>NC_069435.1:4265208-4375041 GCF_026875155.1 Cherax quadricarinatus | reverse complement strand
AGTACGTCCGAAACCCTCAAAGGGCTAAATGAGACCAAAAAAAAAAACGAGAATACAACCATAAAAACCATGCGAAAATATACCACAAAGAGGCGGCTAATGGCTGAGAAGTGAACTCCCTTATTTATCGTCAGTCTTTTTTATTTTTGGTGTACGTTAAGAAGCATCTTTCCATCATACATTGCCCGAGTTTCAATGAGATAGCCCAACAAACACCTGAGAAAAAACAATATTTACCAAAATTCATGGCAAGCACAAGCCAGGTATTGGAAATAAGTCACTTTGTCTGACTTTTTTGGGTTATCCTAGGTTCTCTATACATACACTGCTATGTATGATAATCTATGTAACTGTATTTATGTATAGTACCTGAATAAACTTACTTCTAGTCTGTCGACTGAGTACAAGAAACCGCCCATTCACCTATTTCAACTACCCAATAAAGTGGTCAGAAATTGGCAATTTGGCCAATTTCACAGATGCCAATTTCAAAATAGGGTCCAGAACAGACAATGCAGACATTCCTGGCACTAAAATAATATTTTCACTGTTCATTAGTCATGGCTCCAGGTCCCTCTTATATTACTCTTGCTTACCATTTGGAATTTTTATTCACACAAAAAAATGGAAGATTTACTGTTACGCAGACTACTGCATTATTGTAATAATTGTATAAATAATGTCAACCCACTCTTGACTGCGTATTGGAATTTGGACTGGCAGGTGGACAGATATTGGACGGTGACATCATTTGCTTACTCGAGCATCGCTACAGAATAGAACTTTTCTGCTACTGTAAGCGCAATTTCAAGGTACTTTTCGTCATGAAAGCAATCAAAAATCATATCTATTTCTGTAGTACATCTTCCATTCTATCAAATGAGACCAAAAAAACGAGAATATAACCATAAAAACCATACAAAAATATACCACTAAGCGGCCACTAATGGCTGAGAAGTGAACTCCGCTATTTATGGTCTGATTTCTTTCATTTTTGGTGTACATTAAGAAGTATCTTTCTATCATACATTGCCCAAGTTTCAATAAGATAAGCCAACAAACAAATGAGAAATAATAATAATAATAATAATAATAATAATAATAATAATAATAATAATAATAAGTTACTACATGTACATGGGATATGGACATAGCTGACATCAGTGACATACTACTATATAGAAAGCCGCTTGTTATGTAGAGTATTTCAAGCAAATTATATCAGTGTCCAGGATAACACCCACACCAGTCGACTAACACCCAGGTACCCATTTACTGATGGGTGAATACAGACAACAGGTGTAAAGAAACACACCTAATGTTTCTACCCTGGCTGGGAATCGAATATTTACCAAAAATCATATATGGCTAACCCAAGCCAGGTACTAGAAATAAGCCACGTTGACTTTTTTGGGTTATCCTAGGCTCTCTACACATATGCTGCTATGTGTGGTAATCTATATAGAGAAAATAGCTTTTTTGTTTCAGGTTTATGGTGCAGTACGAGTGTATATCACAGTTAGCCCTGTGCTACACTCCGTTTTTTCTAATATAAGCCCCAAGACAGGGATAGGAGAATGGTACTTGTATCTCATATCCTCTTCATAAACCATACCATGGGCGGGGATAGAACCTGCGATCGAGAGTCTCCAAACTCCAGACCGTCGCATTAGCCACGGTCCAGTGGCTAACACGACAGTCTGATGTTTTGAGACTCTCTGATCGCAGGTTCTATCCCCGCCTGTGGTATGGTTTGTTTGCAATCGTGTCATTATGCTTTCTTGAGTCATATCCTCTTCATACCTCTGTCAAACTGCTCGGTATTATGCCAAATATTATTCATTCTGGAGTATTTAACATGTTTTATGTTATTTATATTGTTTATTATGTCATATTAGATCAATTGTGATAGGCAACAAGCTGTAGTGTTGATATTAGCGTAATAATAAAGCATATTCTCTTGCATCACGAGACTGAGCTCATAGCAACCGACAGTGGCTTCAAAGCCACCTTATCTTTAATGGACAATGTACTGTGTAGGTGCTTTACAAAATGAAAAGCATTTCTTTTATTCATTGGAACAATGGCTAGGGCTAAAAGTAAGCAGGTTATAACAATAAATGAAGAAAAAATGACTTATGCAGCAAGTAGCGCCACCAAACAGTACCAGCAGGCTGGTGTGGTGACCCTGGAAATTTGAAATTATCCTAGCCGAAATTAGTGCTGAATAACTGAAGGAACCGAATAACTGATTGCCGGATTTGTGATGGCGGACCTGTAATAATGCTAGTGGGAATTGCAGAGTGAAGTCTCTACTCGTGTATCACTCAAACTCCCATAGTGTTCAGGAAAAACTATATCATCAAGCCTAATTTGTGTGTGAAGTGGAGGGCAAACAGTAAGGCATGGGTCACTAGGGACATTTTCTATGACTGGTTTTATCGTGTGTTTGGACCCACTGTGAAAAATTACGTCCTGGAAAATAAATTGGACCTTAAGTGCCTCCTGGTAATGGACAATGCTCCTGCTCATCCTTCAGACTTGACACGTAGTACCATTCCTCTTCTCCAGCCCATGGACCAGAAGGTCATTGCAAATTTCAAGAAACTGTACACCAAAGCAATGTTTCAAAAGTGCTTTGAAGTGACCTCAGACACTCGACTGACCCTAAGAGAGTTTTAGAAAGATCCCTGTAGTATCCTCAATTGCATAAACCTTATAGGTAAGGCTTGGGAGGGAGTGACTACCAGGACCTTGAACTCTGCTTGGAGGAAATTGTGGCCACAATGTGTACAAGGGAGGGATTCTGAAGGGTTTGGGGCTAACCCTGAGGAGCTTATGCCAGTTGTGGAATCTACTGTGGCATTGGGGAAGTCCATGTGGTTGGAGGTTAGTGGGGGAGGATGTGGAAGAGTTGGTAGAGGACAACAATGAAGAACTAACCACTGATTAGCTGCAAAAGCCTCTGCAACAGCAAGAGGCCACAACTGCGGAAATTCCTTCAGAGGAGGGGAGAGAGAAATTGATGAAGTTACCTTCTTCAATGATTAAGGAAATGTGCACAATGTGGACAAAGGTGCAAACCTTTATGGAGGAAAATCATGCTGACACAGCTATTGCAAGCTGTGTTGGCGACTTTTACAATGACACTGTTGTGAACACTTAAGGAAAATCTTAAAGGAATGCGAGGTACAGAGCTCTATGGACAGATTTTTGGTGCGGCAGAGGTCCAGCGACTCTCAAGTTGTTCCCAGTGGCATTAAAAAACAAAGAAGGGAAGTAACCCCAGAAAAGGGCTTGTTACCTAAAGTCCTTATGGAAGGGGATTCCCCTTCCAAAAATTAATACACTTCCATCTCTCCTCCTCCCATCTCATCACACATCGCTACATCTTCAATAAAGGTAAGTGTCATTTATTCTTCATTTAGTACAGTACATTATTTATTCTGCATGTATCCTTTTTCTGAGTAGGAAAATGTATATTTCATGTGAAAAAAAAATTTCATACTTTTGTGTGTCTGGAACGGATTAACTGGATTTCCATTATTTCTTATAGGGAAAATTAATTCGACTAACAATAAGTTCGACTAACGACGAGCTCTCTGGAACGGATTAATATCGTTGGTCAAGGGTCCACTGTACTCAATTGTACTTTTACGGTAATTTTTACCACTGAACCTTTCATTGCTTGTTAATTTTAAGTTAATTTTAAGCCTGCTCATAATGCTCTGCATACATGGGGCTTTTGGCAAGTACAGTGGACCCCCGAGTTTTGTGATTAATCCATTCCAGAGTGTCTGCTGAATGGCGAAACCATTTTCCCCATAAGAAATTATGGAAATAAAATTAATCCAATCCAGACACCCAAAAATATTAAAATAAAATATTTTTTTTTTTTCAAATTAAATCAAGAGAAATCAAGTACATACATAAAATAATAATAACATTACACTTACCTTTACTGAAGACTTCTGGGTGGATGGAAGACGGGAGGAGGGGATAGGAGGAAGGTGTACACTATTGTATGGAAGGAGAATCTCATTCCATTAGGACATCAGGTACCAAGTCCTTATCTAGGGTTACTTCCCTTCTTTGTTTTTTAAAGACACTGCGAACAACTTGAGAGCTACTGGACCCTTGTCGCACAAAATATCTGTCCAGAGAGCTGTTTCTGGAGTTTCTTTAAGATTTGTCTGAATTGGGACACAACACTGTCATTGTACATGTTGCCAGTATGGCCTGCAAAAGCTTTGTCAGGGTGAAGTTCACCCATAAATGTTTGCACTTCAGTCCACTTCGCACGAATGTCCTTAATCTTTGAAGATGGCACCTTCCTCCATCTCTCTTCCTCCTCCTCTGCAGCAATTTCCTGAGCTGTGATCTCTTGCTGGTGCAGATGAAGCTCTTGCAGCTCTTCAGTGGTTAGCTCTTCCCTGTGGTCCTCCACCAACTCTTCCACATCCTCACCACTCATCTACAACCCCAGGGACTTCCCCAATGCCACAATCGATTCCACAACTGGCATAGGCTCCTTAGGGTCAGCCCCAAACCCTTCAAAATCCCTCTCTTGTACACATTCTGGCCACAATTTTCTCCAAGCAGAATTCAAAGTTCTGCAAGTCACTCCTTCCCAAGCCTTACCTATAAGGTTTATGCAAGTGAGGATATTGAAGTGATCTTTCCAAAACTCTCTTAGGGTCAATTCAGTGTCTGAGGTCACTTCAAAGCACTTTTGAAACACTGCTTTGGTGTACAGTCTTTTGAAGTTTGAAATGACCTGCTGGTCCATGGGCTGGAGGAGAGGAGTTGTGTTAGGGGGCAAGAACTTCACCATGATGAAACTAAACTCCTCCACTATTTGCTCTTCCAAGTCTGGAGGATGAGCGGGAGCATTGTCCATTACCAGGAGGCACCTGAGTGGCAATTTATTTTCCAGGAGGTATTTCTTCACACTGGGGCCAAACACTTCATTAAACCAGTCTAGGAAAATTCCCCTTGTGACCCATGCCTTATTGTTAGCCTTCCACATCACACACAAATTACTCTTGGCAACACTGTTTTTCTTGAACACTCTGGGATTTTCAGAGTGATACACCAGTAAAGGCTTCACTTTGCAATCCCCACTAGCATTACTACAAAACATGAGAGTAAGCCTATCCTTCATAGGCTTGTGTCCTGGGAATGCCGTTTCTTCCTGCGTGATGTAGGTCCTCTTTGGCATTTTCTTCCAAAACAGGCCTGTTTCGTCACAATTAAACACTCATTGGAGTTTGAATTCTCCAGTGTCTACGCACTCCTTAAACTCCTGTACAAACTTCTCAGCTGCTTTTTTGTCAGAACTGGCAGCCTCACCATGCCTTATCACACTGAATGCCACTATGCTTCTTAAATCTCTCAAACCAACCTTTGCTGGCCTTAAAATCACAAGCATCACCACTCATTGCAGGCATTTTCTTTATGAGATCGTCATGCAACTGCCTTGCCTTTTCACATATTATCGACTGCATAATACTATCTCCTGCTAACTATTTTTGGGTAATCCACACCAAAGATAACCTTTCCACTTCTTTGAGGATTTGCGATCTCTTTTTTGCCAGCATATCTACCCCTTTTGCAACAACAGCACACTTTATTTCCTTTCCCTTCGCCACGATCGAAGTGATGGTTGAATGGGGTTTGCCACACATCCTGGCAAGTTCTGTAACACGCACTCCACTCTCATATTTTTCAATGATTTCCTTCTTGAATTCGATCGTATTCCTCGCTTTCTTTACCAAATGGCTTGCACCAGCTTTCCTTGGGTCCAGGGTGACTTATTTAGCAGTTGCAAGCACAAAAAACAATGGATTATTATGAAATGTATGAACCCGCGGGGTGATGGTCACGTGCTGGTAAACAATGGCACACTGAGTGTGAATGGTTCAGAAGACTGGCTTTGTGTGCGCGGTGATGGGCGGACGCATACCAGACGGTCGTCAAATCACGAGTCCAATCACGAACTGCGAGGCTAAATTTTGCCGAAAAAAACTTGTCGAAAGTCGGATTTCACGAAAGTTGATGCCGACAAAACTCGTGGGTCCACTGTACACCCAACTACTATAATTCCTTGTACAACTATGTATCGTGTCCAAATAAACTACAGTGGAACCTTGACTTATGAGTTTAATCCGTTCCAGGAGCTAGCTCGTAACTCAATTTACTCGTATATCAAATTAATTTTCCTCATTTAAATTAATTGAAAAGCCATTACAGTGGGCCCCTGCCTAACGTTGGCTTCACATAACATTAAATCCGTGTAGCGATACATTTTATCGCTAAAATTTTGCCTCGCATAGCGCTAAAAAACTCGCTCAACGCGATTCGTCTGAGACGCGTCTATGTGCGGCCTGAGCCAGCCTCACTTGTTCCGCCAGTGGCATTGTTTACAAGCCAGCCTAAGCGGTAACATCCAAGCATACATTTGGAACATTTCGTATTATTACTGCATTTTTAGTGATTTCACCTGCAAAATAAGTGACCATGGGCCCCAAGAAAGCTTCTAGTGCCAACCAAACAGGAATAAGGGTGAGAATTACTATGGAGATGAAGAAAGAGATCATTGCTAAGTATGAAAGTGGAGTGTGTGTCTCCGAGCTGGCCAGGTTGTATAGTAAACCCCAATCAACCATCGCTACTATTGTGTCCAAGAAAATGGCAATCAAGGAAGCTGTTCTTGCAAAAGGTGCAACTTTGTTTTCGAAACAGAGATTGCAAGTGATAGAAAATGTTGAGACTGTTATTGGTGTGGATAAACGAAAAACAGATAGCAGGAGATAGCATCTCTCAAGCGATCATAAGTGAAAAGGCTAGGAAGTTGCATGAGGATTTAATTAGAAAAATGCCTGCAACTAGTGATGCGAGTGAATTTAAGGCCAGCAAAGGTTGGTTTGAGAGATTTAAGAAGCATAGTGGCATACATAGTGTGATAAGGCATGGTAAGGCTGCCAGTTCGGACCACAAAGCAGCTGAAAAATATGTGCAGGAATTCAAGGAGTACATAGACAGTGAAGGACTGAAACCTGAACAAGTGTTTAATTGTGACGAAACAGGCCTGTTTTGGAAGAAAATGCAAAGCACGACCTACATTACTCAGGAGGAAAAGGCACTCCCAGGACATAAGCCTATGAAAGATAGGCTTACTCTGTTAATGTGTGCCAATGCTAGTGGTGATTGCAAAGTGAAGCCTTTATTAGTGTATCACTCTGAAACTCCCAGAGCGTTCAGGCAAAAGAATATCCTCAAGGCTAATTTGTGAGTGCTGTGGAGGGCAAACAATAAGGCATGGGTCACTAGGGACTTTTTCTATGACTGGTTACACCAAGCATTTGCCCCCAATGTGAAAAATTACCTAACTGAAAAGAAATTAGACCTTAAGTGCCTCCTGGTGTTAGACAATGCCCCTGGTCATCCTACAGACTTGGTAGAGGGACTTTGTGGGGACATGAGTTTCATTAAGGTCAAGTTTTTGCCTCCTAACACCACTCCTCTCCTGCAGACCATGGACCAGCAGGTTATTGCAAACTTCAAGAAACTACACAAAAGCTATGTTTGAAAGGTGCTTTGTAGTGACCTCAGAAACTCAACTGACTCTAAGAGAGTTTTGGAAGAGCATTTTAAATTTATCCTAAATTTGTGAAAACCCTTATAGGTAAGGCTTGGGAGGAAGTGACTAAGAGGACCTTGAACTCTGCTTGGAAGAAACTGTGGCCAGAATGTGTAGACCAAAGGGATTTTGAAGGATTTGAGGCTAACCCTGGGAATCCTATGCCAGTTGAGGAATCAATTGTGGCATTGGGGAAGTCCTTGGGGTTGGAGGTTAGTGGGGAGGATGTGGAAGAGTTGGTGGAGGAGGACAATGAAGAACTAACCACTGATGAGCTGCTAAATCATCTTCAACAGCAAGAGGCCACACCTGAGGAAACTGCTTCGGAGGAGGGGAGAGAGAAATTGAAGTTGCCTACTTCAAAGATTGAGGAAATTTGTGCAATATGACTTAAAGTGCAAACCTTTATGGATGAAAATCACCCTCAGACAGCTGTTGCAAGCCGTGTTGGCAACCTGTACACTGACAGTGTTGTGAACCACTTTAGGAAAGTCATAAAGGAACAAGAGGTACAGACCTCTATGGACAGATATGTTGTGCAACGGAAGTCCAGTGACTCTGAAGCTGGTCCTAGTGGCATTAAAAGAAGAAGGGAAGTAACCCCGGAAAAGGACTTGACACCTCAAGTCCTAATGGAAGGGGTTTCCCCTTCTAAACACTAAGACCATCCACACTCTCCCCTCCTCCTATCCCATCAATCATCACCAGATCTTCAATAAAGGTAAGTGTCATGTAACTGTGCATGTCTTCTTCAGTTTGTGTGTATTAAATTTAATATTTCATGTGGTAAAAAAAGTTTTTTTCATACTTTTGGGTGTCTTGCACGGATTAATTTGATTTCCATTATTTCTTATGGGGAAAATTAATTCGCGTAACGATAATTTCACCTAACATTGAGCTCTCAGGAACGGATTAATAGCGTTATGCGAGGGTCCACTGTAATTCGTTCCTGCACTCTGGAGAGACGAGAAAAAATACTTGAATATGACGTTCAACTTAACGGCTTATTTATCTATCACAATTCATCTAATATGACATAAACAATATAATTAGCACAGAAACATGATATGTACTAAATGACAGCAAGGTAGCGAATGCAGAAACATTTTTCACTCCAGCCGAAAGCCGTGCAGACCAACTAACTGACATTAGTACAAATCCCAGAGACTTCAAAAAAGAAATAGATAGCATGCCCAAACATTTGGAACCTGGACTGGATTCACGGAATGCCCTATTTATAAAGAAGTGCAAAGTACCACTAGGATGAGCCCTCAGTATTCTTTAGAGAAAGAGTCTATATCTAGGCAAATACAGGAGGCCTTAAAGAGTGCAGATATAGCTCCTTTGCATAAGGGAGGTAGCAGAGCACTAGCTAAAAATTACAGACCAATAGCCCTAACTTCTCACATCGTAAAAATCTTTGAAAGAGTGATGAGATGGCAGATTACAAATTTCATGGGCCAGCACAACCAACATAACCCAAACCAGCTTGGGCTTAGAGCAGGACAATCATGCCTGTCACAGCTGCTGAACTATTATGACAGAATTATGGAGGCATTGGAAGACGACCAAAATGCAGATGTGATTTACACAGATTTTGCAACGGTTTTTGACAAATGCGATCATGGAGTAGTAATAGATTTTGCAATGGTTTTTGACAAATGCGATCATGGAGTAGTAATAAAGTAGTAGTAAACAGAGCAAGATCCAGTATCAGCAAGGTAAAAAGCTCAGTTCCCCAAGGTACTGTCCTTGCACCTCTGCTGTTTCTCATCCTCATAGCAAACATAGATAAAAACACCCATCACACTTTTGTATCATTTGCAGATGACACTAAAATAAGCATGAAAGTCACTATGGTAGAGGACACTGAAAAATTACAGGAAGGCATAAACAGGGTTTCCCAGTGGGCAGGGGAGAATATGACGTTCAATGGAGATAAGTTCCAGCTGCTTAGATATGGAAAGAATGAAGAATTCAACAGGAATGCTGAATACAAAACTCAAAAGGGTCACCAAACAGAATGAAAGAAACATGTAAAAGACTTGGGAATAATTATATCAGCTGACCTTTCTTTTAAAACCCTTAAGGGGGCAGTATCAGGTTCATGTGGTCCTAAATGCATGGTGTTTGCACTTATCCTCCTACTCCCACTGTACATCTGGGTTCCTGTTCTCTATTTCCAACCAATCACAAGCCTTCCCTGAGTCGCTCCAGCAAAGTGGTGATGGCGTCTGCTCAATTCCCATTGGTTGAGAGACCAAAATGTAAAGATTTCTCGCTTGGCATCACCGAGAGTGGTTTTTTTCATCAAGTGACACTCGTATACTCTTGGATTTTACCCTCTACAATGTCGGTAAGTACTGATTTTTGTGTCTAGTGCGTAAATGAATAGTTTAGCCATATTTTGATATATGTATAATGTCTGTGTGAAGCATAACATGAGTGCACCATGCAACTGAAAAAGTGCAACACAAAAGGAGCAGGCAAACCTGGTACTGCCCCTTTAGGCCTGATTTCAAATTTCAGTAAATATATATTTATAAAAAAACTCTACTGCATATATGAATTCTGTAGTGGTCTGGGTGTGTACAGAACATTCTTATTGTTCTTCCAGATCAATGAGAAATTGTTTTATGGTCAGTCCTCCAAAGAGAAGTCCAAATATGTCTGTGTTTTGGAGGAAAGTGACTCAGATCTAGAGCCAGATGACCTGGAATTGCTTGACAGTGTTGATGAATACTTGCCAACAGATACAGAGGTGTCAACTGATGATGAGGAGGAAGATAGGCCATCCAAAAAGCCTAAATTAGCCTACTGAATGCCAAGATATTTACATGCAAGCATTGTAGCACAAAAGGAAAATCCTGTCACATCCTCATTTTCCTGTCATATGCAAAGTAAATCTATGCAACAAGAAGGAAAGAAATTGTTCCATAGCCTTTCACTGTAGCACTTATTGATCTGGAATGATTGTTCTTTCTCAGGAAATACAGGAATATGGGACTTGAAAGTTTTATCCCTTTGCAATGTGTCCATGTTGCTCTTTGGTTCATTTTTATATTTTTTTATACTTACAAAATGTTTGGAAACAAATTCCATTTATGTTTTTGATATTGTCTATTTGTATAATGAATTAAAAATAGAGTTATTTGGTGTTTTATTAACAATTGCAGCTTTGCAACATTTACAATTATACACCCTTTAAGGGGCGGGACCCTGTTTGAGCGGTCCTCAAATATTAGCAACTGATCGAAAACTAACTCTCAAAAATCCATTTATACAAGCTCATTTCCATTACATTGAGATACTCTGTCCACTCATAGGAAATACATTTTGAACTCCGACTTTTCATATGCTTGCCCACTCAAGGGTTAAAACATCACGGCAGCCTGGAGGATGACGGGGTGGGTACCAAGAACTTTCAAAACAAGGGAAATTATGTCAATGGTGACAGCGATTTGAAGAGTGTCACCATTGACATTACGTATTTCCCTTGTTTTAAAAATTCTCACTTGGATCAATGGTATAAGAATTATGAGCCCACTGGCATACAAAAATTCAATGATGATCTAGTTGCCATTATTGAGACTGTACTCACAGATCAAGTGGACAGGAAAACATAAACCTTCCACTATAAATGACAATAAAAATCAATGTAAATACTATCATGATCCACAGCTACACAATATAACACATGCAGCTAGGAGGATTGGTAAAGCATACCATGAATGTAGAACCCCAGACCTGCTCAGAACGTTCCAAGCTGCACCAACAAATGCAAGGAATAGAAAGCAAAAACTTAGGCAACAAGAATGGGAACAATTTGTTAGTGAATTAAATAGGTCTACCCCTTGGAAAGACATAAATAAAATAACCAGGAAAAAGACTGGCAATGCTGCTCATCCCTTTCCTTCCTCTTGAAAAAGCAAATGACCTCATAAATGACTGGTCTAAAACATCCATGCATGAAGACCTTCCATCCCATAATAGAAAAAGATTTAGAGAGTGCTTCTGAAGACATGTTGGAACCGATTAATTTTATAAGCCAGACTATTGATGAGAGTGATTGCCTCTTCACCGACTATGAATTAGATAATGCATTAACCCTTTCAGGGTCAAGAGGCCCTCTCCTAAACTTGTTCTCAGGGTCGAAAATTTTTCGGAAAAAAAATTATTTTTTCTTATGAAATGATCGAGAATCTTTTCCCGATCATAATGACACCAAAAGTATGAAATTTGATGGAAAACTTACGAAATTGTGCTCTTGCGAAGTTAGCGGTCTCGACGATTTCGCCCACTTTGAGCCCTATTTTCAGCCAATACCAGTGTACTAGTCAACAAAATTCATAACTATTTCGCTAGAACTCCATTTTTTCTATCGAATGTGTACAAGAAACCACCCATTTACCGATTTTAACTATCCAATAAAGTGGTCATAAATTGGCAATTTTGCTGATTTCACACAAATTTCAAAAAATGCTAATTTCCAAATAGGGTCCAGGATAAACAAGACAGACATTCCTGGCACTAAAATAACATTTCCTCTGTTCATTAGCCACATCCCCAGGCCCCTCTTACATTTCTTTTGCTTTCCACTTTGAACTTTTATTCTCACAAAAAATAGAAGATTTACTGTTATGCAGACTACTGCATTAGTGTAGAAATGGTATAAATAAGGAGTAGGGGTGCGGTGGGGACAATAAGGGAACACTGTATCAACATTCGTGGCCCCAGACTATTCAACATCTTACCAGAAGATATCAGAAACACGGCTGGAACAAGTGTAGAAGCCTTCAAGAGGAAACTGGACAAGTATCTTCACCAGGTGCCAGATCAACCAGCTGTGATGGATATGTGGAGCAGTGGGCCTCCAGCAGCAACAGCCTGGTTGACCAGGTAAACACCAGAATCACATTAAACTGCATTTGTGTCTATTTTTTCCAACTTAAAGAGAAGTTTTCAAAGAAGAAAACTAGCACAGGTTTAGAGATAGGAGATCTTATTTCACAAAGCTGCTTTAGTTCTACAACAAAGTTGAAGACTTTGGACAGGATAGAGGGATAAAAGGTTTCCATATTCCAGAACTGTGTGAAGGCATTTGATAATGTACCTCACAAGAGACTGGGGGACCAGAGAAAATCTCGAGGAGCAGACAGCAATAACAGGAATGCACTACAGTGGATCAAAGACTACCTTACTGGTATTAGGACCAGCACTGTTTCTGGTAAATGTGAATAACTTACCAGAAACAACTGTCAGATACATCCATATTTGCAGATGAAGATTATGAGAACTGAAGAAAGGATCAGATCAGAAACAGTATAGTAGAAAAAGCTAGAGAAGTGTCCTGTGACGTGGTAGATAATGCTCTCTCTTCACACACTGAGTGTCCGTGATTCGATCCCCGGCATGCATGTAAACACTACACAATTCTGGACAACATGGGTTCAGAGCGGGTCACTCGTGCCTATCGCAACAAATGGATCACTATGATATGGTCTTAGATGCACTGCAAGACAAGCAGAATGTTATTTTTTTTTTATTATCACACTGGCCGATTCCCACCAAGGCAGGTGGCCCGAAAAAGAAAAACTTTCACCATCATTCACTCCATCACTGTCTTGCCAGAAGGGTGCTTTACACTACAGTTTTTAAACTGCAACATTAACACCCCTCCTTCAGAGTGCAGGCACTATACTTCCCATCTCCAGGACTCAAGTCCGGCCTGCCGGTTTCCCTGAACCCCTTCATAAATGTTACTTTGCTCACACTCCAACAGCACGTCAAGTATTAAAAACCATTTGTCTCCATTCACTCCTATCAAACACGCTCACGCATGCCTGCTGGAAGTCCAAGCCCCTCGCACACAAAACCTCCTTTACCCCCTCCCTCCAACCTTTCCTAGGCCGACCCCTACCCCGCCTTCCTTCCACTACAGACTGATACACTCTTGAAGTTATTCTGTTTCGCTCCATTCTCTCCACATGTCCGAACCACCTTAACAACCCTTCCTCAGCCCTCTGGAATGTATATGTAATATACATACACAGACATCTAGGTATATACATACATCTAGGTTTTTCTCCTTTTTCTAAATAGCTCTTGTTCTTTTTATTTCTTCTATTGTCCATGGGGAAGTGGAAAAGAATCTTTCCTCCGTAAGCCATGCGTGTCGTATGAGGCGACTAAAATGCCGGGAGCAATGGGCTAGTAACCCCTTCTCCTGTATACAATTACTAAAAAAGAGAAGAAGAAAAACTTTATAAAACTGGGTTGCTTAAATGTGCGTGGATGTAGTGCGGATGACAAGAAACAGATGATTGCTGATGTTATGAATGAAAAGAAGTTGGATGTCCTGGCCCTAAGCGAAACAAAGCTGAAGGGGGTAGGAGAGTTTCAGTGGGGGGAAATAAATGGGATTAAATCTGGAGTATCTGAGAGAGTTAGAGCAAAGGAAGGGGTAGCAGTAATGTTAAATGATCAGTTATGGAAGGAGAAAAGAGAATATGAATGTGTAAATTCAAGAATTATGTGGATTAAAGTAAAGGTTGGATGCGAGAAGTGGGTCATAATAAGCGTGTATGCACCTGGAGAAGAGAGGAATGCAGAGGAGAGAGAGAGATTTTGGGAGATGTTAAGTGAATGTATAGGAGCCTTTGAACCAAGTGAGAGAGTAATTGTGGTAGGGGACTTGAATGCTAAAGTAGGAGAAACTTTTAGAGAGGGTGTGGTAGGTAAGTTTGGGGTGCCAGGTGTAAATGATAATGGGAGCCCTTTGATTGAACTTTGTATAGAAAGGGGTTTAGTTATAGGTAATACATATTTTAAGAAAAAGAGGATAAATAAGTATACACGATATGATGTAGGGCGAAATGACAGTAGTTTGTTGGATTATGTATTGGTAGATAAAAGACTGTTGAGTAGACTTCAGGATGTACATGTTTATAGAGGGGCCACAGATATATCAGATCACTTTCTAGTTGTAGCTACACTGAGAGTAAAAGGTAGATGGGATACAAGGAGAATAGAAGCATCAGGGAAGAGAGAGGTAAAGGTTTATAAACTAAAAGAGGAGGCAGTTAGGGTAAGATATAAACAGCTATTGGAGGATAGATGGGCTAATGAGAGCATAGGCAATGGGGTCGAAGAGGTATGGGGTAGGTTTAAAAATGTAGTGTTAGAGTGTTCAGCAGAAGTTTGTGGTTACAGGAAAGTGGGTGCAGGAGGGAAGAGGAGCGATTGGTGGAATGATGATGTAAAGAGAGTAGTAAGGGAGAAAAAGTTAGCATATGAGAAGTTTTTACAAAGTAGAAGTGATGCAAGGAGGGAAGAGTATATGGAGAAAAAGAGAGAAGTTAAGAGAGTGGTGAAGCAATGTAAAAAGAGAGCAAATGAGAGAGTGGGTGAGATGTTATCAACAAATTTTGTTGAAAATAAGAAAAAGTTTTGGAGTGAGATTAACAAGTTAAGAAAGCCTAGAGAACAAATGGATTTGTCAGTTAAAAATAGGAGAGGAGAGTTATTAAATGGAGAGTTAGAGGTATTGGGAAGATGGAAGGAATATTTTGAGGAATTGTTAAATGTTGATGAAGATAGGGAAGCTGTGATTTCGTGTATAGGGCAAGGAGGAATAACATCTTGTAGGAGTGAGGAAGAGTCAGTTGTGAGTGTGGGGGAAGTTCGTGAGGCAGTAGGTAAAATGAAAGGGGGTAAGGCAGCCGGGATTGATGGGATAAAGATAGAAATGTTAAAAGCAGGTGGGGATATAGTTTTGGAGTGGTTGGTGCAATTATTTAATAAATGTATGGAAGAGGGTAAGGTACCTAGGGATTGGCAGAGAGCATGCATAGTTCCTTTGTATAAAGGCAAAGGGGATAAAAGAGAGTGCAAAAATTATAGGGGGATAAGTCTGTTGAGTGTACCTGGTAAAGTGTATGGTAGAGTTATAATTGAAAGAATTAAGAGTAAGACGGAGAATAGGATAGCAGATGAACAAGGAGGCTTTAGGAAAGGTAGGGGGTGTGTGGACCAGGTGTTTACAGTGAAACATATAAGTGAACAGTATTTAGATAAGGCTAAAGAGGTCTTTGTGGCATTTATGGATTTGGAAAAGGCGTATGACAGGGTGGATAGGGGGCAATGTGGCAGATGTTGCAAGTGTATGGTGTAGGAGGTAGGTTACTGAAAGCAGTGAAGAGTTTTTACGAGGATAGTGAGGCTCAAGTTAGAGTATGTAGGAAAGAGGGGAATTTTTTCCCAGTAAAAGTAGGCCTTAGACAAGGATGTGTGATGTCACCGTGGTTGTTTAATATATTTATAGATGGGGTTTTGTAAGAGAAGTAAATGCGAGGGTCTTGGCAAGAGGCGTGGAGTTAAAAGATAAAGAATCACACACAAAGTGGGAGTTGTCACAGCTGCTCTTTGCTGATGACACTGTGCTCTTGGGAGATTCTGAAGAGAAGTTGCAGAGATTGGTGGATGAATTTGGTAGGGTGTGCAAAAGAAGAAAATTAAAGGTGAATACAGGAAAGAGTAAGGTTATGAGGATAACAAAAAGATTAGGTGATGAAAGATTGAATATCAGATTGGAGGGAGAGAGTATGGAGGAGGTGAACGTATTCAGATATTTGGGAGTGGACGTGTCAGCGGATGGGTCTATGAAAGATGAGGTGAATCATAGAATTGATGAGGGAAAAAGAGTGAGTGGTGCACTTAGGAGTCTGTGGAGACAAAGAACTTTGTCCTTGGAGGCAAAGAGGGGAATGTATGAGAGTATAGTTTTACCAACGCTCTTATATGGGTGTGAAGCGTGGGTGATGAATGTTGCAGCGAGGAGAAGGCTGGAGGCAGTGGAGATGTCATGTCTGAGGGCAATGTGTGGTGTGAATATAATGCAGAGAATTCGTAGTTTGGAAGTTAGGAGGAGGTGCGGGATTACCAAAACTGTTGTCCAGAGGGCTGAGGAAGGGTTGTTGAGGTGGTTCGGACATGTAGAGAGAATGGAGCGAAACAGAATGACTTCAAGAGTGTATCAGTCTGTAGTGGAAGGAAGGCGGGGTAGGGGTCGGCCTAGGAAGGGTTGGAGGGAGGGGGTAAAGGAGGTTTTGTGTGCGAGGGGCTTGGACTTCCAGCAGGCATGCGTGAGCGTGTTTGATAGGAGTGAATGGAGACAAATGGTTTTTAATACTTGACGTGCTGTTGGAGTGTGAGCAAAGTAACATTTATGAAGGGATTCAGGGAAACCGGCAGGCCGGACTTGAGTCCTGGAGATGGGAAGTACAGTGCCTGCACTCTGAAGGAGGGGTGTTAATGTTGCAGTTTAAAAACTGTAGTGTAAAGCACCCTTCTGGCAAGACAGTGATGGAGTGAATGATGGTGAAAGTTTTTCTTTTTCGGGCCACCCTGCCTTGGTGGGAATCGGCCGGTGTGATAATAAAAAAAAAAAAAAATAACATACACAGACTTTGCAAAAGCCTTTGATAAGCGCAATCAATGTGTAATAGTGCACAAAATGCATGCTAAAGGGATAATTGGCAAAGTGGGGAGATGGATCTTCACTTTTCTAACCAAATGAACACAAAGAGTAGTGGTAAACAGAGTTAAATCAGTTAAATCTTGGAAGCTGCCATAGTGAAAAGATGTTCCACAAGGCACAGTACTAGCCCCCGTTCTGTTCCTCATCCTCATATCAGACACAGAGATGTAATCCATAGCACCGTGTCATCCTCTGCAGACATACGTACTAGGATGTGCATGAGAGTGTCATCCATTGAGGACACGGCAAATCTCCAAGAAGATATAAACCAAGTTTTCCAGTGGGCAACGGAAAACAATATGATGTTCAATGGAGACAAATTCCAATTACTCCGTTATGGAAAACTGAAGGAGATAATAATTAGAACTGAATATACTACTAACTTTGATCATACAATACAGTGAAAAAATAGTGTGAGGGACCTGGGAGTGGTAATGTCTGAGGATCACACTTTCAAGGATCACAACAGCACCACGATCACAACTGCGAAGAAAATGATAGGATGGATAATGAGAACTTTCAAAACAAGAGATGCCAAGCAAATGATGATTTTTTTTAAATCACTTATTCTCTCTAGGCTGGAATACTGCTGTATATTAACATCCACATTCAAAGCAGGTGAAACTGCAGATCTATAGAATGTACAGAGAACCTTTACTGCACATATAAGTTCCATCAAACACCTTAACTACTAGGAATGCTTTGAAGCACTTGACTTGTACTTGCTGGAGTGCAGGCAAGAGATACATATCATAATCTACACCTGGAAAATCCTAACAGAAATGGTCCCTAATCTGCATACAGAAGTCGCTCCCTATGAATGCTAAAGACTGGGCAGGTGGTGCAAAATAACCCACAGTGAAAAGTAGGAGCACCAAAGGTACATTAAGAGAAAACACAATAAGTCTACAGTGCCCAAGACTGTTCAACAGCCTCCCACCATGCATAAGGGGAATTACCAATAGACCCATGGATGCCTTCAAGAGGAAGCTGTACAGATACTTAAAGTCGGTGCCATATCAGCCGGGCTGTGGGTCATATGTTGGACAAAATACAGACAGCAGTAACAACCTGGTTGATCAGGCCCTGATTGATCGGAATGCCTGGTCGTGGACAGGGCTGTGAGGGCGGTGATTCCCAGAATACCCTCCAGGTAGACTGGGTGTGTTTCCTTACACCTGTTGTCCCCATTCACCTGGCATACAAGTAGGTACCTGGATGTTAGTCGACTGGTGAGGGTCACATCCTGGGGGACAAGACTGAAGGACCCCAATGGAAATAAGACAGTTCTCGATGATGCACTGACTTTCTTGGGTTATCCTGGGTGGTTAACCCTCCGGGATTAAAAATCTGAAAAAAATCTTATCTCTCTTATCTTAACATACTGCTAAGCATATCACCAGGGCCCCCAACATAAACTGAATATCCTCTGCAATGAATGCTCATTTGGTAATTCTATGACTATGTTTTAAGAATTTCAACAGTCATTCCCAGCTCAATATACAGTAGGGCCCCACTTATACGGCTGGTTAGGTTCCAGGCTACCGCCGTAAAGTGGAACACCCTTTTTTCCACTTACAAATGCATACAAACACTAGATAAGTTTACACTAACATATATTAAGTTAGCAATAGAACCAGGCATCAAAAAACAATAAAAAAGTACAATACACACATAGTGCACTCATTACTTACCTTAAAATATTTATAGTCTTAATCTAGGGTGAGACAAGTAGTATTTATTGTAAGAAATCAAGTGTGGTATGTATGGTAGTCAGCCAGGCTACCATACCAGGCCACCCCACCCACACATACAATTCTATTACATTTAAGCATCCCAGAGCGATAAAATGTATATACAGTTCACTCATTACTTACCTTAAAATATTTGTAGTCTTAATGTAGGGTCAGGAGTAAGTAAATGAGATAAAACGAATAAATGAGAGAGAGAAAGAAAGAGTGCATGAGAGAGGACAGGAGCAGAGTTATGTAAACAAACCAGGCGAAGGTAAGTATTGTAAACAAAGTGTACACGTCTGGTTTGTGTACAAGTTACATTGTGTACAGGTTGTCTCTACATTGATACGGTAGAATAAATAAAGAAGAACACTCCCATTCTCATGTAACATCATTTTGAGAAGAAATGATGCTCTGAGTGAAGCCAATGGAAATAAGTCACTCTGACTTTTTTGGGTTATCCTAGGTTCTCTACACATATGTTGTTATGTATGATAATCTATTTAACTGTATTTGTGTATACCTGAATAAACTTACTTACATACATACGAAAGGAATAATTTTCTACAGTTATCCCCAGTAACACATTTTCTCTTATGTTAGATTAGAGAAAATGTTATTCTTGGCATCACTTGTACAAGTTATCTGGCTACCACATCTCATATTTATGTTTATTTATTCTATTGTTGGGTGTATTTATCATCTTTTTATGTTATGTATCGTGTTTATTATATAATTTTGAAAAAAATATCATGCATGGATTAATGAAAATGTGTATATTAACGTAATATACAACATTTAATGAGACTCGGTGATTATTATTATTATTATTATCATTTCTAATATGGCGTCACTTGTGCAAGTCGTCTGCTACCACATCTCATATTTATGTTTGTTTATTCTATTGTGGGGTGTATTTATCATCTTTTTATGTTATGTATCGTGTTTATTATATAATTTTGAAAAAATATCATAGATGGATTAATGAAAATGTGTATTTAACGTAATATATGACATTTAAATGAGACTCGATGATTATTATCATTACTAATATGACGTCTGGAGATATAAGACACTCTTACTGATTTTAATGTGTACCTGCATGCCAGCACAGTATATAAGTTTATTTAAGTACAGGTATACATAAGTATAATTATCAGAGTATATATAAAATATGAAATAACTTTTAAAAACATTTGAAATTTTGGAGTTTCCAGACAAAATGGAGAGACTTAGTGCTTACTGAGCTCACGAAGAATGTAAACAAACAGGGTGGGGCGCGGTGACCGTATTAGAAAGTCAGGTGGGGGAAGCCGTAGAGCGAGTTTTGGTCATAATTTGAAATGACCGTATTAGCAGAACGCCGTAAAGTGAAACGCCGTAAAGCGGGGCCCTGCTGTATATGTGAGGCCCATCTTACAAATACAAATATAAATGTTTATTTCTCTGTAAAGAGTACAATGTGGTATTTACATATTATAAAATATTGGTTACAATGTGTGGTTTACATATTATAAAATACTAATTACAAAGAGGGCCACTAGCATGACTAGGTATTTCGGGCAGACTAATAATAATTCTAACTATATACTGATACAGATTATGGAACATTGATATTAAAGCTAGGTAACTGCATTACAGTTTGTAAATTTAGCAATGAGAATGGTTTTGTCTTGGCATGATACACAGCTTCTATTAAGGCTCCTATATTGGAGTATCTCAGGCAAATTTATAAGTTTAAGATTTGTTAGGCAATAGCTTTATTCGAAATTTTATGTTTGCAGTCATTTGGGTGAGTGTAAGTGTAAATTGGGGGGAATAACAGATACTGAGAGTAGTTTGTTTTTTTATGCGTGCATGATACAAGTAAGAGAATAGGTGGTTTTCATGTAGGTAGTTGACAGTGGGGTGTGTCAGGGAGATAAAATGTTTTTTGATGGTAGTATTGAAAGTGATGGTTGTGTCTGCAGTTCTAGAGTTTTCAGGCAGGGAGTTCCAGATTTTAGGCCTTTTAATGTACATTGAATTTTTGTCTGTACAGTGAGTAAGTTTAGATCTTTGAAGGGAGGGGTGGGGGTGTTGCCTAGTACTGGATTGTGTGATAATTCTTACTGCGGCTTTATTGGGTTATTATTGGCTTCAGGTGTGTTGCTGCTGTTGATCCCCAAGCACAAATAGCATAGGTGAGGTAGGGATAGATGAGTGAATAGTAGTGTGAGAAGGGCTGATTGTGGCACGTAGTAGCGTATCTTGGAGAGGATCCCAACCGTTTTGGATACTTTTTTTGTGTGTTGGATAGGGGTACTGAATTTCAGGATGCCGTCGAGGTGTAGGCCCAAGAATTTGCCCTCATTATGTTTAGCAATAAGAAACATGATATAGAAGGTTTTGTCAGTGCTGAGTGCAAGTTTATTGGCTGTCATCCAAGTAGATATTTTTAGTAGCTCCTCGTTAACAATGATGTTGAGTGTGACAAGATTTGGGTGGGAGATGACATAGGTCGTGTCGTCAGAAAAGAGAATTGACTTCAGGTGTTGTGATACATTGGGAAGATCATTGATGTATAAGAGGAAGAGCAGGGGACCAAGGACACTTCCCTGGGGCACTCCAGTATCAAGTGGTCGTGTTGATGAAGTTGTGTCTTTAATGGTGACGTACTGATACCTATTAGTAAGGTAGGATTTGAAATATGCAAGTGCATGGCCTCTTATACCATAATGGTCAAGTCTGTGGAGTAAGATGCCGTGGTCTACTGTGTCAAAAGCTTTCCTTAGGTCAATTGAAAGTCCTAATGGATATTCCTTATTTTCCAGTGCTGTGTAAAGCAAATCTAGCATTTTTACAAGTGCATTGTTTGTGCTTTTATTTTTTCTGAAGCCAAATTGGCAGGAGTTGAGTATGCTTTGTGTTGTTATAAACGAATATAATCTCTTGTGCACGAGTTTCTCAAAGATTTTGAATAGCAACGGTAAATTTGATATTGGTCTATAGTTGTTTACATCTGTGGGGTCACCACCTTTGTGTACTGGTGTAACCCTTGCTGTCTTGAGTAGTGTCGGGAAAGTGCTACTTTCCAATGATTTGTTAACAAGTAATGAAATAGCATGCGAAAGGACATGGGTAGCTCGCTTGTACAATAATTTTGGGACTTGTGGCAGATTCCCTGATTTATTTTTAAGTGACTTGATAATCGTGGTGACTTCAGTGGGCTCAGTAGGTGCACGACAGGAGGAGGTTGGGAAATTACCATCTAAGTAATCAGTTGCTTGGGCGTTGGTACCTGGGATTTTACTGGCAAGATTTGATCCTATGGTTGAGAAGAAGTCATTTATCTTGTTAACTGTATCAATAGGCTGAAGTAGTGTTTCGTTTGGTTTAGTTAGCACAATATCCCTGGGTTTTTTCAGTTTGTGGATGCCCAGAATCTGAGAGTGTTTTCAAGGTCTTTTTTATATCTCCTCTTGTTTCAGTGAATCTGCTGGAGTAGTACAATTGTTTGGCTTTTTTTATTAGTTTGGTGAGAACTGATGCATAGTGTTTAATAACATCTTTGTGTATTAAGCCCTGTCTATATTGCTTTTCATATTGACGTTTCTTATCAATGGATATTAGCATGCTGTTAGTTAGCCATGGGCAACTTAGCTGTTTATTCATAATCTGTTTCATTTTTATAGGACAATGTTTGTTGTATAGCCTAAGTAATTTATTAAGAAATATGTTTCAGACTATGGAAGAATACTCTTCTCCAGACTGAGGGACTGACCACCTCAAAACTTCAAGGGTGATGGACTGATTACATCGTCTTCAAGTATCTTCTGCTTCTATCAACTTTTCTATACTCGACTGAAGAAGCCTACTGTGTAGGCAAAACGTTTCGAAATAAAGATACCTAGCTGTTGCATATGTGTCTTACCTAACAAGAAATATGTCAGTCTAATCATTGATACCATTGGCACTGGAGAATTCTGTAGGGCAGTCCACCGTCTCTAGCTCTGCTGTGAAGTTACTTCCTGAGGCCTCGTCATGGAGTCTAAATGAAACTTTGTTGTATTCCAGTGGTGGTTTATTAATGTTTGTTGAGAGGAAGATGGGGTAGTGGTCAGTAGTGCTGTCTGTGATTATTCCTGATTTAAGGGGGGCTAGTATATTGGTCCATATATGGTCTATTATGGTTGCACTTGCCTCAGTCAGCCTGGTTGGTTTAATTATTGTCAGTATGAGAAGTGTGCTGTTCAAACTGTTGACGAAATCAGCTAAAGGCTGATCATCTGGTAGGCCAAGGTTGATGTTGAAGTCTCCGACTAAGAGAAGGTGGTGCTTGTTCATTTGGTTGTTTGTTATTAGTGTCTTAGGGTATGTCAGGACCATCTTGGGGTATGCAGCACCACCATGGAAACCTCACTTGATAAAATATCTTTAGAAAATGGACAAAGTGCTAAGGTGTGCAGACAGAGCTAAGGAAAATAAGCTACGAGGAGAGGCTAAAGAAAATGAACCTGATGCCATTACTGGATTGAAGATCTAGGGGTAGATGTAATAATGATATACATAACTCATAATAATTATCTTTATTGCTACATGTACAAGGTACACAGACCTAGCTGATATCAATGACATACTACTATATAAAAAGCTGTTTTGCAAAGCATTTCAGGCAAATTAGGTTAATTTTGTCCCAGGATGCTATCCACACCAGTCGACTAACACCTAGGTACCTATTTTACTGATAGGTGAACAGGGACAGTAGGTGTCTTAAGGAAACATGTCCCAATATTTCCAGCTGTACCGGGAATCGAACCACGGACCTCAGTGTGTGAGCTATGTGCGATAGCAATCGAGCTACGTGACATGATAAGGTTAACAGGGGTATCCTATTCGACAGACAGGAAACAGGGATGTCAGGAAATGCCCTGAATAAAGAAGTAATGGAGGTATAGTAGAGACAGGCTCCACAGTAGTGACAGGCAATCAGTTAGTTATTGCCAAATTAGGCAACAGATAGGCTAAAGTTTGTCCGAAATCCTCTGCAGATTAAAGGTCTTCCTGCATACACACCTAAATGTCACCTATCTCTGTACAAATATTTTATCATGCTGAAATAAAGAATCTTTAATACATTTTTTCTTAAGAATAGGCATGAGAGGGTCCACGAGGCTAAGAGGGAGTAAAGTCAGCAAGCTGCAAGAGGTAGGGCCAGTAGCTGATACTCAACTCCTGAAGCCACTGACAGCTGAGTACACACATTGTCTTATTTGATAATGTATCAACTGGATATAACATCTGAATTACGTGGCTGATGTAGGAACATACAAGTAGTAAAATCACACAATTTATTGAACTATTTATTACAGGTAAACAGAAAGGGTAAAAATTATTAACTGACCTCTTTTAACAGCAGTGTGTAAGAGAGAGGCACCAGTGGGATCAGTAGTAGTGACAGAGGCCCCGTGTTTGAGGAGAGTGTCAGCAATACTGTGTTGACGTCCTAGCAGTGCCAGGTCCAAGGCCATGTCTCCTGCTGCATCAGCCTCGTCCAACACTGATGGTAACTGCAACACATATAATCAACAATAAACAGCCTTTGAAGCATGATTGGCACTTACTGCATTATTATTACTTAAATGTGACTAAACAGGACAGCCTGGAATGTTAAATAATGTATATGTTGAAATTAATTATTTTTAAAATTAAGATACACTGGTTTTAATAAAATGTAAAAACTTGAAAAAATTACTATATATATTAATATTGTAAACTGAGCTAACATGCAAACTAGCTGTCAACATTAACTTCACACCAAGAGATATTTATTTTTTTATATTTTATTTGAAAAACACAGTATACATTATACATGTATGTTATACATAATTGGCTTAAATCAAGAAACATGAAGCAATATATAAGAAAACAACATCCATATAACTAAACAGAGGACAACCTACACCTGAACATACCTTAACAAAAAATAGCTACAATCCAACCTGGCACTCGTATTCATATCGTGTGTGAAAACTCTATATACAAAACTTTATATATAAACTAATGCACTGCACTCTCAATTGCATTGTAATACAGTGGACCCCCGCATAACGATGGCATCACATAGCGATTATTTCGCATACCGCTTACTTTAATCGCAAAATTTTTGCCGCGCATACCAATTAAAAACCCGCTCACCGATTTTCGTCCGAGACGCGTCCAATGTGCGCCCTCAGCCAGCCTCACATGTGCCGCCCGTGCCATTGTTTACCAGCCAGCCTCCGCGGTAACATCCAAGCATACACTCGGAATATTTCGTATTATTACAGTGTTTTCGGTGCTGTTTCTGGAAAATAAGTGACCATGGGCCCCAAGAAAGCTTCTAGTGCCAACCGTACACCAATAAGGGTGAGAATTCCCATTGAAATGAAGAAAGAGATCATTGATAAGTATGAAAGTGGAGTGCGTATCGCCGACCTAGTCAAGTTGTACAAGAAACCCCAATCAACCATCGCTACTATTGTGGGCACCAAAAAGACAATCAAGGAAGCTGTTCTTGCCAAAGGTTTAACTGTGTTTTCGAAACAAAGATCGCAAGTGATGGAAGATGTTGAGAGACTCTTATTGGTGTGGATAAATGAAAAACAGCTAGCAGGAGATAGCGTCTCTCAAGCGATCATATGTGAAAAGGCTAGGAAGTTGCATGAGGATTTAATTAAAAAAAATGCCTGCAACTAGTGATGATGTGAGTGAATTTTAAGGCCAGCAAAGGTTGGTTTGAGAGATTTAAGAAGCGTAGTGGCATCCATAGTGTGATAAGGCATGGTGAGGCTGCCAGTTCGGACCACAAAGCGGCTGAAAAATATGTGCAGGAATTCAAGGAGTACATAGAAACTGAAGGACTGAAACCTGAACAAGTGTTTAATTGTGATGAAACAGGCCTGTTCTGGAAGAAAATGCCCAAACAGGACCTACATTACTCAGGAGGAAAAGGCACTCCCAGACATAAGCCTATGAAATGACAGGCTTACTCTTCTCATGTGTGCCAATGCTACTGGTGATTGCAAAGTGAAGCCTTTATTAGTGTATCACTCTGAAACTCCCAGAGCGTTCAGGCAAAAGAATGTCCTCAAGGATAATTTGTGTGTGCTGTGGAGGGCAAACAGTAAGGCATGGGTCACTAGGGAATTTTTCTATAACTGGTTACACCATGCATTTGCCCCCAATGTGAAAGATTACCTAACTGAAAAGAAATTAGAACTTAAGTGCCTCCTGGTGTTAGACAATGCCCCTGGTCATCCTACAGACGTGGCAGAGCGACTTTATGGGGACATGAGCTTCATTAAGGTGAAGTTTTTGCCTCCTAATACCACTCCTCTCCTGCAGCCCATAGACCAGCAGGTTATTTCCAACTTCAAGAAACTGTACACAAAAGCTCTGTTTGAAAGGTGCTTTGTAATGACCTCAGAAACTCAACTGACTCTAAGAGAGTTTTGGAGAGATCACTTTAATATCCTCAATTGTGTAAACCTTATAGGTAAGGCTTGGGAGGAAGTGACTAAGAGGACCTTGAACTCTGCTTGGAAGAAACTGTGGCCAGAATGTGTAGACAAAAGGGATTTTGAAGGGTTTGAGGCTAACCCTGAGAGGATTATGCCAGTTGAGGAATCCATTGTGGCATTGGGAAAGTCCTTGGGGTTGGAGGTTAGTGGGGAGGATGTGGAAGAGTTGGTGGAGGAGGACAATGAAGAAACTAACCACTGATGAGCTGATAGATCAACTTCAAGAGCAAGAGGCCAGACCTGGGGAAACTGGTTCAGAGGAGGGGAGAGAGAAATTGAAGAAGTTGCCTACTACAAAGATAAAGGAAATCTGTGCAAAGTGGCTTGAAGTGCAAACCTTCATGGATGAAAATCACCCTCACACAGCTATTGCAAGCCGTGTTGGCAACCTGTACACTGACAATGTTGTGAAACACTTTAGGGAAGTCATAAAGGAATGAGAGGTACAGGCCACTATGGACAGATATCTTGTGCGAAAGAAGTCCAGTGACTCTGAAGCTGGCCCTAGTGGCATTAAAAGAAGAAGGGAAGTAACCCCAGAAAAGGACTTGCTACCTCAAGTCCTAATGGAAGGGGATTCCCCTTCTAAACAGTAAGAAGATAATGCTCTCCCCTCCTCCCATCCCATCAATCATCACCAGATCTTCAATAAAAGTAAGTGTCATGTAAGTGTGCATGCCTTTTTCAGTTTGTGTGTATTAAAATTAACATTTCATGTGGTAAAAAAATTTTTTTTTCATACTTTTGGGTGTCTTGCACGGATTAATTTTATTTCCATTATTTCTTATGGGGAAAATTCATTCACATAACGATTATTTCGCATAACAATTACCCCTCTTGCACGGATTAAAATCGTTAACCGGGGGTCCACTGTATTAGCATTTTATGTACATAGACATTCTAAGACTATTCATCCCCAAATTACAAGATGTTAAAGGAGACAAAATAATAATCTCCACACCCCAGAGAACCCAAAAACACATTTTATTTAAAACACTGCTTACACTACAAGTACAGTGGACCCCCGCTTAACGATCACCTCCAAATGCAACCAATTATGTAAGTGTATTTATGTAAGTGCGTTTGTACATTTATGTTTGGGGGTCTGAAATGGACTAACGTACTTCACAATATTCCTTATGGGAAAAAATTCGGTCAGTACTGGCATCTGAACATACTTCTGGAATGAAAAAATATCGTTAACCGGGGGTCCACTGTAATGATAAATTATAAAAAAAAAAATGTCTATGATATATGCCAAGAAAACCAAAAAACATCCCAGGTACAGAAAATAATACATCAATCTTAACCCCTAAATGGTCCAAATGTACATATACGTTCACGTGCGTAGTGTCCCAAACGTTTTCTTTGTCATTCATTCATCATTGCCACGATAAGCCTGAGTTGCCTAGACATGAGAGAATGGGTGTGCTCACTCACTTTGCGCCATATTAAAATAATTGGGGATGCCTGGGTACCATATGCTCTTTTTTCCTATTAAAAAAAAAACGATTTTTTTTCTCTCAAAAAAATTGGGGTGCTACACGAGTGGACATATATATATGTTTGGACCGTTTAGGGGTTAATTACCATTTACATCAAAACCCCACATTACACAATATAGATATTATTATTTAAAAGGCGCTTACTTGGTACAGTAAATAAGCCGAAAACATAGCTATAAACATTGTGAAAGCTGTTGAATACTGCTAACCTAACCAATACACAAAAATTATATCAATGGCTAGATACAAGAAGCCCCTCCCCCTCGAATTAGAGCACTCGCCTCCTCCCAAAACACACAAGATACACAGTATGAACAATTAACACATCCCTGTTATCCGTAGGTATATATACATTAATATCACGGTAACCTTCCCATCAGGGAGGAGCACTTATTGGGGCAACGTACATTGCAGTCTCCTATCACATAGAACATCTTAACATTGACAAAGTGGACATAATACAGAGAGTACATGAGCCTGGTGCACGCAGGCGCCTCACCCACACTACAGTAGTAATGCTTATTAACCTTACTGTAGAATAAAAACCAATACAATGTATTAATATCTGGGGCAACAGAACAAATTCCCAGACTCTTGTACAACACAAAAAATTTCATGAACATTATTTCAAAAGTGTCTTCCATTTGGCCCCTCTGTGAAAAGCATCTAAGAGGACACCTTGGCAGAACTTCGAAATGCGTAGAATACATGTACTAAAGATAACCTCCACCTCGCTTACAGAAAGCCACATTTCCATAACTGGACACACCACACACACACACACACACACACACACACACACACACACACACACACACACTAAGGCCCTCATACAGACAGAGCATTACACCATGTCAAAACATGGTATGTTGAATAACAAACTCGATATGACCACAGCCTAAACCCAGAACCATACACTCTGGACTGACTCTGTAGTCACCAACAGGAGCAATACACTGGGTTCCTTTGCCTGAGCATACAAGCTTCTAAATAATCCGCCCCAACACAATACTCCAAAACCAAATACAAAACCACCACACTATAAGCACATACATGCTTGAACCCAACATGACCAGTGATGAAACACTAGAGGCCACACACTTCCCACTCTATGAATAAATGCCTGTTAAGACATATATCAATTACCAGGCTAGGTACAACTAAAGCAGGCAAAAACTAGAACCGCCTGAAAACTATGGAGGAATACAAGCCTCCATCTCATCCGCCAGTATAGTAGCCTCGAGGACATCTGGCATCGTCCTCATCCTGGAACATGATGCACATTCTCCTGATGTATTCCAAAACCTCACACAAGATACACACCAAAACAAAAGTTATCTCACATCACCACACCACTCTAGCAGCCACCATCGCCGCACTACCCTACTACATCCATTCCCCAAGCACTCATCACTCACCACCGGATGCCAACCCCTTGCCGTCCTTCCCCAGCACCCAACTGTAGTAGTCGTGCCACCGTCAGCCCCCGATAACTCTCCGGAAAAGAAGTAACCCACTGACCCCCATATAAGCTTCTATTCCTACCCACTGACCTATAAAAACTCGCCGTTAACACCTTGATTCTGACATTACCCCCACCTCCCTCATACCCCAAGAAAACATACAAAAAATCAACCATAATACACCTTAACGCCCTCGCTACCTCACATGACACCCTTCCCACATCTAAAAGTAAAGCCCTGAGGACCCCCCTCCCCTCCAGTATCCCCAAAACACCCCTTTACCATAATCTTACATTTTCCAAAAGAGGACAAAAATACACCACATGGAAGGCATTTTCCACATCACCACAATGGGCACAAGACGCATCTCTCACATATCCCATCTGCCTCAACACCTCTTTTGATGCTAATGTTCCCATGAGGAATCTGTACACCACTTCTCCCACCCTGGTGGGAATTCTTAGCTTTCGAAATTCCTCCCATATTACCTTTCATTCATATGTGGGGAAGACAGCCACCCTTTGCAGTGTCTCCCGACGATACTCCACTCCCACCAGCCTCCCTATTCTCAAGCGACGTACATCACGAACTCATAACATATAACTCAACATGTCCTCACACACCTCCAGGTCCCGCCCTGTCCACCAACAATGAACGTTCCTCATCACCTCCCCCACACGATGACCCCTGACCCCTCATCTGAGGTAGCGCATTTTAACATAAATCGCCCTCACCCTAGGCCCCATTGCCAACAAACCCAATCCCCCCTGACACACCCCGGTCATTACCATGTCGCATCCCAACCATGCCCTCCCATAACCCCATAGATACCTTAACACCCTCCTCTGTATTTCTATTACATCACAGTTCCTCAAGGGGTATACTGCCGCCGCCCCCAAACCTTACTGTATACCAGCAAATTCACAACCACTGCCCTTTGGTGCAACGTGACATCTCTGGTCCGAAGGCCACGTAGCCTGCCCATCACCCTGTCCCTAACCACCTCCGAATTAACCTTTCTACTATCCTGCATGTCCGCTGTATACCAAATCCCACAAATCTTGATCCTTTCCACGACATTCCATCCAAACCCCTGACCCAATCTCCCGCCCACCCAAGTGCCCATCTCTAACAACATCGACTTGCTTTTGTTAACCCTCATCCCCGTTACGTCCCCAAACCTCTTGATGACTCCACCCACCCTTGAAAAAACCTCCTTTCCACTAAGTAAGATCATTGTACCATCAACGTAACTTCCCCCCTATTCCTCTCAGCCCCCTCACCACACAACTCTCGGTCTACAAGCTCATAAAACGGATTCTGTACACATGCAAACAAAAGTTGGGATAGCGGGCATCCCTGCCATAAACCCCTCTCCATACTAATCTTACAACCCAACCTACCATTCACCTGCACCTGCATCTTCGCTCCCGCATACAAGGTATCCACCCACCCTACCACCTTGGCACCAAAGCCCAAACCACTCAAGCTCTCACGCAAAAAGATCCTGTCCACGCAATCATACGCATTCTCCCAATCCAACCCAAGAACCCCTCCCCTCCACAACCCTCTAAGAAATCCCTGATGCGTCTGTGCCCTTCCCACATACTCCTCCCTGGAATTCCGAACTGACCGCAGTGTAAAAGCGACCCCAGAACCCCCTTCAACCTATTACCTAGAATCTTTGCGAACACCTTATAATCCACGCACATCAAGGAAATTGCCTGGAAAGCACTCAGTGCCTGCATCCCCTCCTTCTTCGGTACTAATACTACTATATCCGTACATTGTGACTCGCCCATCCTCCGCCCATCTAGCATATTGTTCAAAACCCCAACAAAGCAATGCCTCATGCACCCCCAATGAGCCTTGTAAAAATCAATAGGCAAACCATCAATCCCTGGTGCCTTACCCGTGCTCATGCCGAAGATTGCATCTGCCACCTCAGCTTCACTAATATTAGCCTCCAACCCCACCCTATCCTTTTCTCCTATAACATTATGAACCCCCCTACCAAAAAGCTCCTGCCAGGTGCCTCGTCTCGCACACCCTCTCCATTTTTCCCTGGACCAATCATCGGCATAAATGCTCATACTCTCCGTGGAGACAAGGACTGCACCTTCCGGGTATCCCCCCACCCCTGCACTAGTCACTAACTGCAAAAACATGGTCACTTTCCTACGTTCTCTAAACTTAAGCAAGACATACCCAGTCGGTTTGTCTCCCCACAACACATCCTTCAACTCCAATCGAAAATGTACCGCGTCAAAACGTTCATTATGAATATCCACAATTCTACCTCAAAGAAGTGCGATATCCTCCCCCCACCCCCTCCCATAACAAGCCTGCAACGGTCCCTCCAAATTATTCTGCAATCCATATCTCCATCTTGCTTCCTCATGTCCCTTAACCCTATAAAAATCCGCAATCCCCAGTTTCACCCTCAACTCCCACCAGTTTATAAGCTCCATTGCCTGATCCCTTGCACCCCAAAACCTTGACCACCACTCCTCAAAACCCATATCCCCACCCTCCCCCCTAAGCAGCCGCACATTCAACTTTCAGTAACTGGGGTAAATATGCATGGCACCCTCCCATGACAGATCTACTATCACTGCCCTATGATCCGAGAAACCCACGTCAAATGTCTGCACTCTCCCTACCTCCAACCCCTGCATGACATAAATTCTGTCTAGTCTCACCGCATACCCCCTATGAACGAACGTGTGCTCCACCATAAAACCTCCCCCCCCCCAACATCTACAACTCCCACATCCCTCAGGACACTTAAAACACAACCCGCCCCCCTCGGTTCCACATCCCGGCCAAGTATTACACAATTCCAATCCCCACCTATAATTGTGATGGCAGGCAATCCCCGCAGATGATACAATAATTCCTCCCTCACAAAATCTGCCTTCCCCCGCATATTGCTCGACGCCGGCATATACACTCCTGTAAAACATGCCCTTCTATCACCCCATACATCATCGACCCGCACAACCTTCCCCCTGCCTCCTCCCAACTCGTGACACGCAAGGGGCTGGTCTCCTTTATTGCTATCGCCACCCCCGCTTTCAACTGCCAAGTACAACTAACATACAACTTATACCCATTCAACAACAACTCACTACCGAACTTATGATTGTGCTCCTGCATGAAACACACATCCACCTTGAATCTATGTAAAAACCAAACCAACCACACAGTTTTGATCTCAGACCTGAGACCGTTCACATTTAGGGTGACACACCTGAAAGTTATATGAATGGCGGCTTCCCCCTATGCCACTGTGGCTTGCCTACCACACCTTTACCAGTACGTTGACCCGACGCCTCACCAGACTTTCCCTGGACCCCCACCCCACCCCTCCCCCCTTCACTGCATAACTCTGTCTCCACTGGATCCTTCTGATCCAAGAACTCCTCCTCCGTTGCCCAAGCTTTTTTCCCCAGCCTCTGCCTCGGCGTGAGAACCTCCTCGACCTCAGCCATGCCAGCCGTTCTCTTCCTAGAGCCACCACCCACGCAAATGTCCATGTCTGGCGAATTCTCCTGATGGACCTCCACCTCCACCACTTGCTCCAAACGAGTCCCACACGAGGTCCTTACCACAGGCTGCTTGTACTCCCTCACGTTGGCCTCACCAACACTTAAGGCACAGGTCCCCGACCCGTCCAAAAAACCTATCAACACGTCCTCCAGTAAGTCCTCGTGAGGCACTTCGTTCCTTCTCGGTGGCGCCACCAACATCCCCGTCGACTCCCGACCCCACCAGAAGTGTGACACACGTCTCGGCCGTCCTTTCCTCTTGCTCAACCTCGTCACTCCAAAGATCAATCCTCCTTGTTTCCTCCTCTCCCAACTCCGACACCAACTCACAAGGACGCTGCTCCACAGCTGACATCCCAGGTTCCCTGGGAGCCTGTCTCCAAGGACACTGTGTCGCCATATGATCGTAAGAGCTACACAAGTGGCAGGTCCTTCTCTGGCCAGCATAGTGCATGAAGACTTGCATCCTGTAACCCACCGTGACGTAGGATGGTATAGGATGAGCCAGAGTCATTTTGAGGGTATAGGAACCCTCCAGAAATCCCTCATATGGCCCATCCTCCCATAGTAGCAGAATGGACCTTTCCATAACTGTTGAATGCCTCTTGTATGCCATATGCAGTTACCTCAAAAGGTACATTTCTCACCTTTACCCATGTATAGTACTTAAATACGTCGTGCAAGACGACGTCCACCGCCGAGGTCACAGTCATCTTCTGCTCTTGGTACTCATCAATGATCTTGTCATAGAAGCCGGCACTATTCATTTTCACTAATACTCTGGACATCCCATTTAAAGCCACAAAATATACTTCATCGTTGGGGACACCATATACATCTCTGATGATGGCAGGCAGCAAGGTGTTCATTGTAGCTCCACTGAGCATGCCACGGACCAGCTAAATGTAAACAGTGTTGACCCTCTGTCCCACTCAAACTGCCATCTTGGCTTCCAGATACAAAAAGTCACCACCAGAAGGCAGGCGTAGCAAACTGGGCGAGCGTCCACTCTCCCCGGAGGTCGAGAGATGAATGTCACCAAGAGATATTACTTTGTACATATATGAATTATATACTAAATATGTATGCCAAGTAATTTTTCTTTCTTGTGAAATACCTAAACAAATCTCAACATGCTTTTACAAAGGGAGCGTTACGAGGGCATTCAAGGCAGTACACTAAAACGAAACAAAGTTTATTTCTTTGCAAGGTTACATTGAGATTATGAAATTAAAATAATGGGGTACAGTGCAGAGAGAGCCACTATCCTGCCTAGGCATTATGGACAGACTTAATTTAATGGCTTACACATTACTTAATACTAAAGAAATTGATCATATTGTGTATGTGGAACTCAGCAAGGACCTGGATAGTTCCCCCCTCCCAACACAGGAGGCAGCTGAAGAAAATAGCAGCACATGGCTCCCCCTCCCAACACAGAAGGCAGCTGAAGAAAGTAGCAGCATATGGTGCCTCCTCCTAACACAGGAGGCAGCTAAAGAAAGTAGCAGCACATGGTTCCCTCTCCCAACACAGGAGGCAGCTGAAGAAAGCAGCACATGGTCCCCCTCCCAACAGAGAAGGCAGCTGAAGAAAGTAGCGGCACATGGTCCCTCCTCCCAACACAGTAGGCAACTGAAGAAAGTAGCAGCACATGGTCCCCCCCGTCCCAACACAGGAGGCAACTGAAGAAAGTAGAGGCACATGGTCCCCCCCGTCCCAACACAGGAGGCAACTGAAGAAAGTAGCGGCACATGGTCCCCCCTCCCAACACAGGAGGCAAATGAAGAAAGTAGCGGCACATGGTCCCCCCTCCCAACACAGGAGTCAGCTGAAGAAAGTAGCGGCACATGGTCCCCCTCCCAACACTGGAGGCAACTGAAGAAAGTAGCGGCACATGGTCCCCCTCCCAACACAGGAATCAGCTGAAGAAAGTAGCGGCACATGGTCTCCCCTCCCAACACAGGAGGCAGCTGAAGTAGCGGCACATGGTCTTCCCTCCCAACACAGCAGGCAGCTGAAGAAAGTAGCGGCACATGGAAACCCCTCCCAACACAGGAGGCAGCTAAAGTAGCGGCACATGGTCTCCCCTCCCAACACAGCAGGCAGCTGAAGAAGTAGCGGCACATGTTCCCCCTCCCAACACAGGAGGTAGCTGAAGAAAGGAGCAGCACGTAGTCCCCCTCCCAACACAGCAGGCAGCTGAAGAAAGTAGCTGCACATGGCTCCCACTCCCAACACAGAAGGCAGCTGAAGAAAGTAGCGGCACATGGTCCCTCCTCCTAACACAGGAGGCAGCTAAAGTAGCAGCACATGGTTCCCTCCCAACACAGGAGGCAGCTGAAGTAAGCAGAACATGGTCCCCCTCCCAACACAGAAGGCAGCTGAAGAAAGTAGCAGCACATGGTCCCCCCTCCCAACACAGTAGTCAGCTGAAGAAAGTAGTGGCACATGGTCCCCCCTCCCAACACAGGAGGTAGCTGAAGAAAGTAGTGGCACATGGTCCCCCCTCCCAACACAGTAGTCAGCTGAAGAAAGTAGTGGCACATGGTCCCCCCTCCCAACACAGGAGGTAGCTGAAGAAAGTAGCAGCACATGGTCCCCCCTCCCAACACAGTAGTCAGCTGAAGAAAGTAGCAGCACGTGGTCCCCCCTCCCAACACAGGAGGTAGCTGAAGAAAGTAGTGGCACATGGTCCCCCCTCCCAACACAGTAGTCAGCTGAAGAAAGTAGCAGCACATGGTCCCCCCTCCCAACACAGGAGGTAGCTGAAGAAAGTAGTGGCACATGGTCCCCCCTCCCAACACAGTAGTCAGCTGAAGAAAGTAGTGGCACATGGTCCCCCCTCCCAACACAGGAGGCAGCTGAAGAAAGTAGCAGCACATGGCTCCCCCTCCCAACACAGAAGGCAGCTGAAGAAAGTAGTGGCATATGGTCCCTCCTCCTAACACAGGAGGCAGCTAAAGTAGCAGCACATGGTTCCCCTCCCAACACAGGAGGCAGCTGAAGAAAGCAGAACATGGTCCCCCTCCCAACACAGAAGCCAGCTGAAGAAAGTAGCAGCACATGGTCCCTCCTCCTAACACAGCAGGCAACTGAAGAAAGTAGCGGCACATGGTCCCTCCTCCAAACACGGGAGGCAGCTGAAGAAAGTAGAGGCACATGGTCCCCCCTCCCAACACAGGAGGCAACTGAAGAAAGTAGTGGCACATGGTCCCCCCTCCCAACACAGGAGGCAACTGAAGAAAGTAGCAGCACATGGTCCCCCCTCCCAACACAGGAGGCAACTGAAGAAAGTAGCAGCACGTGGTCCCCCCTCCCAACACAGGAGGTAGCTGAAGAAAGTAGCAGCACATGGTCCCTCCTCCCAACACAGGAGGCAACTGACGAAAGTAGCAGCACATGGTCCCTCCTCCCAACACAGGAGGCAACTGACGAAAGTAGCAGCACATGGTCCCCCCTCCCAACACAGGAGGCAACTGAAGAAAGTAGCAGCATATGGTCCCTCCTCCTAACACAGGAGGCAACTGAAGAAAGTAGCAGCATGTGGTCCCTCCTCCTAACATGGGAGGCAGCTGAAGAAAGTAACAGCATGTGGTCCCCCCCCCCAACACAGGAGGCAGCTGTAGAAAGTAGCAGCACATGGCTCCCCCTCCCAACACAGAAGGCAGCTGAAGAAAGTAGAGGCACATGGTCTCCCCTCCCAACACAGGAGGCAACTGAAGAAAGTAGCGGCACATGGTCCCTCCTCCCAACACAGGAGGCAACTGAAGAAAGTAGAGGCACATTGTTCCCCCTCCCAACACAGGAGGCAACTGAAGAAATTAGTGGCACATAGCCCCCCCTCCCAACACAGGAGTCAGCTGAAGAAAGTAGCCGCACATGGTCCCCCCTCCCAACACAGGAGACAACTGAAGAAAGTAGTGGCACATGGTCCCCCCTCCCAACACAGGAGTCAGCTGAAGAAAGTAGCAGCACATGGTCCCCGCTCCCAACACAGGAGGTAGCTGAAGAAAGTAGCGGCACATGGTTTCCCCTCCCAACACAGGAGGTAGCTGAAGAAAGTAGCAGGACATGGTCTCCCCTCCCAACACAGGAGGCAGCTGAAGTGGCAGCACTTTGTCTCCCCTCCCAACACAGGAGGCAACTGAAGAAAGTAGTGGCACATGGTTCCCCCTCCCAACACAGGAGGCAACTGAAGAAAGTAGCGGCACATGGTCCCTCCTCCTAACACGGGAGGCAACTGAAGAAAGTAGAGGTACATGGTCCCCCCTCCCAACACAGGAGGCAGCTGAAGAAAGTAGAGGCACATGGTCCCCCCTCCCAACACAGGAGGAAACTGAAGTAGCGGCACATGGTCCCCCCTCCCAACACAGGAGGCAACTGAAGAAAGTAGCGGCACATGGTTTCCCCTCCCAACACAGGAGGTAGCTGAAGAAAGTAGCAGCACATGGTCTCCCCTCCCTACACAGGAGGCAGCTGAAGAAAGTAGCGGCACATGGTCCCCCCTCCCAACACAGGAGGCAACTGAAGAAAGTAGTGGCACATGGTCCCCCCTCCCAACACAGGAGGCAACTGAAGAAAGTAGTGGCACATGGTCCCCCCTCCCAACACACGAGGCAACTGAAGAAAGTAGCGGCACATGGTCCCCCCTCCCAACACAGGAGGTAGCTGAAGAAAGTAGCGGCACATGGTTCCCCTCCCAACACAGGAGGTAGCTGAAGAAAGTAGCAGCACATGGTTTCCCCTCCCAACACAGGAGGTAGCTGAAGAAAGTAGCGGCACATGGTTTCCCCTCCCAACACAGTCATGGATGACAAAGAAGCAACAGAGGCTGTCCTTAAATGAAGAGAAATCAGAATGAGAACATTACAAGTGGCTTTTCCTTCTTCACAATCTGCAATCTATAAAAAGGATATACCTGAGAATATGTGTTTATTTTTCCATTGTGTCGGTATTTTATACCATTTATTTCCATCGTGTCAAACACTGTAGTAGAAATGGATCCTTCACACAGAGAATACCTGGACCTTCTTCTAAAAGCTTACTCACTTCGCAACAGACACAATTTTCTTTGTGATTGCATTGAAGAAATGGTCTTACCAAGATCTACTCCTCCTCAAATTGCCAACATCAAACCACCTTTCTCCGCTACAGCTCGGACCTACCTTGAAGAGTGTGCAGACGACTTAAACAATGCTACAAAGGAAGCTTTTCTCCAAGCCAGAACACTAGGCACAACACTCCGGGGCAACATGAACAGAAGCACCGCCGAAATCATTCGCAGCAGAGTTACCACAGCGAATGTTCAACAGAAGATCAGACTTACTAGAAAACTACAAACACTCTGCGATAATAGTAATTGGAAAAGTTTAGGAAGACCTGAAATTATTCAAAATCTTTCATCTCGTCCACTGTCAACCACAGAAACTGAAGCCCTCAGCTTAGGCCTCAAATTCGCAACAGGAATTGCGAAACCAAAACAAGACCTCAATTTCATCCCCAAAAACTACAGACACAATGACTCCTACTTCCAAAAAGGCTATCTTCAAGGCATCATCTCAGCAGCCATCTCAACACGCAGCTCCCCAGTCATACCTCGACGTTACATCAATGCACTCAGAAGACACGACCATCAGGGTCACCACCGCTGACAGAGGAGGTGGTGTTGTTATCATGAACACTGACGATTACAGGAACAAAATGCTCAATCTACTTAATGACCCAGATACCTACAAACCTCTCACAACTAACCAAGTGGACAACCTTACTAAAACTTTTCTTCATTGGCGTTTAGGCGTGGGACCAGAGTTGGTCCGACGTGGAACGGGTCGGCGATTCGAAAATTGCTGCACCGTAGAGGAGGGGCCCGGGAAAGCATAGTCAGAGGAGAGAAAAGGGTTTTAAAAAAACAAAAGGAGTCAGTCGAGGCCCTCAGTACCTGAAGCGGGTGAGGAAACGCACCGAAAGAGGTCAAGGCATGAGGATGTCCGAAGGGGCCAAAGATAGGCGGGGTCAGAAGGGGGTGCGGTATCAAAAAGGGGGCCCGGGGGGGTACAGTTCAGGGACTGGGGCTCCCCATGTTAGGTACTTCTTTTTTTTTGTTTGTAAAAAAAAAAAAGAAGAAAAAAAAATAAAAAAAAAAAAAAAAGAAAAAAAAAGGGGACTGGGGGGGTAGTTCCTAGGAGGAATGAAAGGGCCCGAAAACTCCCTCCCCGCCAAGAGGACCCCCGCACCCCAAGTAGTGCGATGCAGCAGGAACCCCTGCCCCTACCCTACCCATCATGCCAGTAAACCGGGGAATCCCGGGGAGCAACCTCAATCGCCGAGCTACCCAGGGGACAAAAGAGAGGGCGGCCGGAAATGCCCCAAAGCAACCCCTTCAGCCACCCCCCCCGGAAACCAAAAAGGGGGGCTCCAGAGATACACCCCTCGCCCAAAAGATACCCAAAGCCACCCTCCGGGATACCGGAGTTTTTCCTGGAGAGAGTTTCGGGGTCAACCCCCGCGGGGGCCCCGGGCTGTGACCAGGCCTCCGGTGGATCGCCCTGACAACCAGGCTGTTTTCTGCTGGCTCACGCAAACCAACATACAGCCACGCCCAGTGATCGGAACTGACTTTTGGTGCTTTTCCAGTGCCAGCTTGAAGATGCCAGGGGTCTGTTTGGGAACCCCCTTATGTGTGTGGGGGGCAGTTGAACGTCTCGGGCCCCTGACACTTATTGTAGGTCCTTAAAAATGCTGTGACACCCCCGCTTTTTATTGGGGGAGGTGCCGTCTGCCAACCCTTTTTCTTTCGTAGTGAGTGATTTTCATTGCAAGTTCGGTACTAGTCCCTCTAGGATTTTCCGGTGTATATAAAAAATGATCTCTCCCTCCCGCATTCCAGGAATACGGTTTAGAAAACCCCAAACGCTCCCATAATTGAGGGGTTTTTTTATCTCCCTTATGCGCGCCGTGAAAGTTCTCTTACATTTTTGGTCGGCAATTTCCCTGCCTTTAAAGGTGTGTTAAGTGCAGCAATATTTTCCCGCCAATAGAACAGGACCTGAAGAGTGTCATCAGGGGGTTGGGCCCCCCTTTTTTGAAGGTTCTCATTACCATCCTGTCATTTTTTTAGCAGATGCATTTATACAATTTTATGGTCCTTGAAGGTGAGATCCTCCCGACATAATCACTCCAGGGCTTTGACGTTGGTGTTTTGTGATTTTGTGGCCAGAATTTGTTTTGTACTCTGATGAAGATTTAATTTCCTCATGTTTACCATATCTGAGTAATTGAAATTTCTCATCGTTGAACTTCATATTGTTTTCTGCAGCCCACTGAAAGATTTGGTTGATGTCCGCCTGGAGCCTTGCAGTGTCTGCAATAGAAGACACTGTCATGCAGATTCGGGTGTCATCTGCAAAGGAAGACACGGTGCTGTGGCTGACATCCTTGTCTATGTCGGATATGAGGATGAGGAACAAGATGGGAGCTAGTACTGTGCCTTGTGGAACAGAGCTTATTCACCGTAGCTGCCTCGGACTTACTCTGTTACGACTACTCTCTGTGTTCTGTTAGTGAGGAAATTATAGATCAATCGACCGACTTTTCCTGTTATTCCTTTAGCGCGCATTTTGTGCGCTATTACGCCATGGTCACACTTGTCGAGGCTTTTGCAAAGTCTGTATATATTACATCTGCATTCTTTTTGTCTTCTAGTGCATTTAGGACCTTGTCGTAGTGATCCAGTAGTTTGAGACAGACAGGAGCGACCTGTTCTAAACCCATGTTGCCCTGGGTTGTGTAACTGATGGGTTTCTAGATGGGTGGGTGATCTTGCTTCTTAGGACCCTTTCAAAGATTTTTATGATATGGGATGTTAGTGCTATTGGTCTGTAGTTCTTTGCTGTTGCTTTACTGCCCCCTTTGTGGAGTGGGGCTATGTCTGTTGTTTTTAGTAACTGAGGGACGACCCCCGTGTCCATGCTCCCTCTCCATAGGATGGAAAAGGCTCGTGATAGGGGCTTCTTGCAGTTCTTGATGAACACAGAGTTCCATGAGTCTGGCCCTGGGGCAGAGTGCATGGGCATGTCATTTATCGCCTGTTCGAAGTCATTTGGCGTCAGGATAACATCGGATAGGCTTGTGTTAATCAAATTTTGGTTCTCTCATAAAAAATTCATTTTGATCTTCGACTCTCAGTCTGGTTAGCGGCTTGCTAAAAACTGAGTCATATTGGGACTTGAGTAGCTCACTCATTTCCTTGCTGTCATCTGTGTAGGACCCATCTTGTTTAAGCAGGGGCCCAATACTGGACGTTGTTCTCAATTTTGATTTGGCATAGGAGAAGAAATACTTTGGGTTTCTTTCGATTTCATTTATGGCTTTTAGTTCTTCCCGTGATTCCTGACTCCTAAAGGATTCTTTTAGCTTAAGTTCGATGCTTGCTATTTCTCTGACCAGTGTCTCCCTGCGCATTTCAGATATATTGACCTCTTTTAGCCGCTCTGTTATTCTTTTCCGTCGCTTGTAAAAGGGGGCGCCTGTCTCTTTCTATTTTACATCTACTCCTCCTTTTTCTTAGAGGAATAAGCCTTGTGCATACATCGAGTGCCACCGAGTTAATCTGTTCTAGGCATAAGTTTGGGTCTGTGTTGCTTAGTATATCTTCCCAACTTATATCGGTTAGGATTTGGTTTACTTGGTCCCACTTTATGTTTTTGTTATTGAAGTTGAATTTGGTGAATGCTCCCTCGTGACTAGTCTCATTTTGTCGGTCTGGGGCTCCACGCATACATGTCTGAACCTCAATTATGTTGTGATCTGAGTATATTGTTTTTGATATGGTGACATTTCTTATCAGATCATCATTGTTAGTGAAGATGAGGTCAGTGTATTCTCCAGTCTAGTAGGCTCTATTATTTGCTGGTTTAAATTGAATTTTGTGCAGAGATTTAAAAGCTCGTGTGAGTGTGAGTTTTCATCAGAGCTGCCTCCTGGTGTTATTACTGCAACAATATTATTTGCTATATTCCTCCATTTTAGGTGCCTTAAGTTGAAATCCCCCAGGAGCAAGATGTTGGGTGCAGGAGCTGGAAGATTTTCCAGACAGTGGTCAATTTTTAACAGCTGTTCCTGGAATTGCTGGGATGTTGCATCCGGAGGCTTGTAGACACCACAATGACTAGGTTTTGGTTCTCGACCTTTACTGCTAAAAACTTCCACTACGTCATTTGAGGCATTAAGCAGTTCTGTGCAAACAAGTGACTCTGCAATGTACAGGCCAACCCCCCCTTTTGCCTGTTCACTCTGTCACATCTGTATAGGTTGTAACCTGGGATCCATATTTCGTTGTTCCAAGTGATCCTTTATGTGGTCTCAGTGAATCCGCGAACATTGCCTTTGCCTCTGCAAGCAGTCCCGGATGAAAGGTATTTTGTTGTTTGTTGCTGGCTTTAGACCCTGTATATTTGCAAAGAAGAATGTTATCGGACTGGTGGTATTGTTGGTACTGGGGGGGGATTTTTTTTCCGGCATTAGTATCTGTATCTGTTGGTTTGGAGTGGAGGCCATCGACTGTGGTTCCACTCCAGGAATGACTGGATTTGGTGTACGATTTCTGCCATTTCCTGCCAGTTTTTTTTCCTTCCTGGCACTAAAAAACCTCTCCCTCTTGAGTGGCTGTGGCTACCCAGGTTTTCCCATGGCCTGGATGTTTTGTATCTTTTTGTCCCCTTTAGATGGTATGCCTGGCAATTAAGTTATAGCACAGTCTTTCCTGTACTGAAGAGGTACACATTTCAGGGTGAAAAAGCTTACAGGAAGGGAGTTTGCATTTTCCTGTTGTCATATGGGCATGGCATTTTCTAGGGTGGTCATAATTGCATGTCCCATCTGTTTTTCCAGATTTCCCATGCCAGCAGATACCAAGTGCATAGTATGTGCACAGGCTTGGTTTCCGCTTGCCTTGGGTTTCTGTGACTGTATTCCCTGTTGGTGCATGTTTCCCTGTCTTACTTCTATCCTCCCTAGCACCAACAATGGAGCTCCCACCAGTTTGTTTTTGGTAATTTATCCTCACTATTGCTATTGGAGTCCTCTTGTTTGCTATTTCCTGCGGTATTTCTAGTTTGCAATATTGGTTTTATCTTATCTTTGACTACACTGTTTCCCTACTATGGCTCCTGTCCCCTATGAGGTCATTTATATGTATTCCTTCCTGCGTATAATTCCCGACTACCTGGACAAAATCTCCAGCTTCACCATTACTGTCTCCCAGACAGTATCTCCAGCTTCACCATTTCTGTCTCCCAGGACAGCACCTCCAGCTTCACCATTACTGTCTCCCAGGACAGTATCTCCAGCTTCCACCATTACTGTCTCCCAGGACAGCACTATCACCCCACATTACTGACTACCAGGACATCACCTCCAGCCTTACAGTTTGTGACTACATGGCCAGTATCAAGGGCAGTACCATTCAGCCCAGACTTTTTATGTTCCCATCTGTTGTAGAAAGCTTCCAGGTTTTCTATGAAAGCAGCTTTGATGTTGTCCTCTTTTAATACCCTTGTGATTTTAGTCCACAGATTTTCCTCATTTGGGCATACCCAAAAACACTTCTCTTGTTTTAATACTGCTTGTAGCTAGTTTCTGGGATATCTGCACAAGGGGCGTGACACCAATTTCCACAAAAATGACAATTTATCCATGTGGAAGCCCGTTTGTTTTGATTGACCACAGACTACACACAGCTTCATAATGATTTGAATGGTTGATTTACTGCAATTCTACTAGCAACCTCTTGAATATTATATTAATAACCTTAAATGAAGCTCTAGCTATTTGTATTTCTGTTTCTAACTCTTTTTGTATATTGGACAGCTTACCGTCACATTCCTGATTTTAATGTTTGGTTTATAAAGGGCGCCTACAACCCCATCCGTTTACAGTCTGCTTTATTGTCCAACGAAACTGTTTGAAACCAGTCCGGTTTGGACCAGTCAAGGGTTCAGACCAGTCAAGGTTCGGACCAGTCGATCTGCTCTGATCAGTGGGTCACTTATTTAAAACATACTGGTCGGTGATTTGAGCTAACACATGAAGGATCTACTGGAAATTATCTACCCGAGTTAATAGTGATTTGACTGATACAAAAGTATAACTTGCGTGTTGAAGAGCCGGTGATATCTGGCAGCTCCTACAATGACGAACGGTCGACCTCCTTGTTTATCAATCGCTGTATCTGGCTTTTCTATTTTTTTTTTCCGTCTCCACCACAATAAATGCTATATTATCACTATAGTTGACTGGTGCAAATTTTGGAGGAAGGACGCTTTTTCTGTAGTAATAATTGCTTCTCGTTGTGTATATTGCGATCGCCGGTAACTACAGGTTATATGAAATTCACAGTAACGTCTCGTATTTCAAGAAAAAGAAACTAATGAAAGTCACTCCACTCCACTAAGTACCATTATAATACTGGTTAGTTGCTACTACAACGCTGTATTCTGCTATTCACTGGTATCACTAGATTTTATGCGAGTACACTAGGAAGCCAGGAAGATTATTAAAAACAGCTGACCTGTGGTAAGTTTCTGGCGACTTCTGGCACCTGCCTCTATAGGCTTATCACTTCATTTACAAATTCATTGGGAATACCAGAAATTGGCGACAACCAGAGAATACGAGCAGTAAACAACCACAGCGGCCGTCACACACTCAACACTGAAGCCCTGCGGAGAGGGATCGGGACATCCCCAGGCAATCCAGATTCCACGGCAAACTACGCCACCGCCAAGAACCTCAACGGAATGGGATGGACCCCGGTACCCTTTCCCCTACATAGGAACTAGCGTGCCTGTGGAAAAAAAAAAAAAAAACAAAGGCCAAAAAGGAAGGGCAAAAGGGAGGAGTGGGGAGGAGGAGGAAGATAGGAAAAAGGGGAGGATGGGGAGGATGGGATAGGGAATGGGGGATTGGGGGGTAATTAGGTTCGGTCTGAGGAAGGAGACCGACAGGTCTAATTCCTTAGACCAAGAGCCTCTTCACCATGCCAAGGAGCCCCCCTTGAAGAGGGATTTAAAATATAAATTATTTTTATAATCAAGGGGGAAGCGCTAAACTCGTAGGATTATGCAGTGCCTGTTCGGGGGGATGAAACTTATTCAGGCTTAATTCAGGGAACTGGAGCACAGCTCCAACTCCCTAGATCAAGAGCCCCACACCAGTGTCAAGGAACCTGCCTTGAGAGGTTAAAATATAAAATATCCTGTAAAACTGTTTCTGTCTTCTGTTTTGATTTTAAATACAAAAGAAAAATGTATAATGAGTTTAATATTATGAAGGTGTCATGGCGCCATTGTTGACCTGTTCGTCCCCCCCTAACTTTATTATGAAGGTGTCATGGCGCCATTGTTGACCTGTTCGTCCCCCCCTAATTTTATTATGAAGGCGTCATGGCGCCATTGTTGACTTGTTCGTCCCCCTCCCTAACTTTATTATGAAGGCGTCATGGCGCCATTGTTGACCTGTTCGTCCCCCCCCCCTAACTTTATTATGAAGGCGTCATGGCGCCATTGTTGACCTGTTCGTTCCCCCCCCCCTAACTTTATTATGAAGGCGTCATGGCGCCATTGTTGATCCTGTTCGTCCCCCCCCCCTAACTTTATTATGAAGGCGTCATGGCGCCATTGTTGACCTGTTCGTCCCCCCCCCCCCTAACTTTACGTCCAGTGACTACCATCATCATGTGGTAATGTGAGGCCAAAAATTCCTCATTATATTGGATGGTTCTGTCAGCAGGGATGGTGTCAGCAGTGATGGTGGTGGGTAGTGTCAGCAGCGATGGTGGTGGGTGGTGTCAGCAGAGTTGGTGGTGTAGTGTTAGTATTGGTGGTGGGTATTGCAGGGTGATGTCAGCAGTGGTGGAAGGTGACGTCAGATGTAGTGGCGGAGGTTGTTGGTGGTGTCAGCAGCAGTAATGGTGAAGGTTGGTGTCAGCAGTATTGGTGGTTGGTAGTGTCAGCTGTATTGGTGGTGGGTACTGTCAGCAGTAATGACGGAGGGTGATGTCAGTAGAGGTGGTGTCAGCGGTAGTGGTGGTGGGTGTCAGCAGTTGTGGAGGGTGGTGTCAGCAATACTGGTGGTGGGTGTCAGAAGCAGTAGTGGTGGAGGGTGGTGCCAGTAGTGGTGGGTAGTGTCAGCAGTTGTGGCGGTGAGTGATGTCAGCAGCAGTAGTGGTGGTGGATGGTGTCAGTAGCGGTAGAGGTGGTGGCAGCAGTAGTGGTGGTGGGTGGTCAGTAGCAGTAGTGGTGGTGGGTGGTGTCAGTAGCAGTAGTGGTGGGTGGTGTCAGTAGCAGTAGTGGTGGTGGGTGGTGTCAGTAGCAGCAGTAGTGGTGGTGGGTGGTGTCGGTAGCAGTGGTGGTGGGTGGTGTCGGTAGCAGTAGTGGTGGTGAGTGGTGTCAGTAGCAGTAGTGGTGGTGGGTGGTGTCGGTAGCAGTAGTGGTGGTGGGCGGTGTCAGTAGCAGCAGTAGTGGTGGTGGGTGGTGTCGGTAGCAGTGGTGGTGGGTGGTGTCGGTAGCAGTAGTGGTGGTGAGTGGTGTCAGTAGCAGTAGTGGTGGTGGGTGGTGTCGGTAGCAGTAGTGGTGGTGGGCGGTGTCAGTAGCAGCAGTAGTGGTGGTGGGTGGTGTCGGTAGCAGTGGTGGTGGGTGGTGTCGGTAGCAGTAGTGGTGGTGGGTGGTGTCAGTAGCAGCAGTAGTGGTGGTGGGCAGTGTCAGTAGCAGCAGTAGTGGTGGTGGGCGGTGTCAGTAGCAGCAGTAGTGGTGGTGGGTGGTGTCGGTAGCAGTGGTGGTGGGTGGTGTCGGTAGCAGTAGTGGTGGTGGGTGGTGTCAGTAGCAGTAGTGGTGGTGGGTGGTGTCAGTCGCAGCAGCGATGGTGGGTGGTGTCAGTAGTAGTGGTGGTGGGTGGTGTGAGTAGCAGTAATGGTGGCAGGTGGTGGTGAGTGGTGTCAGCAGTATTGGTGGTGAGTGGTGTCAGTAGCAGTAGTGGTGGTGGGTAGTGTCAGCAGTAGTGGTGGTGAATGTCAGTAGCAGGAGTAGTGTTGGGTGCCAGCAGTAGTGATGAGTAGATTCAGCAGCAGTAGCGGTGAATGTCAGTAGCAGTAGTGGCGGTGAATGATGTCAGTAGCAGAAGTGGTGGGTGTCAGCAGCAGTGATGGGTAGAGTCAGCAGTACTGGCGGTGAATATCAGTAGCAGTAGTGGTGGTGGGTAGTGTCAGCAGTAGTGGCAGTGAAGGCTGTCAATAGCAGAAGTGGTGGCAGTGAATGCTGTCAGTAGCAGAAGTGGTGGTAGGTGTCAGCAGTAGTGATGGGTAGACTCAGCAGTAGTGGCGGTGGGTAGTGTCAGCAGTACTGGCAGTGAATGATGTCAGTAGCAGAAGTGGTGGTGGGCGTCAGCAGTAGTGGCGGTGAATGATGTCCGTAGTGGTGGTGGTGGTAGGTGTCAGTAGTGATGGTGGGTGTCAGCAACAATGGTGAGGGTGGATGGTGTCATCAGCAATTGTTGTGATTAGTGGTGTCAGCAGCAGCGGTGGTAGTGGTGGGTGTCAGCAGCTATTGTAATGGTGGGTGGGGTCAGCAGTAGTTGTGGTGGGTGGTGTCAGCAGCAGTGGTGGGATCAGCAGTAGTGGTCGTGGGTGGTGTCAGCAGTAGTTGTGATGGGTGATGCCAGCGGTATTGATGGTGGTGGGTTGTGTCAGCAGCAGTGGTGGTGTCAGCAGCAGTACCAGACATACAGACGCCAGGTTAACTACCCAGGAACACGCAACACTATCATCAGTCTGCGGAGACTATGTTGGAATGTATAACCATTCATATTGAGGCGGTGTTGCCTGCACAACACTGTGCTACCTGCACGGCACCACTGTGCTACCTGCACGGCACTACTGTGCTACCTGCACGGCACCACTGTGCTACCTGCACGGCACCACTGTGCTACCTGCACGGCACTACAGTGCTACCTGCATGGCACCACTGTGCTACCTGCACGGCACCACTGTGCTACCTGCACGGCACCACTGTGCTATCTGCACGGCACTACTGTGCTACCTGTACGGCACCACTGTGCTACCTGCACGGCACCACTGTGCTACCTGCACGGCACCACTGTGCTACCTGCACGGTACCACTGTGCTACCTGCACGGCACTGTGCTACCTGCACGGCACCACTGTGCTACCTGCACGGCACCACTGTGCTACCTGCACGGCACTACTGTGCTACCTGCACGGCACTACTGTGCTAACTGCACGGCACCACTGTGCTACCTGCAACGGCACTACTGTGCTACCTGCACGCACTACTGTGCTACCTGCACGGCACCACTGTGCTACCTGCACGGCACCACTGTGCTACCTGCACGGCACTGTGCTACCTGCACGGCACCACTGTGCTACCTGCACGGCACCACTGTGCTACCTGCACGGCACCACTGTGCTACCTGCACGGCACTACTGTGCTACCTGCACGGCACCACTGTGCTACCTGCACGGCACCACTGTGCACTGCACGGCACTACTGTGCTACCTGCACGGCACCACTGTGCTATCTGCACGGCACTACTGTGCTACCTGCACGGCACTACTATGCTACCTGCACGGCACCCACTGTGCTAAACCTGCACGGCACCACTGTGCTACCTGCACGGCACTACTGTGCTACCTGCACGGCACCACTGTGCTACCTGCACGGCACCACTGTGCTACCTGCACGGCACCACTGTGCTACCTGCACGGCACCACTGTGCTACCTGCACGGCACTACTGTGCTACCTGCACGGCACCACTGTGCTACCTGCACGGCACCACTGTGCTACCTGCACGGCACCACTGTGCTATCTGCACGGCACTACTGTGCTACCTGTACGGCACCACTGTGCTATCTGCACGGCACTACTGTGCTACCTGTACGGCACCACTGTGCTACCTGCACGGCACCACTGTGCTACCTGCACGGCACCACTGTGCTACCTGCACGGCACTACTGTGCTACCTGCACGGCACCACTGTGCTACCTGCACGGCACTACTGTGCTACCTGCACGGCACTACTGTGCTACCTGCACGGCACCACTGTGCTACCTGCACGGCACCACTGTGCTACCTGCACGGCACTACTGTGCTACCTGCACGGCACCACTGTGCTACCTGCACGGCACCACTGTGCTACCTGCACGGCACCACTGTGCTATCTGCACGGCACTACTGTGCTACCTGTACGGCACCACTGTGGGTACCTGCACGGCACCACTGTGCTACCTGCACGGCACCACTGTGCTACCTGCACGACACTACTGTGCTACCTGCATGGCACCACTGTGCTACCTGCACGGCACCACTGTGCTACCTGCACGGCACTACTGTGCTACCTGCACGGCACTACTGTGCTACCTGCACGGCACCACTGTGCTACTTGCACGGCACTACTGTGCTACCTGCACGGCACTGTGCTACCTGCACGGCACCACTGTGCTACCTGCACGGCATCACTGTGCTACCTGCACGGCACTGTGCTACCTGCACGGCACCACTGTGCTACCTGCACGGCATCACTGTGCTACCTGCACGGCACTACTGTGCTACCTGCACAACACCATTGTGCTACCTGCACAACACCATTGTGCTACCTGCACGGCACCACTGTGCTACCTGCACGCCACCACTGTGCTGCCTGCAAAGCACCACTGTGCTACCTGCACAGCACCACTGTGCTGCCTCCACAGCACCACTGTGCTGCCTGCACAGCACCACTGTGCTGCCTGCAAGGCACCACTGTGCTACCTGCACGGCACCACTGTGCTACCTGCACGCCACCACTGTGCTGCCTGCAAAGCACCATTGTGTTACCTGCACAGCACCACTGTGCTGGCACAGCACCACTGTGCTGGTACAACAGCACTGTGGTGCCTGCACAGCAGAACTGTGGTGTTGGCACTGCAGAACTGTTATGCCTACACAACAGCACTGCGCTGGAACAGCAGCACTGTGGTGCTTGCACAGCAGCACTGTGGTGCTGGCAGAGGAGAACTGTGGTGCTGGAACAGCAGCACTGTGATACTTGCACAAGAGCACTGTGCTGCCAGCACAGCAGCACTGTGCTGCCTGCACAGCAGCACTGTCCTGCCTGCACAAGAGAACTGTGATGCCTGCACAGCAGAACTGTGCTGCCTGCACAAGAGCACTGTGATGCCTGCACAGCAGAACTGTGCTGCCTGCACAAGAGCACTGTGATGCCTGCACAGCAGCACTGTGATGCCTGCACAGCAGAACTGTGCTACCTGCACAAGAGCACTGTGTTACCTGCACAGCAACACTGTGCTACCTCGCACAGCAACACTGTCTGCCTGCACAGCAACACTGTGCTGCCTGCACAGGAACACTGTGCTGCCTGCACAGCAACACTGTGCTGCCTGCACAGCAACACTGTGCTGCCTGCACAGGAACACTGTGCTGCCTGCACAGCAACACTGCGCTGCCTGCACAGCACCACTGTGCTGCCTGCACAGCAACACTGTGCTAACCTGCACAGCAACACTGTGCTGCCTGCACAGCAACACTGCGCTGCCTGCACAGCACCACTGTGCTGCCTGCACAGCAACACTGTGCTACCTGCCCCAGCAACACTGTGCTGCCTGCACAGCCCCCACTGTGCTGCCTGCACAACAACACTGTGCTGCCTGCACAGCAACACTGTGCTGCCTGCACAGCAAAACTGTGCTGCCTGCACAGCAAACCCCTTTTGCTGCCTGCACAGCAACACTGTGCTGCCTGCACAGCACCACTGTGCTGCCTGCAAAAGCAAACACTGTGCTGCCCGCACAGCAACACTGTGCTGCTGCACAGCAAAACGTGCTGCCTGCACAGCAACACGTGCTGCCTGCACAGCAACACTGTGCGCTGCACAGCACCACTGTGCTGCCTGCACAGCAACACTGTGCTGCCTGCACAGCAACACTTGGTGCTGCCCTGCACAGCAACACTGTGCTGCCTGCACAGTAACACTGTGCTGCCTGCACAGCAACACTGTGCTGCCTGCACAGCAACACTGTGCTGCCTGCACAGCAACACTGTTGCTGCCTGTACAGCAACACTGTGCCCGCCTGGACAGCAACACTGTGCTGCCTGCACAGCAACACTGTGCTGCCTGCACGAACCCCTGTGCTGCCTGCCAGCCCAAAACTGTGCTGCCTGCACAGTAATTTCGTGTGTTAATGTGTCCACCTTGATTTGTCACTTCGTGAAAGCAATAAAAAGCACACCCTGTGTCACGCCACAAACCCCGTGTCACGCCACACCCTGTGTCACGCCACACCCTGTGTCAAAGCCCCACCCTGTGTCACGCCACCCCTGTGTCACGCCACACCCTGTGTCACAACACACCCTTTGTCACACCACCTTGTTTCACACCACAAGTTGTTTTCAAACCACACCCTGTGTCACAACCCCCACCCCGTATCACACTCCCGTCACACCACACCCTGTGTCATACAACCTGTCACACCACACCCTGTATCACAGGGTGTGGTGTGTTATACCATGTGTGGTGTAACACAAGGAGTGATGTGTTATACCATGTGTGGTGTGGCACGGGTGTGTGTTACACCATGTGTGGTGTTAAAAACCCCCACACCCTATGTCAATCACACTGGTTGTAACACACCCACACCCTGTGTCACACCACACATGGTGTAAAAACACCACACCTTGTGTCACACCACACCTTGTGTCACACCACACTGGCGTAACACACCACACCATGTGTCACACCATGGTGTAACACCACACCCTGTGTCACACTACACAGGGCATAACAACCACACCCTTGTGTTACACCACAACATGGATAACACACCACACCTTTTGTCCCCACCACACATGGTGTAACACACACCCTGTGCCACACCACACATGGTTATAACACATCACACCCTTTTGTTACACCACACATGGTATAACCACACCACACCTTGTGTTACACCACACATGGTATAACACACCACACCTTGTGTCAACCACACATGGTATAACACACCACACCTTGTTTTACACCACACATGGTATAACACACCACACCTTGTGTTACACCACACATGGTATAACACACCACACCTTGTGTTACACCACACATGGTATAACACACCACACCTTGTGTTACACCACACATGGTATAACACACCACACCTTGTGTCACACCACACATGGTATAATGGGAGACAAGCATCACTAGCAGTGTATAATGGGAGACAAGCATCACTAGCAGTGTATGATGGGAGACAAGCATCACTAGCAGTGTATAATGGGAGACAAGCATCACTAGCAGGTATGAAAGGGAGACAAGCATCACTAGCAGTGTATGATGGAAGACAAGCATCACTAGCACTGTATGATGGGAGACAAGCATCACTAGCAGTGTATGATGGGAGACAAGCATCACTAGCACTGTATGATGGGAGACAAGCATCACTAGCAGTGTATGATGGGAGACAAGCATCACTAGCAGTGTATGGGAATGGGAGAAAAGCTAACTAGCACTGTATGATGGGGGAAAAAGCATCACTGCACTGTTGATGGTGAACAAGCATCATAGCATTTTATGAGGGGAAACAAGAAAACATTTGGCCCCTGTATGGGGGAAAGACAAGCATCACTAGCACTGTATGATGGGGGACAAGCACATGGGCGTTTTATGTGGGAGAAAGCACCACTCCACTGATAAATGGGAGACAAGCATCATTTCATGAAATAAAGGGGAAGACAAGCATCATAGATTTGTATGAGGGGAAACAAGCATCCTAGCCCTTAGGGGAGGGAACAAAGAAAACACTAGCACTGTATGATGGGAGAAAAGGGTTTAAAATCGCACTGAAATGGGGAGACAAAGCATCCCCCTACCCACTTTTTTAAAGGGAGACAAGCTCCCTCCCCACTGAAAGAGGGGAAGAAGCATCACTGGGCACTGTATGAGGGGAAGCCCCGGGCATCACTAGCACTTTTAAGATGGGGACAAGAAACACTAGCACGTATGAGGGGGAGAAAAACCCATCACTCATGTATAAAGGGGGAGCCCGGGCATCACTAGCCGGGTAAAAGGGAGAAAACCCAAAATGAGTGTATGATGGGGAGACAAGCATCATTTAGCACGTATAAAATGGGAGAAAAAAGCATCACAGAAACTGTATAAAGGGGAAAGGCAAGCATCACAAACCCCCTTTTTATGAGGGGAGCCCAAGCTCACTACAGTGTGGGGTTTTTGGGGAACAAGCATCACTAGCTTGATGAGGGGAGCCCAAGCTTCACTGGGCACTTTTAATATTGGGAGACAAGCATCCTAGCACTTTTGGATGGGAGACAAAGCATCATTTGCACTGTTTTGATGGGAAAAAAGACACTACCAAGTATGAGGGGAGACAAGCATCACTGGGCGGGGTAGATGGGGAAAAGGCATCACTAAAACTGTTGAGGGGAGAAAAGCACCCACTCCACTGTTTTATGGGAACAAGCATCACTAGCACTGTATGATGGAACATTTTCACTTATGCACTGACCCCAAATCACCCCCAAGTTTTTTAAAACCTTTTTTCACTGTTAAATTTGCATCAGCCCCCACCTACATATAGAGAGAAATTTAGACACTAAACAAAAAGAACAGCATTAAAAAGTTTAAAGGGCCAAATCGAATTGTAAATTCTTGAGTTTTTAAATTTGGAAATCAAATCACAATTTTTTTATAATATGGGGAAAATTTACCAAAACAAAATTTAATACAAAGTTTGAAGACTAACCAGAAGACCCTTTTTCTTTTCCTTTTATTTCCAAAAGGGGGGTTGTTTTCCTTCCCCTCCGGGGAAACACCCAAACCGGGCCGGGCCCTTGGGGTGGGTTTTTTGGGCCCCTTAGGGGGAACCCAAGGCTGTTTTGGGTTGGGCCCGCATTTGGGGCGGAGTGAACAAGGCGGGCTTTTCTGGTTGGTCCAGCACTTGGCGGAGGGGAAACCAGGCTGCTTTTGGTTGGCCCCAGCACTTGGGGATTTGAAAAAGGCTGTTTCCCGGGTTTTCCCAGCATTTTGGTTTAGGTGAAAAAGGTTGTTTTCGGGTTGGCCCAGAAATTGGCGGAGTGAACCAGGCTGCTTTTGGGTTTTTGGCCCCACCCCTTTGGGGAAGAGTAAAACCCAAAGGCTGCTTCTGGTTGGGCCAGCATTTTGGCGGAGTGAACCAGGCTGCTTCTTTTTGGTCCAGAAATTGGGAGTGAACCAGGCTGTTTTGGGTTTGGTCCAGAAACTTGCAAAAAGTAAACCCAAGGCGTTTCCCTTGGTTGGGGGCCTTGGCGAGTAAAAACCGGGTTTTGCTTTTTTTGGGTCCGCACTTGGAAAGTGAACCGCTTTTTTGGAAATCCAGCCCTTTGGGGAGTAAACCCCAAGGCGTTTCCCTTTGGTTGGGTCCAGCACTTGGCGGAAAAAGGCTTTTTGGGTTTGGGTAAAATTGGGGGGGGGGGGGGGGGGGGATGTTTGGGGGGGGGGGGGGGGGCCCCCCCCCGGGGGAAATCCCCGGGGGGGGGGGGGGGGCCCCCCCCAAGCTCCCTTCTGGTTTGGCCCCGCCTTGGCGGGTAAACCCGGGCGGCCCTGCCCGGTCCGCAAATTGGGGCGGAGGAACCGGGCTGTTCTGGTTCGTCCGGGCATTTGGCGGATGAACCGGGCTGCTTCTGTTTGGCCCCACACTTGGCGGAGGGGGGAACCAAAACTGTTTGGGGGTTTGGGCCCACACTTGGCGGGAGTAAACCCCAGGCTGTTTTCTGGTTGATCAGCATTTGGGGGAAAGGTAAACCAGCACTTTCTGGTTTAAATGCCGCACTTGGATGGGGGAACCAGGTGTTTTTGGGTTTGGTCCACACTTGGGATGAGTGAACCAGGCGTTTTTTTGGTTGATCAAGCATTTGGCGGAGTAACCAGGCAGTTTTAAAGGTTTGGTCCAGCACTTGGCGGATTTAAATTTCAGCTGCTTTTGGTTGGCCCAAAGCATTTGGGAAAAAAGGAAACCCCAGACTCCCTTCGGGTTTTATCCAGCCCCCTTTGCGGATTGGAAAACCACGTTTTTGGGTTTTGATCCAGCACTTGGGGGATTAAACCCAACTGCTTCGGGTTGGGCCCGCACTTGGGGAGTAAACCCGGGGCTGCTTCTTTTCTGGTCCAGCAATTGGGGGAAGTGAACCGGGGCCTGCTTTTTAAGTTGGTCCAGCTTTTTGGCCAGAGGGGAAACCAGGCTGCTTCTTTTTTGGTCCAGCCTTTGGGGGAGTGAACCAGACTGCTTTTGGGTTTGGCCCCCCAGCACTTGGCGGAGTGAACCGGGGCTCCCTTCTGGTTAAACCCCACCCATTTTTTGGGCGGAGGTGAAACCAGAGGCCTTTTTGGTGATCCCAGCATTTTTGGATGAGGGAACCAGGCTGCTTTTGGGGGTTTCCAAAGCATTTTGGGCAGAGTGAACCAGGCTGCTTCTGGTTAGGCCAAGCATTTTTGGCAGAGTGAACCAGACTGTTTCCCTGGTTGGTCCAGCATTTTGGCAGGGGTAAACCCAGGGGGTTTCTAGTTGGCCCAGCATTTTTGGCGGAGTAAAAACCGGGCCCTGTTTTCTATTTGGGTTTCAAAAATTTGGGGGGCAGAGTGAACCAGGTGCTTCTGGTTGTACGGGCACTTGGAAAAGGTTTTGAACCGGGTTTGCTTCTGGTTGGCCCAAAACATTTGCGGAGGTAACCCAAGTTTGTTTTCGGGTTTTGGTTCAGCATTTGGAGGAGTGAACCAGGCTGCTTCGGGTTTGGTCCAGACTTGGCGGAGTGAACCAGGCTCCTTTTTGGTTTTGGTCCGCACTTGGCGGATAAAACCGGCTACTTCGGGGCTTTTTCCCAGCACTTGGCGGAGTAAACCGGGCCCCTTTTCGGGCGGGTCCGCATTTGGCGGAGTGAACCGGGCCCTACTTCTCTGGGTGCCAGCATTTTGGGCAAGTGAACCAGGCTGCTTTTGGGGGTTCCAGCATTGGGGGAGGAGTGAACCAGGCGCTTTTGGTTGGCCCAGAACTTGGGGGGAAGTAAACCCAAACAAAGGTAGACGTTCCCCACTCATCAACTTCCTTTTTCCCAAAACCCAAATTTTCCCCCTATGCCCTTTTTTCTAAATCAAAAATTTTTCTAATTTAAACCCTTTTACTTTCGGGTTCTTCTTGGAGAGACTTTCCCCCGCCCTTTAAATTAATTTCCCCTTTATTAATCCCTTATTTTCCACTTATACACTTCAAAAAGGTCCCCCCTCATTTTCGTTAAAAGTAAAATGAAACTTAAGAGTTTTAAACCCTTTTTCATAAGGAAGTTTTCCTAATCCCTTTGTTTTAAAATTTAGTCTTCCTACGCTGAATGTTTTCAAAACAAATTTTAAATGCCCAAATTTTTTTTAAAAACGGAACCCCAAAAACTGGCGGGCAAATTTTAGGTGGGGGGGGGCCTTTTTTCTAAATGATGTAAAAAAGTTTGCAGTATGACCTCTGGACTTCTGTTGCTTACACTTCTTGATAAAAATTTCCCAGTAATTTTTTTGCCTTTATTTACGAAAAGCTTAGGCATTGCGGGCCCTTGGGGTTTTAAAAGGGTTGCTCCCCACAAAAACCCCCCAAAGGGTCCTTTTCCAATCTGTAGGGCAAAGTTCTACCATTTATTAAAACCTGGGATTTAAAAGGGCCTGTTTAAACCCCAGGTGTAAGGGGACAAAGAAAAACGAAAGAAAAAGTTTAGACTTAAAATTACCTCCCCCAATTTAGAACAGCAATATGTACACTATGTACAGTAATAAGTTTTGTGCACCCTCACGGTAAGCAAGGCGAAATAGAAGCCACAAGAAGCAGACCGTGCCTTTAACCAAACCCCTAGAATGGGAATGACCCAAAAAAAGGGGAGACCCGGAGAGCGGTTCCACATAACCTCTGCGTTTGCCAATCCCCCCTTCTTATTTGGGTTGGGAACCCCCGGGCACTAGTTGAACATGGGGGGCCCTTCCCAAACCCCCTTTGCAACTGGTTCCCCTGGTTTGGGGGAGATTTGCCTGTAAATGAGGGGGTTTCCTGCGCCCAATAATGGTTTTTGTACTCTTTGCAAGCCACACCCCCACCCCCCAGAAGGGTGGGTTAGGCTTTCCACCCTCCCAAAGGGGACCGTGCCGCCCCTGGGGAAAAAAATAATGGGAACCCCCCCCTATCCTCTCCACCATCCAACTCTTTGATAGAGCTCCAAACTTTCCCCAGGACCAAAAGGGCCCAAAACCCCAAACTCAGAGGGGAACAGGGAGGGCAGATAGACCAAAATAGGTCCCAAAAAAACAAACGGGGCGGTAGGGCCCCTATTCCCCCCACTAAAAAAAAACCCCCCAAAACAGGGGGTTAAAAAAAAAAGCTTGAAAGGGGTTTTACCCCAAAACATCCAATTCCCAAATAAAATTTTTAAACTGACTCTTGACCCAAAAATCCCGCCAACACAATTTTTTTTTGCCGGGGAAAAATATTTAAAATTTTTTTGTTGTAGGGCTGCAGCCTGAGCGGCCAACCCCCATAAGCCTTTTGTTTTGATTTTTTTCCCTTTGGGTTGGGATTGGGCTAACGGGTTTTTGATCACTGTTTGACCTGTTTACCACCGCGATGGGCCTTGGGGCCCCCCTAAACATCGGGAAAAGCTCCAAAGCCCAGTACCAGCCCCGGGGCTTCTTTTTTAATGGTAAGGTAACTCCCCTGATTGGGCTGGGGAAATTGGCTGAAAAATATTCGATTGGGCCCGCAGCTCCTTTTTTTTCCCCCATTTGTTTAAAAGTACCGCCCCAACCCCGGGCTCAAAAACATCAACCTGAAAAAAAAAGGTTTTTTTAGAAGTCGGAGACGGGGGAAAAGGGTGCAGGCACAAAAAAAACTTTTTGCTTTATTTTTAAAAAAATGTTTTCCAAATTTTAAGTCCAAATAAAGGGAAAATTTTTGCTTTTTAAGAGAGGGAAGAGGGGCTACAATTCCCCGAGAAATTCTTACCGAATCTTCTTTAAAATCCGTCATGCCTAGGAAACGTTGAAGAGATTTCCATTTCATGAGGAATGGATATTTTTTAAACGAAAGAAAATTTAGGCAAGTTTAGGTGGGGAAAATTAACCCCTACCCCACTTCAATTGGGCCCAAAAAAAGGGACCCTGGGCCCGGCCCCCGGAAGATTTTAGATAAATTAACTGTTTTTAAATTTTTAATTTTTTAAAGGTCTCAAACAGACTTTAAGTCAAGTAGGGGGTTTTAAACCCCAAATTCAGACCCAAAAACAAATTTCTCTGGTATTTTTTGGGCCCTGCCTTTAAGTCCTTTAAAAAGTGATGGACGAGTTTTTTGGAATGAAAGGGGGAAAAATTTCCCTTCCCGAAGGGGGGGAACTGTTACTGATTTAAAGACATCCCCGGAAATTTCGAAGGCAGAGATTTCCTTTGGGGCCTTTTTCTGTCAAAGGACCTTTATAGGGAACCTTTAATGGGGGATTAATTTGGACACAAAAAAGCCTTTTTCCCCCAAGTCAATTACTCATCCAGACCCAGGAAGAGGGTTTAAAAAAAATTTAAAAAAAAAAGGAAACGGAAACATTCTCCTCCCCTTTTTTCTAAACCGGGGAAATGGTGAACCTCTTCCCCCCCATTAACCTGTTGTGCAACAAGAAAACCCTCCTTAAGCCTTTTTTTTTAAACTTTGGGGGGGTTTAAGGTTTTAACCCAATTTCTTTATGGAACCCCCCAACAAACCCTTTTTTTAACCAAAAAATATTTATGGCTGAAGTTAGTTTTTGCTTTTTTTAGATTAACCTCCTTTAAGGGGAGAGTTTTAAAAATTGGGGTTTTGATTTTTCCCAAAATCAACAAAGGTTAACCTCTAATTTTTGGGCAATCCAAAACTATTTTTTGGTGTATAAAGCCTTATTTAAATTGGGGTTTTAAGATTTGTTTTTCCATATTTAAGGGTGGGAAACCTTTAGGAACAGGGTTTTAAATTTTGATTAATTTTAGAGAATTTGGTGCAAAAGTCAAGGGTCGACCCTAAGGGTAGAAACCCCGGTCCCCTTCTGGGACTTTAATCCGGTGTTTTGAAAGGCTTGAAAATTTTTGGATTAAAGGGGAAAAAATTTGTTTTTGAGGTCTTACGATATTTAGCTGGGATACATGTATATGCTCCCAACACTGTGGTCTTCACTATTTGACAATCAGAGAATTCAGCGTCAGTTAATACCGACGTAAATTCCTGTGCCTTACCCAATAATGCTGTATGAACCAACGCTGCCCAGTGCTGTTCCGGCCACCTCAAGGCTCGAGCCTGATTTTCGAAGCTTTCGAAAAATTGCTCTGGTTCGGCCTCATTGAAGCGGGGAACAAGCTGTACTGCTTTTTGTAAACTGAAATCGTTTACAGAATGCGAAAACTGCCTCCTTTCTCTTTCCATATCAAATTCTTCCCTTGCGAATGCTCTCTGTTCCCTAGTTTGCTCCAGCGTGATTTTTGCCAGCTCAAGTGCCAAGGACGCTGATTCACCTCGAGACAACCCAGCTGCACTATACTGATCATCTTGCTCCGTAGGTGTATCATCTTCCTCATGCGAGAACATGAGAGTTTTTTCCCTAGCTCCCGTAGAGGGAGGAGTTTGATGTGCCATCTCTTCTTCAATAAGTATGTCAGCAATAAGTGAACGCAGTTGCGCAGCTGTAAGAGTGCGTTTATAGGGAATGCCAATGGAACGAGCAATTTGCCAACAACGCTGTAGGGACAATTTAGGTAGGTTATGCAAAGTATATGCCGACACCAGGCGTCTGACTCGTCTAGGTGGCATAAGTTATTCGCTATGCACAGTACGAATACCCCAACGTAACACGTTAATTTGCAGAACACGCTTAGCTATGCACAGTACGATTACAGAATACGCATACAAGCAAAGCCGACTGCACACAAGATTGACCGTAGCGAAGCGAGCACACTGAACAAGCTAGTAGCGAGCTGTTGAACGATCACACAATAGCAAGGCTGATCATAAGCAACTGACACGCAAAATTTGTAAAGCGAAGCGAGACAGCAAGCTACACAGTGTTCCTGCTACAAGCTTCACCCTAAGCTCAACCGTTTCTCTAAGTCCAGCTCTCGGACAGGCTACCCATATTACAACCTAGGATTTCAAAGGCCTGTTATCCCAGGTGTAATGGGAGCAAAAGAAACACAGCAGAAAAAGTTTAGACTTATATTATCCTTCACCAATTTAGAACAGCAATATGTACACTATGTACAGTAATAAGTATAGTGCACGTCACGGTAAGCAAGGCAGAAATAGAAGCCACAAGATAGCAGACCGTGCTCAACCAGCTCTAGAATGGGAATGACAAGGGCAGACAGGAGAGCGGTATCCACATAACCTCTGCGATTGCCAATCCCACCTTCTTATTGGCTAGAACCTGGTCACTAGTTGAACAACGGGGCCCCATCACCAACTCTTAGCAACCTGGTTCGCTGGTTGGGGGAGATAGCCTGTAAATGAGGGTGTGTCCATGCGCCGAATAAAGGTTACGTACTCTTTGCATGCCACATCATTTAACTTATAAGTACGGGTTATGGGCACTCCCAAGCTTCAGAACCTTGCATTTATCTACACTGAACTGCATCTGCCACTTTTCTGACCAAGAATAGAGTTTGTTTAAATCCTCCTGAAGTTCCATAACATCTACGTTTGAATCAATTATCCTACCTATCTTTGTGTCATCGGCGAATTATCAATTATCCTACCTATCTTTGTGCTTCTGGTTGGTCCAGGACTTGGAGTGAGCCAGGCTGCTTCTGGTTGGGCCAGCACTTGGCGGAGTGAACCAGGCTGCTTCTAGTTGGTCCAGCACTTGGTGGAATGAACCAGACTGCTTCTGGTTGGTTCAGCACATGGCGGAGTGAGCCAGGCTGCTTCTGGTTGGGCCAGCACTTGGCAGAGTGAACCAGGCTGCTTCTAGTTGGTCCAGCACTTGGCAGAGTGAACCAGGCTGCTTCTAGTTGGTCCAGCACTTGGCAGAGTGAACCAGGGTGCTTCTAGTTGGTCCAGCACTTGGAGGAGTGAACCAGGCTGCTTCTGGTTGGTCCAGCAATTGGCGGAGTGAACCAGGCTGCTTCTGGTTGGTTCAGCACTTGGAGGAGTGAACCAGGCTGCTTCTGGTTGGTCCAGCACTTGGCGGAGTGAACCAGGCTCCTTCTGGCTGGTCCAGCACTTGGCGGAGTGAACCAGGCTACTTCTGGCTGGTCCAGCACTTGGCAGAGTGAACCAGGCTGCTTCTGGCTGGTCCAGCACTTGGAGGAGTGAACCAGGCTGCTTTTGGTTGGCCCAGCACTTGGAGGAGTGAACCAGGCTGCTTCTGGTTGGTCCAGCACTTGGCGGAGTGAAGAAGGCTACTTTTGGTTGGCCCAGCACTTGGCGGAGTGAACCAGGCTGCTTCTGGTTGGCCCAGCACTTGGCGGAGTGAATCAGGCTGCTTCTGGTTGATCCAGCATTTGGCGGAGTGAACCAGGCTGCTTCTGGTTGGTCCAGCACTTGGCAGAGTGAACCAGGCTGCTTCTAGTTGGTTCAGCACTTGGCAGAGTGAACCAGGCTGCTTCTCGTTGGTCCAGCACATGGCGGAGTGAACCAGGCTGCTTCTGGTTGGGCCAGCACTTGGCGGAGTGAACCAGGCTGCTACTAGTTGGTCCAGCACTTGGCGGAGTGAACCAGGCTCCTTCTGGTTGCTCCAGCCCTTGGAGGAGTGAACCAGGCTGCTTCTGGCCGGTCCAGCACTTGGCGGAGTGAACCAGACTGCTTCTGGTTGGTTCACCACTTGCCAGAGTGAACCAGGCTGCTTCTGGCTGGTCCAGCACTTGGCAGGGTGAACCAGGCTGCTTTTGGTTGGTCCAGCAGTTGGCAGAGTGAACCAGGCTGCTTCTGGCCGGTCCAGCACTTGGCGGAGTGAACCAGGCTGCTTCTGGTTGTTCCAGCACTTGCCAGAGTGAACGAGGCTGCTTCTGGCTGGTCCAGCACTTGGCAGAGTGAACCAGGCTGCTTCTGGTTGGTCCAGCACTTGGCGGAGTGAACCAGGCGCTTCTGGCTGGTCCAACAATTTCTAGAGTGAACCAGGCTGCTTCTGGTTGGTCCAGCACTTGGCGGAGTGAACCAGGCTGCTTCTGGTTGGTCCAGCACTTGGCGGAGTGAACCAGGCTGCTTCTAGTTGGTTCAGCATATGGCGGAGTGAACCAGGCTGCTTCTGGTTGGGCCAGCACTTGGCGGAGTGAACCAGGCTGCTTCTAGTTGGTCCAGCACTTGGTGGAATGAACCAGACTGCTTCTGGTTGGTTCAGCACTTGGCGGAGTGAACCAGGCTCCTTCTGGATAGTCCAGCACTTGGCGGGGTGAACCAGGCTGCTTCTGGTTGGTCCAGCACTTGGAGGAGTGAACCAGGCTGCTTCTGGCCGGTCCAGCACTTGGCGGAGTGAACCAGATTGCTTCTGGTTGGTTCACCACTTGCCAGAGTGAACCAGGCTGCTTCTGGCTGGTCCAGCACTTGGCGGAGTGAACCAGGCTGCTTCTGGTTGGTCCAGCACTTCGCAGAGTGAACCAGGCTGCTTCTGGTTGGTCCAGCTCTTGGCGGAGTGAACCAGGCTGCTTCCGGCTGCTCCAGCACTTGCCAGAGTGAACCAGGCTGCTTCTGGCTGGTCCAGCACTTGGCGAAGTGAACCAGGCTGCTTGTGGTTTTTCCAGCATTTGGAAGAGTGAACCAGGCTGCTTCTGGTTGGTCCAGCACTTGGAGTGAACCAGGCTGCTTTTTGTTGATCCAGCACTTGGCAGAGTGAACCAGACTGCTTCTGGTTGGCCCAGCACTTGGCGGAGTGAACCAGGCTGCTTCTGGTTGGTCCAGCCCCTGGCGGAGTGAACCAGGCTGTTTCTGGTTGATCCAGCACTTGGCAAAGTGAACCAGGGTGCTTCTTGTTGGTCCAGCACTTGGCGGAGTGAACCAGGCTGCTTCTGGTTGGTCCAGCACTTGGCGGAGCTAACCAGGCTGCTTCTGGTTGGTCCAGCACTTGGCGGAGTGAACCAGGCGCTTCTGGCTGGTCCAACAATTTCTAGAGTGAACCAGGCTGCTTCTGGCTGGTCCAGCAATTTCCAGAGTGAACCAGGCTGCTTCTAGTTGGCCCAGCACTTGCCAGAGTGAACCAGGCTGCTTCTGGCTGGTCCAGCACTTGCCAGAGTGAACCAGACTGCTTCTGGTTGGCCCAGCACTTGGCAGAGTGAACCAGACTGCTTCTGGTTGGCCCAGCACTTGGCGAAGTGAACCAGGCTGCTTCTGGTTGGTCCAGCACTTGGCGGAGTGAACCAGACTGCTTCTGGTTGGGCCAGCAATTGGCAGAGTGAACCAGACTGCTTCTGGTTGGGCCAGCACTTGGCGGAGTGAACGAGACTGCTTCTGGTTGGCCCAGCAATTGGCGGAGTGAACCAGACTGCTTCTGGTTGGTCCAGCACTTGGCGGAGTGAACCAGGCTGCTTCTGGTTGGTCCAGCACTACAAGACAGTGCTCATGAGGTACTAAGTGTAAAGCACGTGATGAAGTGGGATTGGCAGGATCGTGTATAATGTGCAGAAAAATACCTCAGGCAAATGACCAGACTTCAACGAGATGGTCATCATATTACTGAGACGTGTCAAAAACATTTTCACATTTCTCTTGATAAACAAAAAATAAAATTCCCTTCCCGACAGGCAAGTAGAATGGAAGGGATAAATAAGAGGAAAGCCAGATACATGGCGAGACTTGACGGTATGAGACAGTTCCTGAGTGCACTAGTAAAATAAAACCTAAAACAACACAAGTGACGGGGGAAGAGCCTCGAAACCAAGTGTTGCCAAGTCATAAATTTATATGTTGGTTCACTCCAGGATGTTGATAAGTCAAGTGAAGACCAAAAAAGGACTCCAAGACAAACTATATTAAGTATGGAACAAAAGCAGAACTGAGCATTATTATTACTGCTACTATTACTACTACTACATTCACCGGGAGGGTGCTAAACTCGTATGGGTCATATATTGCCTAGATGAATAGAAGGCCTTTAGAATCGATTCAAGGAATTGGGGCACAGGTGCAATTCCTTATATCAAGAGCCCCTCACTAGGACTAACGAACCTCCCTGGAGGGAAAAACAGGTATTATAAATGACTACTGAAACCCCTGAAAGCCCCTGCTGGAGGCGTGGTTGGGTTCTCCACCAGTGATATGGATGTATGCTCGGTGGCGGCCTCAATAACCTGGACACATTCCCTCCACCGTATGTGCTCTATGGATATGGGGAGACAAGTGTAGAGCTCATAATGTGTGTCGTAGAACTGGATGAGGCATGTAGGGGTAGCGAGGGGCGAAGTCTGATGCCACTTACCAAGTCTGATACCACTTACCGCACATGACGGGTGACTTTCCCAGGGGATTCTAAGTATTAAACTTCTTGCTTTTCAGGCTTGTATATATTACCTAGCCACTACCATCCATCCTAGTTTTTCCTAGATTTCCACCATTTTTTCCATGAATTTAATTGTTTATTTTTTAGGGGGGAGGGGGAGGAGCGACACTCCTAAAGTGACCAACCCAACCACTGTGGTCAGGCAGGGTCGCTCTAGTACCATCTGTGACCTACCAACCCCCCTGAGTGGTAAAGGGAGACTGGAGAAAAACATGAAGGTAGCAAAAGGAATTTTGAAATTATATAACAAAAGCTAAAACTGAACCAAAACTGCTTTATAACCATACGAGAAAAAAAATAAATGTGAGAGATCAAGTAATAAAAAATAGAAGCTTCCACTGTGAGAAGATGAATTTTGAAGTTAACCCAACAATCGCTTACACATTTTTTTTTTCACTTTTATCCATTTTAAAACTTTCCCTGCAACTTATCTTACCTGTGGATGGTTCGGGGATCATCGTCCCCACGGCCAGGCCTCCTGACTGATGGCGTCATTACTCATACATACTCATACTCATGGCATCTTTGATCAGAAGAGAAAACACCTTGGACAATCTTTTCAAGTGAGATTTGTTTGATCAAAGAGGGACGTGACCTCTCAGTGGCTACATTCTCACTACCATTACTCTGCACCTCTCCTTCCGACAGTATGTAAGTCTCCACACTGTCGCCTGATCTTCAGATTGTTTTAGACTATAGAACAGAACTCTTCTCCAGGCTGAGGGACTGACAACCTCAAATCTACGATTTCAAGGGTGATGGACTGATTACATCGTTTTCACATCTCTACTGCTCCTGCCTACTTTCTGTACTCGACTGAAGAAGCCTACTGTGTAGGCGAAACGTTTCGGAATAAAGTTGCCTAACTGTTGCCTATGTGTCTTATCTACCAACCTGTCGGTATTATATGCCATTTTGATATTCAGATGTCTGGATGTTAGTCGACTAGGTATCAGACAACTGTCATGGGTCTCATTTAGCGGAAGACAATCAGAGGCCCCAGTGAAAATAAGTCAAAACTGGAAAGCTTTCTTGGGTTATCCTGTGTTACTTACACAACTTATACTTGCGAAAGAAGATACAAAAGTATGTGAGGAACCAAACAGATTATGAGATATCTTAATAGAGGAAAAATAAATAATAAAAGAGAAAAGTATTTAAGACGGAAAAACAAGGACTAGAGAAAATTTGCAGAGCAGACAAGCAGACCCACTGTCTGAGACCATTAGAGACGACTTCAACAAATTACTAAATACATGATAACAAACACCTGAAAACCTGATTTTATGGCACTTATCACGAAGTAGAGGAAGAGACTGGCAGTTGTAAGATATACACAGAACTTGGGTATATGAGGTCATCCAGTGCTTGTGTCATATATATATATATATATATATATATATATATATATATATATATATATATATATATATATATATATATATTGAAGCTTGAAAATAAAAAAAATCACAAATAAAACACAAACAAAACAGTGTGCCATCACACAAAGTTAAAATAACCTGCATAAAAAAATATTAAAAATGTGCTTGAGTAATGTGCAGGAAGCACTGAACTACTGGTCAATGTGCAGGAAGCACTGAACTACTGGTCAATGTGCAGGAAGCACTGAACTACTGGTCAATGTGCAGGAAGCACTGAACTACTGGTCAATGTGCAGGAAGCACTGAACTACTGGTCAATGTGCAAGAAGCACTGAACTACTGGTCAATGTGCAGGAAGCACTGAACTACTGGTCAATGTGCAGGAAGCACTGAACTACTGGTCAATGTGCAAGAAGCACTGAACTACTGGTCAATGTGCAGGAAGCACTGAACTACTGGTCAATGTGCAGGAAGCACTGAACTACTGGTCAATGTGCAAGAAGCACTGAACTACTGGTCAATGTGCAGGAAGCACTGAACTACTGGTCAATGTGCAGGAAGCACTGAACTACTGGTCAATGTGCAAGAAGCACTGAACTACTGGTCAATGTGCAGGAAGCACTGAACTACTGGTCAATGTGCAAGAAGCACTGAACTACTGGTCAATGTGCAGGAAGCACTGAACTACTGGTCAATGTGCAAGAAGCACTGAACTACTGGTCAATGTCACTGGCATAAATTCTATTCCAAGAACTGGAGTAGTCAGGAAAAAAGTGTGTTTGAGCACTTGGAGAGGAATTTCCTCAGAAGGTTTCTGGCATGATAAGTCTTGCTTCTCGCTACACTTGTGTGTGCTTCACATAAATATATCAAATACAGGAATGGGTCGACTCTGCATACCTGGAGTATATCAGAAGTGTTCCGGGAGTCAACGCCCCAGCTGCCCGGCCCATGACCAGGCCTCGTGTTGCATCAGGGCTTGATCAACCAAATTGTTACTGCTGGCAGCACGCAAACCAACATATGAACCACAGCCCGACTGGCCTGGTACTGACTTTAGATGTCTGTTCAGTTCCCTCTTGAAGACAGCCAGGGGTCTATTGGTAATCCTCCTTATGTATGCTAGAAGACGGTTAAACAGTCCTGGGCCCTTGACACTTGTGTTGTCTCTTAGTGTACTGATGGCACCCCTGTTTTTCATTGGATGCTGCATTGCCTGGAGAGTCTTTTGCATTCGTAGGGAGTAATAACAGCGTGCAGATTTGTGATTAGTCCTTCTAGGATTTTCCAAGTATATATCATGATGTATCATTGTCGCCTGCGATCCAAGAAGTACAAGTCAAGGGACTTCAATCGTTCCCAGTAATTGAGGTGCTTTATTGTACTTATATGTGCAGTGAAAGTTTTCTTTATATTCTGCAGGTCTGCAGTTTTGCCTGGCTTGGAAGGGGCCGTTAGTGTAAAGCAGTATTCCAGCCTAGAGAGAACAAGTGATCTGAAGAGAATCATCATTGGCTTGGCATCCCTAGTTTTGAAGGTTCTCATTACCCATCCTATCATTTTCCTAGCAGATATGGTAGAAACAGAGTTATCTTTGAATGTGAGATTCTCTGACATTATGTCTCCCAGGTCCTTCACATTAATTTTTCGCTCTATTTTTTGGCTGGAATTTGTTTTATACTCCGATCCAGTTTTTTATTTCCTCGTGTTTTCCATAGCGGAGTATTTAAAATTTGTCCTCATTGACTTCAGTGTTTTCTGAGACCCATTTAATGACTTGGTTAATGTTCACTTGGAGATTTGCAGTGTCCACAATGGATGACACTCATGAAAATTCTGGTATCATACGTCAGACACGAGGATGAGGAAAAGGATAGGAGTAAGTACTTTACCTAGTGGAAGACAACTTTTCACTGTAGCCGCCTCTGACTTAACTCTTTTTGGTGTTCTATTATTGTTTAGGAAGTTAAAGATCTACCAACCTACTTTTCCTGTTATTCCTTTATCACACATTTTTTGTGCTATTACACCATGATCGCACTTGTCGAAGGCTTGCACAAAGTTTTTGAATACTACGTCTGTATTTTGTTTATTCTCCAGAGCATCCAAGACTATGCCATAGTTGTCCAGTAGATGTAAGAGGCAGGATCGACCGGCTCTATACCCATGTTGTCTTGGGTTGTGCAAATACTGGGAGTCCAAGTGATTGGCGATCTTGCTTCTTAGAACCCTTTCAAAGATTTGTATAATGTTGGACGTTAATGTTATTGGTCTATAATTCTCTGCAATTGAAAAATAAAGAGTTAGCAAATAATATTATTATTGCTAGAGGGACACAAAATACTTATAATATTATTGTCATAAAACTTGTTCTATTGTATTTATTTGAATTTGAAAGGTGCTTTACCAATACATAGATAATTATATTGTAAATTAAACTTTACTGTCACCTCGGTGGAGCGGGGATATATCTGTTGTGTTTAGTAACTGTGGGATGACCCCTGTGTCTAGGCTCCCTCTCCACAGAATATATAAGGCGCGTGAAAGGGGTTTCTTGCAGTTCTTGATGAACACGGAGTTCCACAAGTCTGGGCCTGGGGCAGAGTGCATGGGCATGTCACTGACTGCTTTTTCAAAGTCTTGTGGTGATATTAGAAACTCTGAAGATATTAACAAATTTTTGAGTCTCGATCACAAAAAGTTTATTCAGATTGTCGATCTTAAGTGTGATTAACGGCTCACTAAACACCGAGTTATACTGAGACTTCAGTATCTTACCCATTTCTTTGCTGTCATCTGTGCAAGTTCCATCTGGTTTAAGCAAGGACACAATACCGGGGGTGGTTTTGTCCTAGATTTGCCATAATATAAGAAATATTTTGAATTAACTTCAAATTCATTTATTGCTTTAAGGTCTTCCTTTGTTACCTGGACGAGACCTTAGGCCAAACTCGATATTTTCTCCTTCTCTAGCCAGTGTCTACTTCCATATTCCAGATAGACTGGACCCTTTGAGCAGCTCTGTGGTGGGGGTCGTGATGGAGGGGGTCGTGGTAGGGGTGGTGATAGGGATCATGATGGAGGTAGTAGTGGTGGCAGAGGTGATGAGGCCGCGGTGGTGGGAGTAACTGTGGAGTGGGTCGTCGTGGAAGTGGTGGTTGGTGATGGGGAGGCAATCGGCAGTGGTTGGTGATGGTCGTAGCGAGTGATGGTCGAGGTAGTGGGTAGTGGTAGCGGTGGTGACTGTGGTAGGGGATGCTAGCGGTGGTGACTGTGGTAGGGGATGCTAGCGGTGGTAGGAAGTGGTGGTGGTGGTGGTAATGGTGGTGGTAATGGTGGTGGTGGTGGTGGTGGTGGTGGTGGTGGTGGTGGTGACTGTGGTAGGGGATGCTAGCGGTGGTAGGAAGTGGTGGTGGTGGTGGTAGTAGCAGCAATGGTAGTGGTGGTAATAGTAGTAGTAGTCGTGGTGGAAGTAGTAATGGAAGTGGTGGAAGTAGTGGAGATGGTAGTGGTGGTGGTGGTGGTGGTGGTGGTGGTGGTAGTAGTAGTAGTGGTAGTGTTAGTGGTGGTGGTAGTGGTGGTGGTGGTGGTGGTAATGGTGGTGGTGGTGGTAATGGTGGTGGGTGGTGGTGGTGGTGGTGGTGGTGGTAATGGTGGTGGTGGTAGAAGTGGTGGTGGTGGTGGTGGTGGTGGTGGTGGTAGTAGTGGTGGTGGTGGTGGTGGTGGTGGTGGTGGTGGTGGTGGTGGTGATGATAGTGGTGGTGGTATTGGCAGTGGTGGTAGTAGTGGTGGTGGTGCTAATGGTGGTGGTGGTTTTGATAATGGTGGTGATAGTAGTAATAGTAGTGATAGTAGTAATAGTAGTGGTAGTAGTGGTGGTGGTAGTAATAGTAGTCGTCGTCGTGGTGGTAGTAGTAGTAGTAATAGTAGTAGTAGTAGTAATAGTAGTAGTAGTATAGTAGTAGTAGTAGTAGTAGTAGTGGTGGTGGTGGTGGTGGTGGTGGTGGTGGTGGTGGTGGTGGTGGTGGTGGCGGCGGCGGTGGTGGTGGTGATGGTATTGGTGGGGATGGTATTGGTGGTGGTGGTATTGGTAATAGTGATAGTGGTGGTTGTGGTAGTAGTGGTGGAGTGGTGGTGGTGGTGGTATGATGGTGGTAGTCGTTGGGGTGGTGGTGGTATGATGGTGGTAGTCGTTGGGGTGGTGGTGGTATAGTGGAAGTGGTTAAGGGAGTGGTAGTGGTGGAGGTGGTGATGGGGTGGTGGTTCATTCATTCATTAGAGGTTTGCCGGTACTTCTGGCCCGGGTCTTCTCAATATGGTGACCCGGCTAAGGGTGGTGGTAGTAGTGGTAGTGCTGATAGAAGTAGTAGTAATAGTGACAGGGGTGGTGATGGGGTGGTGGTGGTAGAGGGTGGTGTAGGAGAACTGGCGCCACAGTGGCGCCAAGGGAAAGGCGGAGGCGGCGGTGGGGGTAGTAGGAGTGGTGGTGGTGGTGGTAGTAGTGGTAGTAATGGTGGCGCTGGTAGTAGTGGTAGTAACGGTGGTGGCAGAGGTATCAGTGGTGGTGGTCGTGGTGGTAATAGTGGGGTGGTGGTGGTAATAGTGGTGGTGGTAGTAACAGTGGTGGTGGTGGCAGTAGTAGTGGTAGTAGTAATGGTGGTGGTGGTGGTGGTGGTGGCAGTAGTAGTGGTGATGGCAGTAACTGTGGTGGTAGTAATGGTGGTGATGGTAGTAGTACTGGTTGTGGCCGTAGAAGTGGTGGTAGTAGCGGTGGTGGAGGTTTTTGTGGTGGTGGTGGTGGTAGTAGTAATAGTAGTAGTAGTAGTAGTAGTAGTAGTAGTAGTAGGTGGTGGTGGTGGTAGTAGTTGTGGTAGTGTTGGTAGTAATGGTGGTAGTAGTAGTAGTAGTAGTAGTAGTAGTAGTATTAGTAGTAGTAGTAGTAGTAGAAGTAGTAGTGGTGGTGGTGGTGGTGGTGGCGGCGGCGGTAGTAGTAGTAGTAGTTTAGTAGTACTAGTAGTTCTAGTGGTGGTGGTAGTAGTAGTAGTGGTAGTGGTGATAGTGGTAGTAGTGGTGGTGGTGGTGATGGTGGTAGTAGTGGCGGTAGTGGTGGTGGTGGTGGCGGCAGTAGTAGTGGTGGTGGTGGCAGTAATAGTGATGGTGGTGGCAGTAGTAGTGATGGTGGTGGCAGTAGTAGTGATGGTGGTGGCAGTAGTAGTGGTGGTGGCAGTAGTAGTGGTGGTGGTGGGAGTAGTGGTGGTGGTGGAAGTAGTAGTGGTGGTGGTGGCAGTAGTGGTGATGGTAGTAATTGTGGAGGCAGTAGTAGTGGTGGTGGTGGTGGTGGTAGTGGTGGTGGTAGTGGTGGTGGCAGTATTAGTGGTGGTAGTAGCAGTGATGGTGGTAGTACTGGTGGTGGTGGTAGTAGCAGTGGTGGTGGTGGTAGTAGTAGTAATGGAGGTGATGGTGGTGGTGGTAGTAGTGGTGTGGTGGTAGTAGTTGTGGTAGTGCTGGTAGTAATGGTAGTAGTAGTAGTAGTAGTAGTAGTAGTAGTAGTAGTAGTAGTAGTAGTGTGGGGTGGTGATGGTAGTAGTGGTGGTGGCGGCGGCGGTAGTAGTAGTTTAGTAGTACTAGTAGTTCTAGTGGTGGTGGTGGTAGTAGGGTAGTGGTGATAGTGGTAGTGGTGGTGGTAGTAATGGTGGTGGTATTAGTAGTGGCGGCAGTAGTAGTGGTGGTGGTGGCAGTAGTAGTGGTGGTAGTAATGGTGGTGGCAGTAGTATGGTGGTGGTGGGGAGTAGTGGTGGTGGTGGCAGTAGTGGTGATGGTAGTAATGGTGGTGGCAGTAGTAGTGGTGGTAGTAGCAGCGGTGGCGGTAGTACTGGTGGTGGTGGTGGTGGTAGTAGTAGTAGTAGTAGTAGTAGTGGTGGTGTAGTAGCAGTGGTGGTGGTGGTTGTAGTGGTGGTGGTAGTAGTAGTAGTGGTGGTGGTAGTAGTAGTAATGGAGGTGATGGTGGTGGTGGTAGTAGTGGTGTGGTGGTAGTAGTTGTGGTAGTGCTGGTAGTAATGGTAGTAGTAGTAGTAGTAGTAGTAGTAGTAGTAGTAGTAGTAGTAGTAGTGGTGGTGGTGATGGTAGTAGTGGTGGTGGCGGCGGCAGTAGTAGTAGTTTAGTAGTACTAGTAGTTCTAGTGGTGGTGGTGGTAGTAGTGGTAGTGGTGATAGTGGTAGTGGTGGTGGTAGTAATGGTGGTGGTATTAGTAGTGGCGGCAGTAGTAGTGGTGGTGGTGGCAGTAGTAGTGGTGGTAGTAATGGTGGTGGCAGTAGTAGTGGTGGTGGTGGGAGTAGTGGTGGTGGTGGCAGTAGTGGTGATGGTAGTAATGGTGGTGGCAGTAGTAGTGGTGGTAGTAGCAGCGGTGGCGGTAGTACTGGTGGTGGTGGTGGTGGTGGTAGTAGTAGTAGTAGTAGTAGTGGTGGTGGTGGTAGTAGCAGTGGTGGTGGTGGTTGTAGTGGTGGTGGTAGTAGTAGTAGTGGTGGTGGTGGTAGTAGCAGTGGTGGTGGTGGTTGTAGTGGTGGTGGTGGTAGTAGTAGTGGTGGTGGCAATAGCAGTGGTGGTGGTGGTGGTAGTGGTAGTAGTGGTGGCGGTGGCGGCGGCGGTAGTAGTGGTGGTCTCAGTAGTAGTGCTGGTGGTGGTAGTAGCAGTGGTGACGGCAGAGGTTTTGGTGGTGGTGGCCTGGTGGCTAAAGCTCCCGCTTCACACCGGGTTCGATTCCCGGCCGGTGGAAACATTTCGTCGCGTTTCCTTACACCTATCGTCCTGTTCACCTAGCAGGAAGTAGGTACCTGGGTGTTAGTCGACTGGTGTGGGTCGCATCCTGGGGGACAAGATTGATGACCCCAATGGAAATAAGTTAGACAATGGAAATAAGTTAGACAGTCCTCGATGACGCACTGACTTTATCTTGGGTTATCCTGAGTGGCTAACCCTCCGGGGTTAAAAATCCGAAGAAAATCTTATCTCTTAGTAGTAGTAGTGGTGGTAGTGGTGATAGTAGAAGTGGTGGTGGTGGTAGTGACAGTAGTAGTGGTGGTGGTAGTAATGGTGGAAGTGGTGGTGGTGGTGGTGGTGGTAGTATGATGGTGGTGGTGGTGGTAGTATGATGGTGGTGGTGGCGGTAGTAGTGCTGGTGGTGGTGGTGGTGGTGGTGTGGTAGTGACAGTAGTAGTGGTGGGGTAGTAATGGTGGTAGTGGTGGTGGTGGTAGTGATAGTGGTGGTGGTGATGGTAGTAGTGGTGGTGGTGGCGGTAGTAGTGATGGTGGTGGTGGTGGTGGTGGTAGTAGTGGTGGTGGTCGCAGTAGTAGTAGTAAATAGTAGTTGTAGTAGTAGTAGTAGTGGTGGTGGTGGCAGCAGTAGTGGTGGTAGTAGTAGTAGTGGTGGTGGAGGTGGTGGCGGCGGCGGTGGTAGTAGTAGTACTAGTGATAGTAGTAGTAGCAGTGGTGGTGGCAGTAGTAGTAGTAGTGGTGGTGGTGGAGTGATGGTAGCAGCAGTGGTGGTGGAGTGGTGGTAGTATCAGTGGTGGTGGAGTGGTGGTAGTAGTAGTAGTAATGGTGATAGTGGTAGTAGTAATGGTGATAGTGGTAGTAGTAATGGTGATAGTGGTAGTAGCAATGGTGGTCGTAGCAGTAGTAATGGTGGCAGTGGTGGTAGTAGTAATGGTGGTGGTGGTAGTGGTGGTGGTAGTGGTAGTGGTGGTGATAGTAGTAGTAGTGGTAGTAGTAGTAGTAGTAGTAGTAGTAGTAGTGGTAATGGTGGTGGCAGTAGTAGTGGCGGTAGTAGCAATGGTGGATGTGGAGGTGGTGGTGGCGGTAGTAGTAGTAGTAATGGTGGCAGTGGTAGTAGTAATGGTGGTAGTGGTAGTAGTAATGGTGGTAGTGGTAGTAGTAATGGTGATAGTGGTGGTAGTAATGGAGGTAGTGGTGGTAGTGGTAGCAGTAATGGTGATAGTGGTGGTAGTGGTAGAAGTAATGGTGATAGTGGTGGTAGTAATGTGATAGTGGTGGTAGTAATGGTGGCAGTGGTAGTAGTAATGGTGGTAGTGGTGGTAGTAATGGTGGTAGTGGTGGTAGTAATGGTGGTAGTGGTGGTAGTAATGGTGGTAGTGGTAGCAGTAATGGTGGTAGTGGTAGCAGTAATGGTGGTAGTGGTGGTAGTAATGGTGATAGTGGTGATAATGGTGGTAGTAATGGTGGTAGTGGTGGTAGTAATGGTGGTGGTGGTAGTAATGGTGATAGTGGTGGTAGTAATGGTGGTAGTGGTAGTAGTAATGGTGATAGTGGTGGTAGTAATGGTGGCAGTGGTAGTAGTAATGGTGGTAGTGGTGGTAGTAATGGTGGTGGTGGTAGTAGTAATGGTGGTGGTGGTGGTAGTAATGGTGGTAGTGGTAGCAGTAATGGTGGTAGTGGTAGTAGTAATGGTGATAGTGGTGGTAGTAATGGTGGTAGTGGTAGTAGTAATGGTGGTAGTAATGGTGATAGTGGTGGTAGTGGTAGTAGTAATGGTGGTAATGGTGGTAGTAATGGTGGTGGTGGTGGTAGCAATGGTGGTAGTAGTAGCAGTAATGGTGGTAGTGGTAGTAGTAATGGTGATAGTGGTGGTAGTAATGGTGGTAGTGGTAGTAGTAATGGTGGTAGTGGTAGTAGTAATGGTGGTAGTGGTAGTAGTAATGGTGGCAGTGGTAGTAGTAATGGTGGTAGTGGTGGTAGTAATGGTGGTAGTGGTAGAACTGGTAGTGGGCCACGAACTCCCACCTCATAAGGTTATCACCCCCGTGACGTCACACCCTCCTGGCACCCAAGCCAAAGTGATTATTTTTATTACTCTCCACATCACCCAGTGTCACTCACACCACCCAGTGTCACCCACACCACCCAGTGTCACCCACACCACCCAGTGTCACCCCAACACACTACCCACACCATCCAGTGCCACCTACACCACTCAGTTCTACCCCAACACACCACCCACTGCCACCCCAACACACGACTCAGTGCCACCCCAACACACGACTCAGTGCCACCCCAGCACACGACTCAGTGCCACCCCAACACACCACTCAGTGCTACCCCAAACACTACCCCATAAGTGAGCCCACACACATTATCCACACCAATGACCCCACACACTAACCATACCAGTCAGTGACCCCACACACTATCCATACCAGTCAGTGACCCCACACACTATCCATCCGATCGGATCGAGGACGACGAGAGCTGTCGTAAGATGGGAAGGAAGAAGGATAAGGAAGGATGGAAATAAATGGAAAAGGATGGGGAGGAGGGGAAGAGGAGGAATCAAAGCAAGTGGCCCAACCACTTTGGGACATGTGGTACAAAAGTACTGGAGACGTAGATAGAGAGGCTTGACTGATGTCATTGCTTGGCTCACTAGGAGAGGATGGCGAAGGCAGCGGTAGGAGCTGGGAGTGTCAGAAGGCAGCAAGCAGGATGAGTTGGTTATGGTCTTAAACCGTTTATCAGTGCGGTATATTGTTTTCGAGAGAGTTGTATCACACTTATGGGAGAGCTGTAGTAGTCTTCGTTGGTTTGGAGGTGGTGGAGTATCTGGTTGTAGGTAGGGAGTGGTCTTTCTTCGCTTTGGTACGATACAGTGTTGTCTTGGAGATGTTGGATGAGTTCTAGGCGAGTCATGCTTGCAGGGTATAGCCTCGTGGTGTAGAATATGAGTCCTTTATGTTTAAAGCATGGTGTTCCAGGTAATCGACGTGAGCTAAGTAGAGAAGGCGGTGGTGGAGTAGAGGAAGGTGGTGTTGCTTCGTTTTCAACTTCAGTAGACGAATTAGAAGAAGTTTCTGGTGGTAAGGCTTCTGATTGGTTAGATTCAGTGAGAGGTGGTGGCGGTGGAGGCTTCTCATTGGTCGTTGTTGGATTGACGTCACTAGTTGGTGGTGTTGATGGAACTTCTGCAGAAGAGTTGGCGATTAAGTTTTTGGTGAATTTGAGAATTTCTTCAGAAGGTGGAGATGCGGGAAATGTAAATGAAGGCATGTTATTTAATGCAAATAACTCGTTGATGGTAGAGTTAAATGATCCAGGTACAGCCATGTTCTGCATGTGAGCGTATAATAAACAGTAGTGGATCTTGGTTACGTCACATGTTGGAGGAGTGATGACGGTGGAGGCGGGCTGAGTAGATGCTTGGACTGTTGAGTAGCTTGTAGAATCTTGGATGTTGTAGATTGAATCTTGGCAATTGCAGCGTATGTAGGAGAGGTTCCAGATGACTTCTTTGTTTCTTCCTTTAGTTTCTTAGAAAGGATATCCTTTCGCACTGGACACTTGGCTGCAAGAGTATGGTGATCACTCTTACAGTTGATGCAAGTGGGAGCAGCAGTGGAAGTGCAAGAACGAAAATCGTGTCCTGCAGACCCACAGGTGGAACATATCTTCTTATTCTTCACGTGGCAGTCGGCAGTAGAGTGACTGTACGAGTAACATGTCCAGCAAGGTGTTATGTACGTGAAGCGTTCAGGTTCAATCTGTCGAGGGTTGATGTAGTAGTAAAAGATGGCCAAGCCATCAGACAGTGCTCTGGTCGCCATGGTAACGTCCAGGAATGTGACCTTGAGCATTGAAGAAGCGTTGAGGATCTTCACTACATTGTCAATCTTGGCCCAGGTGTTGAGGTCTTCAAGTGATGTAGTAATTTCCTGGATGGTCATGTTCGTGATCAGCTTGTCAAGACGTTTCATAAACACTGAACGTTTTGCAAGCATGTATGGTGACGTAGAGATGGTAAAGCCTCGGTCTTCTAAGGTCTTCATGGCAGTAGGTGTAAGCACCTTGTCAGCTTCAGTATAATCGAGAAAAGTGACGATGAAAGCTTCTTTCAGTGACGTGATCTTGGAGAACTTTGCGTGAATACAAGTGTTGAGAGAAGCTGCAAGCTCAAGCTTCGTGGCGTCATCGACGACAGCAGACTTGGGCTTAATTCTCACACGATGAGACATCGTGGAGATGGTAGAGGTTCCCCTCCCCAACGGGGATCGTAGGGATACTGTGCAAGTAAGGAGAGCTGCTATGACCTGCCTGGGCGAGAGTCAACAGCAGAATCTTTTGTTTGTACACTATCCATACCAATTAGTGACCCCACACGCTATCCATACCAATCAGTGACCCCACACACTATCCATACCAGTCAGTGACCCCACACACTATCCATACCAATCAGTGACCCCACACACTATCCATACCAGTCAGTGACCCCACACACTATCCATACCAATTAGTGACCCCACACACTATCCATACCAATCAGTGACCCCACACACTATCCATACCAATCAGTGACCCCACACACTATCCATACCAATTAGTGACCCCACACACTATCCATACCAGTCAGTGACCCCACACACTATCCATACCAGTCAGTGACCCCACACACTATCCATACCAGTCCAGTGACCCCACACACTATCCATACCAGTCAGTGACCCCATACACTATCCATACCAGTCAGTGACCCCACACACTATCCATACCAGTCAGTGACCCCACACACTATCCATACCAGTCAGTGACCCCACACACTATCCATACCAGTCAGTGACCCCATACACATCCATACCAGTCAGTGACCCCACACACTATCCATACCAGTCAGTGACCCCACACACTATCCATACCAGTCAGTGACCCCACACACTATCCATACCAGTCAGTGACCCCACACACTATCCATACCAGTCAGTGACCCCATACACTATCCATACCAGTCAGTGGCCCCACACACTATCCATACCAGTCAGTGACCCCACACACTATCCATACCAGTCAGTGACCCCACACACTATCCATACCAGTCAGTGACCCCACACACTATCCATACCAGTCAGTGACCCCATACACTATCCATACCAGTCAGTGACCCCACACACAATCCATATCCAGTCAGTGACCCCACACACTATCCATACCAATCAGTGACCCCACACACTATCCATACCAGTCAGTGACCCCACACTCTATCCATACAAGTCAGTGACCCCACACACTATCCATACCAGTCAGTGACCCCACACACTATCCATACCAGTCAGTGACCCCACACACTATCCATACCAGTCAGTGACCCCACACACTATCCATACCAGTCAGTGACCCCACACTCTATCCATACCAGTCAGTGACCCCACACACTATCCATACCAGTCAGTGACCCCACACACTATCCATACCAATCAGTGACCCCACACACTATCCATACCAGTGACAACACACTCTATCCATACCAGTCAGTGACCCCACACACTATCCATACCAGTCAGTGACCCCACACACTATCCATACCAGTCAGTGACCCCACACACTATCCATACCAATCAGTGACCCCACACACTATCCATACCAGTGACCCCACACTCTATCCATACCAGTCAGTGACCCCACACACTATCCATACCAGTCAGTGACCCCACACACTATCCATTCCAGTCAGTGACCCCACACACTATCCATACCATCAGTGACCCCACACACTATCCATACCAGTCAGTGACCCCACACACTATCCATACCAGTCAGTGACCCCACACACTATCCATACCAGTCAGTGACCCCACACACTATCCATACCAGTCAGTGACCCCACACACTATCCATACCAGTCAGTGACCCCACACACTATCCACACCAGTCAGTGACCCCACACACTATCCATACCAGTCATGACCCCCACACACTATCCACACCAGTCAGTGACCCCACACACTATCCATACCAGTCAGTGACCCCACACACTATCCACACCAGTCAGTGACCCCACACACTATCCATACCAGTCAGTGACCCCACACACTATCCATACCAGTCAGTGACCCCACACACTATCCACACCAGTCAGTGACCCCACACACTATCCACACCAGTCAGTGACCCCACACACTATCCATACCAGTGACCCCACACACTATCCATACCAGTCAGTGACCCCACACACTATCCATACCAGTCAGTGACCCCACACACTATCCACACCAGTCAGTGACCCCACACACTATCCACACCAGTCAGTGACCCCACACACTATCCATACCGGTCAGTGAACCCACACACTATCCATACCAGTCAGTGACCCCACACACTATCCATACCAGTCAGTGACCCCACACACTATCCATACCAGTCAGTGACCCCACACACTATCCATACCAGTCAGTGACCCCACACACTATCCATACCAGTCAGTGACCCCACACACTATCCATACCAGTCAGTGACCCCACACACTATCCACACCAGTCAGTGACCCCACACACTATCCACACCAGTCAGTGACCCCACACACTATCCATACCGTCAGTGAACCACACACTATCCATACCAGCAGTGACCCCACACACTATCCATACCAGTCAGTGACCCCACACACTATCCATACCAGTCAGTGACCCCACACACTATCCATACATCTTTGCCCCGACATGATAGTGACTTTCTTTGTACTTAGCAAACCAAAATTGTAATTACATTGTAACCTTCACAGAGAAATAAACCTTTATCTTTTTCTTATGTATACAGGCGTACCTTGTTATGGTAGCCAGTCATAAGGAAGCTAACAAGTGGGACCCTTGTTATGGTAGCCAGTCATAAGGAAGCTAACAAGTGGGACCCTTGTTATGGTAGCCAGTCATAAGGAAGCTAACAAGTGGGACCCTTGTTATGGTAGCCAGTCATAAGGAAGCTAACAAGTGGGACCCTTGTTATGGTAGCCAGTCATAAGGAAGCTAACAAGCGGGACCCTTGTTATGGTAGCCAGTCATAAGGAAGCTAACAAGCGGGACCCTTGTTATGGTAGCCAGTTATAAGGAAGCTAACAAGCGGGACCCTTGTTATGGTAGCCAGTCATAAGGAAGCTAACAAGCAGGACCCTTATGGTAGCCAGTCATAAGGAAGCTAACAAGTGGGACCCTTGTTATGGTAGCCAGTCATATGGAAGCTAACAAGCAGGACCTTTGTTATGGTAGCCAGTCATAAGGAAGCTAACAAGTGGGACCCTTGTTATGGTAGCCAGTCATAAGGAAGCTAACAAGCGGGACCTTTATGGTAGCCAGTCATAAGGAAGCTAACAAGCGGGACCTTTGTTATGGTAGCCAGTCATAAGGAAGCTAACAAGCGGGACCTTTGTTATGGTAGCCAGTCATGAGGAAGCTAACAAGCGGGACTCTTGTTATGGTAGCCAGTCATAAGGAAGCTAACAAGCGGGACCCCCTTGTTATGGTAGCCAGTCATAAGGAAGCTAACAAGCGGGACCCCCTTGTTATGGTAGCCAGTCATAAGGAAGCTAACAAACGGGACCCTTGTTATGGTAGCCAGTCATAAGGAAGCTAACAAGTGGGACCCTTGTTATGGTAGCCAGTCATAAGGAAGCTAACAAGCGGGACCCTTGTATGTAGCCAGTCATAAGGAAGCTAACAAGCGGGACCCTTGTTATGGTAGCCAGTCATAAGGAAGCTAACAAGCGGGACCCTTGTTATGGTAGCCAGTCATAAGGAAGCTAACAAGCGGGACCCTTGTTATGGTAGCCAGTCATAAGGAAGCTAACAAGCGGGACCCTTGTTATGGTAGCCAGTCATAAGGAAGCTAACAAGTGGGACCCTTGTTATGGTAGCCAGTCATAAGGAAGCTAACAGATGGACCCTTGTTATGGTAGCCAGTCATAAGGAAGCTAACAAGCGGGACCCTTGTTATGGTAGCCAGTCATAAGGAAGCTAACAAGCGGGACCCTTGTTATGGTAGCCAGTCATAAGGAAGCTAACAAGCGGGACCCTTGTTATGCTAGCCAGTCATAAGGAAGCTAACAAGCAGGACCCTTGTTATGGTAGCCAGTCATAAGGAAGCTAACAAGCGGGACCCTTGTTATGGTAGCCATCATAGGAAGCTAACAAGCGGACCCTGTTATGGTAGCCAGTCATAAGGAAGCTAACAAGCGGGACCCTTGTTATGGTAGCCAGTCATAAGGAAGCTAACAAGCGGGACCCTTGTTATGGTAGCCAGTCATAAGGAAGCTAACAAGCAGGACCCTTGTTATGGTAGCCAGTCATAAGGAAGCTAACAAGCGGACCCTTGTTATGGTAGCCAGTCATAAGGAAGCTAACAAGCGGGACACCCTTGTTATGGTAGCCAGTCATAAGGAAGCTAACAAGCGGGACCCTTGTTATGGTAGCCAGTCATAAGGAAGCTAACAAGACGGACCCCCCCCTTTTTATGGTAGCCAGTCATAAGGAAGCTAACAAGCGGGACCCTTGTTATGGTAGCCAGTCATAAGGAAGCTAACAAGCGTGACTTTTGTTATGGTAGCCAGTCATAAGGAAGCTAACAAGCGGGACCTTTGTTATGGTAGCCAGTCATAAGGAAGCTAACAAGCGGGACCTTTGTTATGGTAGCCAGTCATAAGGAAGCTAACAAGCGGGACTCTTGTTATGGTAGCCCGTCATAAGGAAGCTAACAAGCGGGACCCCCTTGTTATGGTAGCCAGTCATAAGAAAGCTAACAAGCGGGACCCCCTTGTTATGGTAGCCAGTCATAAGGAAGCTAACAAGCGGGACCCTTGTTATGGTAGCCAGTCATAAGGAAGCTAACAAGCGGGACCCTTGTTATGGTAGCCAGTCATAAGGAAGCTAACAAGTGGGACCCTTGTTATGGTAGCCAGTCATAAGGAAGCTAACAAGCGGGACCCTTGTTATGGTAGCCAGTCATAAGGAAGCTAACAAGCGGACCCTTGTTATGGTAGCCAGTCATAAGGAAGCTAACAAGTGGGACCCTTGTTATGGTAGCCAGTCATAAGGAAGCTAACAAGCGGGACCCTTGTTATGGTAGCCAGTCATAAGGAAGCTAACAAGTGGGACCCTTGTTATGGTAGCCATCATAAGAAGCTAACAAGCGGGACCCTTATTATGGTAGCCAGTCATAAGAAGCTAACAAGTGGGACCCTTGTTATGGTAGCCAGTCAATATAGGAATGCTAACAAGTGGGACCCTTGTTAAGGTAGCCAGTCATAAGGAAGCTAACAAGCGGGACCCTTGTTATGGTAGCCAGTCATAAGGAAGCTAACAAGTGGGACCCTTGTTATGGTAGCCAGTCATAAGGAAGCTAACAAGCGGGACCCTTGTTATGGTAGCCAGTCATAAGGAAGCCTGCCAAAGTTGTTAAGTGATGTTGGACCCTTGTGAAACAACATTGGCAGATTTACCTCAAGTCTGGTCACTCACAGTTCTCACTCTGTGTCTTGCTTGTAAAACTTGCCTTGTAGATATTGTGTATTTATTTTATATATACCTGCGTGCTGTTATATATATATATATATATATATATATATATATATATATATATATATATATATATATATATATATATATATATATATATATATATATATATATGTCGTGCCGAATATGTAAAACTGGTCAATTAGCAAGAACTCATTTAAAATTAAGTTCTTTCTAAAATTTTCTCTTATACGTTTAAAGATATATTTTTTTCATGTAAAAATTTTTAATTTTGCTCCAAAAGAATCTTAGAAAACTTACCTAACCTTATTATAACAAGAACAATTTATTTTAGCCTAACCCAACTAAATATATTTTAGATTTGTTTACAATAATTTAATACTAAACACAGTGAAATATATTTTTTTCGTTAGGTTCAGAATGATTTTGGCGAAATTATTGCATACACAAATTTTCACTTGTCCTATATGGGAAGATGAGCGTTGCTATTTAAGCCAAGATCGCAAGTTCTGCCTATTCGGCACGACATATATATATACTGCTGACTTTTGCTTATTCCTCGTTTCTACCTTAGTTATTGTGGCATGCAAAGAGTATGTAACCTTTATCCAGTGCATGTACACACCCTCATTGAAAGGCTATCTCCCCAAACCAACGAACCAGTACTAGAGTCGGATGATGGGGCCCCTTCGTTCGATCAGTACCCAGGTTCAGCCAATGAGAAGATGGTTCTGGCAATCGCAGAGGTGTTATGGGCACCACCAGCCTGTCTGCCCTTGTCATTTCCATTCTAGAGCTGGTTGAAGCATGGTGTGCTCTCTAGTGGCATCTATTCTTCCTTGCTTACCATGACGTGCATTAGTACCAATTGTTGTTCATAGTGTAGTGTACATACTTCTGTTCTTACTTGGTGAAAAGATAAGTCAAAAGTTTTTCTGCTGTGTTTGTTTTGCTCCCTTTACACCCAGGATAACAGGCCTTTGAATTCCTGGGTTGTAATATGGGCAGCCTGTCCGAGAGCTGGAGCTGGACCTAGAGCACGAGTTGAGCCTAGGGTGACGCTGGAGCAGGAACATTGTGTAGCTTGCTGTCTGGCATTGCATTAGCTTTGCTAATGCTTTACGAAACTTTGCGTGTCAGCCTTGCGTTTTATGTTCAGCTTGCTATTGCATGATCGTTGACAGCTTTGCTATTAGCTTGTTCATTGTGCTCACTTCGCTACGGTCAAACTTGCTGTTGTGTGAATATTTGGCAGTCAGCTTTGCTATTATGTATCAGCCTTGCTATTGTATGTGCGTATTCTGCAGTCGTACTGTGCATAGCTAAGTGTGTATTACAAGTAACGTGTTGCGTTGGGGTACGAGTATTCTGCAGTCATACTGTGCATAGCTAAGCGTGTATTGCGAATAGTGTGTTACGTTGGGGTATGCCACGTAGATGAATCAGACATCTAGTGTCTGAATACACTTTATTAAACTTGTCTAAATTTTCTCTACACGAATGCACTCTCACAGCTGGGCAGCTTCGTACTCTTATAAGTATCAAACTTCGTGAAGAAGAGATGGCACATTAACCTCGTCCCTCTATGGGAGCCAGGAGTAAAAACCCGATGTTCTCGCAGGACGAAAATGATACAACAACTGAGCAAAATCGTCAGTCTCATGCGACAGGGTTGTCTGAAGGCGAATCGGCTGCGTGGCACTTGAGTTGGCGAAAATCAATCTTGAGTAGACTAGGGAACAGAGGGCATATGCAAAGGAAGAATTTGATAGGGAAAAAGAAAGAAGGCAGTTATCTCAAGTTATAAATGACTTTAGTTTACAGAAAGCAGTGCAGCTGGTCCCCCGCTTCAATGAGGCAGAACCAGAACAATTTTTCGAAACTTTCAAAACTCAGGCTCAAGCCTTGAGGTGGCCGGAACAGCACTGGGCGTCATAGGTTCACACAGCGTTGTTTGGTAAGGCACAGGAGTTTATGTCAGTGTTAAATTACACTGATTTTACCAATTATAAAGTCATGAAGACCACAGTCTTGGAGCATACCAGTGCATTCCGGCTAAGTATAGGAAGTCATTCAAATTAGGCAGACGACAGCTTGGTCAATCTCTGGTTGATTTTGTGCGACAGCAGATCAAAGCTTTTACCAGCTGGTATAAAGCAAGTGGTGTCGCCACCTTCGATGATCTCGTGCAGCTCCTTACCTTTACCTTTGATATACCTTTGAAGAATTTCGAGAGTATATCTACTCTCTGAGCCCGGCCATGGGCCAGGCTCGTCTGGTGCTCGCCTGGTCAACCAGGCTGTTGCTGCTAGAGGCCCACTACCCCACATATCCATCACAGCCTGGTTGATCTGCAACCTGGTGAAGATACTTGTCTAGTTTCCTCTTGAAGGCTTCAACACTTGTTCCAGCAGTGTTTCTGATATCTTCTGGTAAGATGTTGAAAAGTCTGGGACCCCGGATGTTGATACAATGTTCTCTTATTGTCCCCACCGCACCCCTGCTCCTCACTGGGTTTATTTTACACTTCCTCCCATATCTCTCACTCCAGTATGTTGTTATGGCAGTGTGCAGATTTGGGACCAAGCCCTCGAGTACCTTCCAGGTATATATTATCATGTACCTCTCTCTCCTCTGCTCCAATGAGTACATGTTCAAGACTTGCAGGCGTTCCCAGTAGTCTAGGTGCTTTACTGGCTCAATGTGAGCCATATACGATCTCTGTATTTGTTCCAGCTCCGATATTTCTCCTGCCCTCAATGGGGCCATCACCACTGAGCAATATTGTAAGTGAGGGAGCACTAGCGATTTGAAAAGTGTCACCATCGGCATTGTTTCCCTTGTTTTGAAAGTTCTCAATACCCACCCAGTCATCTTCCTGGCTGTTGTGATCCTAGTCGATAACCTGCTGGAGTCTGTAGGACCAGAGGATAGAGTCTTTCTGCAGGATCGTGTCTTAACCACTGCATTGGAGGCAGCCAGGTTGGCTGATACCTTCGAAACCAATCGCTCCTTGTCTGAGCGGTCCCATCTCTCTTTTCAACAGCTTGGCATGAGCAGAGATCGTCAACATTGGAGGATGAAATGCCAGCAAGAAGGAGAACGTCTACATCAGCCAATTAAGTCACCTGGTAAGCCACGCTACTCAACTTACGGTCAACCCGGTGAGCGACAAACCACTTAACACGGTGCAACTCGACAACAGTATCCAGAGCGACACCAGTTACATCAGCAGGGAGCTAAGGTCAAGTCTGCCGTCTGCTACCTATGCAACAAAGTTGATGCTTGTGAGTCTGGGGTTGGGACAGTACTGTTGCAAAACGGGGACGAGGGGTTGCAGCCTGTGGCCTTCTTCTTGGCAAAGTTCCAGCCACACCAGAGGGCTCACTCTACCACTGAAAAAGAAGCTCTCGCTCTGATACTGGCCTTGGAGCACTTCGATGTTTACATGGGCCAGACTTCACAGGTGGTCACTGTCTATAGTGACCACAACCCTCTGGTATATCTCCAAGCCATGAAGAACCACAATACGAGGCTCATGAGATGGAGTCTACGACTGCAGCCCTATTCTCTCAGAATACACATTGCTGGCAAAGAAATAAGTTGGCAGATTCTTTATCCAGAATTTAATATGTATTAGGTTAGGATGTGTTAGGGACCTGTGGTAACCGGTTTCTAGCTCTTTTTCCCCCCTTTATATATGTGGTGGTTTTTTTTAGTGAGGGGGTGCGAACTACCATCCACCTATACCTTGGGCCTACGTTAGCCCTACTGTCTGCTGTCTCGCTCTAAGTTTAGGGTTTGGCTTTATGTCGCAAATAAAGCTAAGCTCTATCCAAGAGTTGGATGGTTGAGAGGAAAGGCAGGCCCATTATATGGTGCCATGGTGGCACGGTTACCAATGGGAGGTGGGAGCCTATTCCTGAGCCCTATCAGGGTGGGGGTGTGGTATGCAAAGAGTACATAACCTTTATTCAGTGCATGTACACACCCTCATTGAAAGGTTATCTCCCCCAACCAACGAACCAGTACTAGGGTCGGACGATGGGGACCCGTCGTTCGATCAGTACCCAGGTTCAGCCAGTAAGATAGTTCTGGCAATTGCAGAGGTGTTGTGGGCACCACCTGCCTGTCTGCCCTTGTCATTTCCATTCTAGAGGTGGTTGAAGCATGGTCTGCTCTCTAGTGGCATCTATTCTGCCTTGCTTACTGTAACATGCACTAATACCTATTGTTGTACATAGTGTATATAGTGTACATACTTCTGTTCTTACTTGATGAAATAATATAAGTCAAAAGTTTTTCTGCTGTGTTTGTTTTGCTCCCTTTACACTCAGGATAACAGGCCTTTGAATTCCTGGGTTGTAATAGTTATGCTACAATCTTAGTTTTCATGCAAAGTTGTTACTTACCACTGCTTCACTATTCGTATTGCATTTACTGTACTGCAAAGGTTAGCATTTTGTGAGTTATGCCAATGAATGTTAGGCAGTTAGTGACGGAATTTACATTGCAAAACTTGCCCAGACTCTCACTACAATGTTGATGCTGTATTTCTCATTCTGCTGCTATAGAGTATCAACAAACTCTTACTGCCCCATAGCTTCGCAAGCATATATGCAATAAATTAAAGTCTGATGAGTGTAACATGGGGTTCCAACCCTAGATTTCAGCTGCAATGGATACCTTCATAATGGAGGAGGACAAACTCCAGAGCAAAAAGGCCACTGGGGAAACAGGTGATGAATTGGGGTTGTTTTGGGTAAAGACAGCTTTGTTAAGGCTTGAGTTAGCTAGACTCAGTCCTGAGCACACCAGGAAGCAACACACTTTTGCTAAGGAGAATTTTGATAGAGAGCAGGAGAGAGGATAGATTAGGCATACTATGGATGACAATTTCAGCATTTGAAATCAGTGTCACTAGTATTTCGGTTTTCCGATTTTGAGATGAGCAGTTTTTCAAGTCTCTCAAAAAACAGGTTCGAGCTTTGTAATGATCACTCAAGCATTGGGTGTTTGGTGTATATCAGTGATTCCGCCAAATATCGGCAGGAGTTTAAACTGAGCATTATTTGGGTCAGTCCCATGTAGACTCTGTACGTGTATGAGGCATACTAAGAGTATGCATACCTATATGGATGTTACACATCCATATAGGTACGCTTCCTGACCAGCGAACCAGTGCTAAGGGTTTAACAAACAGGAGCCCCATTATTATACCAGTACCTTGGTCCAATCAACCAGTCACAAGGAAGCCCGCCGAAGCTGTGAAGCACCTTTGGCAGACTTTCCTTCACAGATGGTCACTATGATTCTCACTATCTTGTGCTTGCATTCGCCTCATTGTACATAGCTGTAAATATTGTACATAGGTTATAAGCAAATTGTAAATACCAGCTTGTTCTGAAAGAAATACAATAATTTACACTCTCTGCTGCCTTTTTGTTCATTCCTAAGTGGTTATTGTGTCACAGCAAGGTGGACTCGCCAAACAGTCTAAACGCCTGCCTTCAGTACTGCGTTGTAACCTGTAAGTCGTGTGCTACTGTTTCATGTTGTGTTGAGCGTATTGTAATCAGCATTTTGTTAGTGGGTTATGGCACTGACATGTATTAGACGATTGGTGACTTAATATACCCTGCAAAACTTGCCCAGACTATCTCTACAGCACTGCTGGTGAATTACTCATTCTATTGGTATAGAGTATAAATTTTTACTGCTGCACAGCTGCATGAGTGCATACACAACAAATTAAAGTTTGACTCGAGTAACATGGCATTTCAAACAGGCTTCTGCTGCTGTGGGAGCTATTAATCGCTGATCCCTGCTTCGGTTCCCTCGTAATGCAGGAGGGCAAACTCCTGAGCAAATAGACCAACAGTCTTTTGGGGTAACAGTTGGTAAATCAGGGTGGTAAATCATGTTGCTTCCTGGTTTTCTCAATCTTGAGAATACCAGAGAGCAACATGCATTTGCTAAGGAGGAATTTGACAGAAGAAGAGGAGACAATTTCAGTGTTCATAGACTGGTACTTTGGTTTTCTGATTCTGAGCGTGAGCAATTTTTTGAGTCTTTTAAAAACCAGGATTGAGTGTTGTGTTGGCCATTCAAGCACTGGGCAACACTTGTTCATTCAGCATCATAAGGCAACGCAGAGGAATTTACAGATGGTTTGAGTGATGGAGATTTCGCTAATTACGATGCAGTGAAAGCAGCTGTACTCAGTGCATAGCACTGCATTCCTGCCGAGTATAGGCGAGAATTTAAACTAAACAAGGGTCAAGTGGGTCAGTCCCACGTGAACTTTGTTCATGAACAATCTAAATCATTCACTAAGTGGTATAAAGCCACTGCTGTCACTAATTTCAATGGGCTAGTTTAAATGGTTCTCCTTGATAATTTTCTCGAGTCATTTGAACCAGAAGTTTGGGTTGTTTTAGACCATTCAGTGGCAACTGCATTAGAAACAGTTAAGCTTACTGACACATTTGAAACCAACCACTCCTTGTCTGAGCAGTCTTTTAACTTTTCTTCCCAGAGATAATTGCAGATGAACCTCTAAGTGGATTATGAAGGAGGATGGAGCTGAAAAACGACATCTACCTTAAAGTCAGCATAGTGCCAGAGACAAGAATCCTGAACCCATAAAGGCTACTTGCCCCAAGTTGGGTAAAACTGCTGCTAGTGGTAGTTAACTAGACCGTTACCATTAGGAAAAATAGCTGTGCTTCCCACTAGCACAAATCAGCAAGAATTATATGTCTTTTATAGTCAAAGCCAAATTTTCCGTAAGAAGCATGAAAGTCCCATTGAGGTATCCACCTTCAGGGATACCAGGGCTTAATGTTCCCTCTTACAAGAGGTAGCACTTCCAATTTCTAAGACCTTATTATACTCTTCAGAGTTATTAGAAGCCTATGGGGGAGTGGTGCTTCCTGTTCCTTTGCATACAATCTTTATTAGAAGTCAATATTACACTGGGTATTTAAGCACAGGTCTGTCTGGGGCATCTTCCATGAAAGATGCTATATTATTGCTTAGCAATAATATCATAAATTCTATATGTTGCCCCGAGCCTAATGCAACCACCGAAGTCACTTCCGGTGTTGGCCATAACTAAGGCAATGTCCAATGGAATGTTTAAAAAATAATGCTGACCTATCTTAATGGAGAAAACTGGACAGGGCCTCGTAAATCTTGTGAAAAGTCCTTGATCAAGCCTTCCTATTCCGGGGTCGCAGGACTGCCAGATGTTTCCGTTTCAATGCCCGAGGGACTGTCCTTTCGGGAAGAGCAACAAAGGGATCCTTCTTTATCCTCCGTTCTTAAAGCTGCCATGAGCGAATCCAACTCAGATCATCCAGTTAAGTATTAAATAAAAAATAACTTCCTGATGTGTTCAGAGATTGGTAAGGAGGTAAGGGAAAACTTACTACCTGAAGAAATTTGTAACTCAGGCTCCGAGAATATCTTAATTTTTCTGTAGGACATTTAGGTGTCAATAAAACCCTATACAGAATCTTAAAACATTTTTGTTCGTCAAGTAAAAAACGAGATGTGCGAAGTTATATCTGTTCTTGTAGTGAATGTCAGCAAGTGGGTAAGGTGGGTACTATATTAAACCCGCACCACTTCATCCCGTGCCCGCTGATGGACAGCCATTTGTAGACTAAATTATCGTTTGTGTAGGACCATTACCAAAGGCCAAGTCAGGTAATCAATCTGTTTACCATTCTTGATAAAGCTACTAGGTATCCTGAGGCAGTACCTTTGTATAGTATCAACACTAAAGCCATTCTTAAAGCCCTCATTAAGTTTATTTCCCAATTTGTCATTTCCCAATCTGTCCAGAGTGACCAGACACTAATTTTACACAAAAATCATTCAGAGAAGCTTTAACTAGGCTAGGAATTAATCAAAAACTATCCATTGCCTATCATCCTCAGTCCCAAAGCACCTTAGAAAGGTTTCACTAAACCTGAAAAACTATGATGTGTATGTATTGCATGGATTTTCCTACAGACTGGGATGAATCACTGTTTATAAAGCAAGAAACTGTGCAGGAATCAACTGGGTACAGTCCTTTTAAACTGATTTTTGGACAAAATGTGAGAGAGGCCCCCTACACATGCTCAAGGAAGGATAGATGGGAGAAGGCGCCTGGAAAATACCCTACGATCCTTCAAGGTTGCATGTGGCCCATCAGCTGGCTAAGACCAACTTAAAATCCCCTCAACACACCATGAAACAGAGGTATGACAAAACTTCTAAATTTTGCTCCTTAAACCCAGGAGACAAGGTGTTGGTCCAGGAACCTGTGCTTGGTCATACCTTGAAAGCAAGGTTTATGGGACTGATACAGGTAATAAAAAAGAATTCTAATTTAAACTATGTGGTAGCACCTCTTGATAAACCCACTGCATGTAAAGCTTGACATATTAATCAGATTAAACTATTTTTGGAGCCACCAAAGGTTCCAGTAGTGACCCTGCCGTCTATCTCTGACCCTGTGGATGACCACGATTCCCTGTACATAATTCCGGAGGTTCAAATCAGGCTTCCTAACTCAGCCATCGTTCAGGATCCTCATCCCATAATGTTATGACTTGCAGAAGACCAAGTAGTAACACTAACTACCCTTCTGCAAACCTATCCCGACATATTGTCGAATGTTCTGAAAAAAGTGCAACCTGGGTTATCACAATGTGAATGTAGGATGTTAAACCTATTAAACTCCCTCCCTATGGAGCTAATCCTGAAAAACAGAGACTACTTCAGCAAGAAGTTGCATTTCTGTTAGAACATGGATTGACACAGGAATCATCCAGCCTGTGGGCTTCATTGCACATTCTTGTTAAGAAGCCTGATGGAGGTCACAGTATCAGATGCTTACCCTCTTGGATGATATAGTGGACTCTGTGGGTAAGGAAGGCCTCTTTCATTTCTAAACTAGATGTTAAAGGTTACTACCAGGTACCTTTAACAGATAAAGCGAAAGAGATTTCTGCCTTCTTAATTCCAGGTCATTATCAATATACTGTGACCCCATTTGCAATGAGGAACTTGCCCAGCTCATTCCAAAAACTGATCCATCAGGTCATTACAGCACTGAAGGTATGGTGGCCTACCTCGATGATATAGTTGTAGTTTCTGATAAGTGGGATCAACACGTGTCCCATTTTAAATATCTCTTCGAGAGGTTTAGGACATTCATACTAACTGTAAGCATTAGTAAATTATCTCTGGCCAATCTACTACAACTTTCTTAGGTCATGAAGTGGGTAGTGACAAAGTGGCACTTAAATTCGCCAAAGTCTTGGCCATTCAAAACTGTCCCGTTCCTCAGGATTTTCTGCAAAGATTCTTAGGAATGATACAATTTTATCATAGGTTCTGCAGAAATTCTGCAAATGTTGTTGCCCCCAGAACCTCTCTTACCTGTCCCAAAGCTACATTTACTCGAACTTCTAGTTGTCAAGAGGCATTTTACTGTGTCAAACTTCTCTTATGCGCTGCTCCCATATTACTGTCCCCAGATTTTTCAAAGCTGCTTATCTTACAGGTTGATGCATTTAAATCTGGAGTGAGGACAGTGTTAAAGCATCTGGTGAGGGAAGTCTGCAGCCCATGGCTTATTATTCAGCCAAATACCAGGCCTATCAGTAGGCTTACTCTGTTACAGAAAAGGAGGCCGTAGCTCTGGTACTTGCACAAGAACATTTCGACGTGTTCTTGTCCAGTACTACTAATGGAGTCACCATCTTTAGTGACCACAATCCTCTGACTTAACCTATCTCAGCACCATGTGGAACAAGAACAACTCGTGCACTGGGCATTGCATCTACAGTCCTAAAATACTACAATACAGCTCTGTCTCCCAGGCTTGATTTGTTAGAATATATTTTTTGTTAGAGGAAAAGATGGGTAGTAAGCTCTTTTCTTTTTTTTATCCTGATGGTCATAAAGTAAAATCTGAGTAAATCCAGCCATAAGCTTTTTTTAGTGAGGAGGTACTTTGCTCCCGATCGCAAGTGTCTTTGGGCCTATGCTAGCCCTACTGTCTGGTGTCTCACTCTAAGGTTCATGTCTGACTTTAAAGTCCCTTTTGGGTTGAGCACTGTCTAATGAGTTGGATGGTCGAGAGGAAAAGCGGTTCTGTTCGTAATTCACTCGCCAAAGTTGTGAAGCAGTGTTGGACCCTTGTGAATCAACATTGGCAGATTTACCTCGAGTCTAGTCGCCCACAGTTCTCACTGTGTCTCTTGCTTGCAAAACTTGCTTTGTAGATATTGTGTATATATTGTATATATACTTGCATGCTGTTTGGTGAAGGAAATATATATATTTATTCACTACTGATTTTTGCTCGTTCCTTTCTGCCTTAGCTATCATGCAATAACTAGGTGTGTAGGCTACCTATGTTCATAATACCCACACCAGTCAGTGATGCCACTACCACATCAAAATTTTTTGAAATTATCCTAACACCACAAGACTTTGAACAGGCAATAAATGACATGTCCATGCACTCTGCCCCAGGCCCAGGCTCATGGAACTCCGTGTTCATCAAGAACTGCAAGAAGCCCCTGTCTCATGCCTTCAGCATTCTATAGAGAGGAAGCATGGACACAGGGGTCATCCCACACACACTAAAAACAACAGACAGCCCCACTCCACAAATGTGGCAGTAAAACAACTGCAAAGAACTGCAGACTGATAGCACTAACATCCCACATAATAAAAATCTTTGAAAAGTTTTTAAGAAGCAAGATCACCAACCACCTAGATACCAATCAATTACACAACCCAGGGCAACACCGGTTTAGAGCGGGTTGCTCCTGCCTGTCCCAGCTACTGGACCACTATGACAAGGTCCTGGATGCTATAGAGGCTAAACAAAATGCAGATGTAGTATACACTGATTATGCGAAAGCCTTCGACAAGTGCGACCATGATGTAATAGCGCACAAAATGCGTGATAAAGGAAAAACAGGAAAATGTCTTAATAATCACCATGTCTTTTAGGTATTGTACTTATCATGGAGAGTGATTTCTTAAGCAGTGGGTAACCTCTCTTTCCAGCTTGGAATGACTGAATGGGTCACCTGCCAACCAACGAGTAGAATTGAAGGAGACGGACTAACGTCCTGAGACATCGCATGTTTTATCTACTTGCCTGTGCACATGTATGAAGAATCAGGACGTAACCCCTCATCATTGCAGCGGTAAAGAACCTGCTTTCCTGTCATCTGGATAGATTATTTAACAGCTATAGACTCTGTGAAGAACGAGCCGGTGGGTTGTCACCAACACCTGCGACCCCCCCCCCCCATCATCAGCAATGGCTACGATTTCAACAACACGCAGTGTCACCAACACCAGACACCCAAGTTTTATATATATTAGCATTGAATTCAGATATTTATATTTTTCATTTTTCATTTTCTTTAATGTAGGATCAATATTTCATATTTAAGTGTTTTACATTTTATATTTTCTAAATAATAAAGTGTTTATGTTTGTCAGTTTTTGTTCTTTTTCTATGCATTAATTTTCCTGAGGAGGAGCCAGCCTTAGTAATACTGACTGAAGTTGTTACAGGACTGAGTAAGCCTTCACAAGTGGCGACCTTGCCAGGATCAACTCTACTGAACCAAGATTCAGTTCCATCTCAAATCTACCAATGGAACTTCAATGCCGCATACAACAGACGGTTACCACCAGCCATGAGTAATCATTCTCTATGGTAGGACTACAGCACAGGTATTTAAAAGATTTGGTGATTGTTATAGTCTCAATTTATTGTAAGTCAAGTCAAGGCAGGAATACTAGTTAATTCTGCCACCTTTATTCTTGAGCTTGAAACACTTTGGAGGATTAGAATCTAGGGACCCGAGATTTTCCAGTGACAATTTGTTTCATTGAGCTCTTTATTTTATCAAGGGAACTGTCGTTGGACACTCTTGATTTGTTGGTGAGAAGATTGAATGGTCAAGGGACCCCATTCTACTTACTGTTTGCTTGGAGCCGGCATAGAACCCTTCGTTTTAATTAATACATATTGTTTAATTGAAGCAGGGATCGAGCCCTCTGGTTTATTTAGTTTGAACGGAGCAGGAATTGAACCCTCCGTTTTCTTTAATACCCGTTTCATTTCCCCTGATAGTTTAAGTTATTCTTGCAAGCATGGAGGAATACCAGTTTTGGATGAACGCTGGAAGTTAGGAATAACAGGGAAAAATTTAGAATCTTTCATTAGTGCTAAAATCCAGGAAAGAATTGAAAAGGAGAGAGAGAGAATCGAAAGAGAAGAGGAAAAGGAGAGATTGAGAATCGAAAGAGAAGACAAAAAAGAGCGTGATAGACTTGATCGTGAGGAAACAGCTAAAGTACGTGAGGAACAAGTTACGTTAACTTGAGGAAAGAGCAAAGGATAGAGAATATGAGTTAAGGGAGAGAGAAAAAGGATCGCGAGCTCGAAGAAGCTCACCTTGAATTAGAGAATAAAAAGTTAACTTTCTCACAACAGCAATTAGATGAAGGAGTAATGGAACAACGTGCAGCTAGTGCACATATTCCAACACCTAATTTACTTTCCCTGCACAGAGGGGAAGACATAAACTTATACATTATCAGGGTTTGAAAAAATACTGCTTTACCCTCTGTGAAATGGCTGCTGACACCTGAGCTACATGGTTAGGGAATGTTATTTCTGGAAACAGCTTTGGATATCTATGCAACTTTGTCGCACGATATTCATATGTAATTATAACCTACTGATGGAAGGCAATCATTAAAAGCATAATCAGAACACCACTAATTCTTACAGAAAGATTTTCAGGTATGCCCACTATCACAGCCACTGGGCCAGAAACTTTAAGCAGTTCAGGTAAACACTCTTCCGTTTGTTAGGACTTTTGGATAGAGTGTTCAGGAATCGATCGCAAGGTGTGAATCTCTTTGAGACTTCATGGTTTGTGACCAGTTCTCACAAGCTCTTCCCATCCAGGGATACGGAACTTTTCATCAGAGAACGTTACCTGATTAAAGCTGAGGAAGTTTGCTTGAGGCTGCTGTCCTGTATGCTGTGGCTCAAAATTTACTATTAAAGGACCTAAAAGGGATCGATTCCTAGGGTAAGGGTTCATCAGACCTTAAGAAAATCAAAGCCTCTAGTGGAAAGTTTAAAATGACTCTTTTATTGCTGTTTGTCATTTTGTGTGGTGTTAATGACATATGAAACGTCCTGATTGTCCTTCGATGAAGGTCCAAAAGTTGAGAAGATGTTTTAAAGACTGTATGGACCAAGCACTCTTTCTGTTTCAAGGAACAGTTAATGGACTTAATGTATCTCCCATTTTACGAGACACTGGATGCACATGTTTAAGTCATTTCTGATAACCTGTTCCCTAATCTTAAAGAAACTCCCTCCTCTGCTCTACTTTCAGGCTACTTGGGCGTTCAGACACTTTCTACCATCCGTTGTTACATTAGGTACTAAATGGTTCACAGGTTTGGTCTGAAGCCGTACTAGCTCCCTTCACTTCTTGCTCCGTTACTAATAGGTAATGTTAAAAGGTGCCCTTAGATCTCCTTTGAGGTGACCTTTCATCCACCAAAGATTGGATATAAGTGTTTTCAGATCCCTTCTAGTAGTGTCGGAGAAGCCCCTCGAAAGTCAGATGAGGACAATGTCTCAGCGATATTCTTGGTGGGGATTAAAAACCCAGGGATGCTACTCTCGAAAGCGAGGAGTTGGATCACGATTCACTTGTTAGATGAAAGTGAAGATATCACTCCGATACTTATAAATGTCTTTGGATAGGGCTCAGACCAAAGCCAAGGATTCTTCCTACTGTCCATCCTTTGATTTTCCCTGACTTCAAGCATTTTAGAATATATCAAAGGACTCTTTTGTCAATTTACAACGTTTAATGACCTTATCTTCAAGATTGCCATAATGCGCTCTAAACAAATTCAGTAATCCAAGGAAAAAACTTTTCATAAAATTTGATTTATAAATGGTTTCGTGATTCAGTCAGTATTCAAATTAACATTCAGATGAGACAGACTATCCATCTAGTTGTTCCAGTCAATGCAGAGAGATGTTCTTAAATGCTCATGACCTGCCATGGTTTTTGGACGGGACAGTTCTCGCATCGTAAGACCTTAAATAAAATTAGGGAAACCTATTTTTGGCATAAATGTCCTCAGATGTCATACCTATGTAGATCGTGTAATATTTTGCCAACTGTAATCCTCCGAATGGTACCAGAAGGGCGAGTACCCTATGGTCAAAAGCTTTCTTTCGGTTACGTTTCGCAGCGTTGCGAAAGAGTAGCTATTGACATCGTTGGTCCTTTATCTCACTTTCATCTGAGGGACATAGAAAAATATATATTAAATTTGTGATTTTGTTCGAGTTTCAACTGAAGCCATACCTGAATGGACCCATAACCATACAGGTGTGGTGAAGCCCTTTTGTCCTATTTTCTCCAGAGTGGGCATTCTAGAGAAATTTTGTATGACAGTGGGACACAATTCACATCAGGACTTAATGAAACATCTATTACCAACTTTTGGGAGTGAAGCCTCTCTTCACCACACCCTATCATCCCAGCTGTAATGGGAGGATTGAGCACCAGCATTCGATTCTCAAGTCCATTTTAAGGAAACTTTGCTCCCTTAAACCTAAGGAGTGGCATCGTTACCTACCCTGTGCTTTGTTTGCCATGAGGGAAGTTCCCAGTGACTCTTTAGGGTTTTCACCTTTTGAACTTCTCTATGGTAGACAGGCCAGAGGCCCATTGTCCATCCTTCATGACTTATGGACTAATGAGAAGGTAAATGCTGAGGTTCAGTCTTCTTATCAGTTTCTCCTTGACCTTAGATCCAAACTTGAGGAGACCTCTGACATAGTTTCGAAAAACTTAAGCTTGTCAATGGACCAGTACAAAACGTATTTTGATTCCAAAAGTCAGAGGAGAAGTTTTAAAGTAGGGGATGAAGTTCTGGTACTTTTGCCTATAAGTCAAATAAATTATTAGTAGCATGGAAAGGTCCATATAAAGTATTAAAAATTTGTGGGAAAGTTGATTACCTCATAGAAGTCAAGGGGAAACCTAAGCTTTATCATATCAACATCCTTAAGAAATATTACCGAAGAAATTCGGTTAACTGCCTTAATAACTTTGACTTAGTTTTTCCACACGAACTTGATAAGACAACTGAAAAATGTAAAGTATGCGTAATTGACACCTCTAACTCAGACTATGATGAAGAACTACATGACTTGGTGACTCTTGACCACTCGGACGCAACCAACATTAATATTAATGAACCCTTTGGGAAATGACCATAAGAGACATGAACTACTTCAATGTGTGAGTAACTTTTCATACGTCTTTACTGATATTCCAGGTGCTACCTCCACGGTAGTCCATAAGATTGACTTAGTGACGGACAATCCTATCAAACGAAAATTATACCTAGTTCCAGTTCACCTTAAGGATGCATTTGACCGAGAGGTAGACAAATTATTAAAACTAAAGATCATTGAACCTTCAGTATCTGCATATTGTTCACCAGTAGTCATGGTTAAGAAGGAGGATAATTCATATAGACTTGCTATTGACTTCAGAGGCCTTAATGCTATAACTCGGTGGGATGCTGAGCCTATGCCCTTAATAGATAGCGATCTACACAAATTTTATGACTCTTCTTTCTTTTCAGAGATTGATATTGCGCAGGCATATCATCAAGTAATGTTAGATCCTTCTTCTAAGCAATACACCGCTTTTCCTACACACCAAGGACTGATGCAATATAGAACTATGCCCTTCGGTTTGGTAACTGCCTGTGCTACCTATGTGAGACTGATGAGAAAGGTCTTGGGTAATATGCCAAATGTTTCAGTTTATTTTGATAACATTTATGTAATGACATCCACATGGGGCGAACATATCCAAACATTAACATCAGTTTTGCGTAGGTTACGCTCGCATGGCCTCGCTGCCAAGCCGAAGAAATGCTTCCTTGGGTATAACAAGATTAGATATCTTGGACTGATACTTTCTAATAACACTCTGCAGCCTCTCCCCAGTAAGATCAAAGCTTTATTAGAAATTAAATTCCCCAAAACCAAGAAGCTCATGCGTAGCTTTCTTGGTTCTGTAAATTTTTATGCATGGTTTATCCCGAACCTTACTGATCTTACAGGCATCTTATCCATCTTCCTTAAAAACTCTGTGAAGGAACCTCTTGATCTTTCCAACGTAGCTCAGGAAAAGTTTAATGAGATTAAAAGTATCTTTTTGAAAGACCCTATACTTAAGATTCCAGATATTAATAAAACATTTTGTTTAAGAACTGATGCCTCCAATACTGGCTTAGGTGTGGTGTTACTACAATACCAGGATGGTACTCCCTTCCCTGTATGCTTCCTAAGCCGGAAACTCCTTCCCGCAGAAACAAGATACTCCACAATAGAAAAGGAATGTTTAGCCTTTGTGTGGGGTATCTCCAAACTTAAATTTTATTTGCTGGGAAAAGAATTCATTTTAGAAACGGACTGGTTAAGTCGTGACAGTCAGTAGAAGATTTGTTGCCTTACGCGACTTCCACATGTTAGAACTTTTTCCTCGCCTATTCTTCTTATACTCCTTGACTATAAGTCTTGGTAAGGGGGAGTGTGAGGGAAAAGTTCAATAGATAGGAGTAGCGAGGGAGTATATAGTAACAATAGTTTCATTGCCGGCTACTTGTTAAGGTAGGGTAAGTCAAGCTCCCGCTATTCCCGCCTTTTTTCCCCCTCCCCGAAAGTGATAGTTTCATTGCCGGCTACTTGTTAAGGTAGGGTAAGTCAAGCTCCCGCTATTCCCACCTTTTCTCCCCCACCCCTAAAGTGATAGTTTGTTTGCCGGCTGCTTGTTAACGTAGGGTCAGTCTAGCTCCGACTATCCCTTCCCCTCCCTCTTCCCCCCCCCGAAAGGTGACGTGTGGGGCTCTGGTCAAACAGTAAATCACTCGACTCACAGCTCCCAACACTACTGTAAGTACATGCCTGCCTTGTATTGTAGTGGATTTATTGGTTGAAAGCTTCACTTTGAACCAATAATAAACTTAGTCTTTTCAGCCTCGCTCTAAGTTGACTGTTGTAATAATCACCACGTCTTTTAGGTATTGTACTTATCATGGAGAGTGATTATTTAAGCAGTGGGTAACCTGTCTATCTTTTCAGCTTGGATGACAGAGAGGGTTACTGTCAATCAACGAGAAGAAAATGGTGGAGATGGACTAACGTCCTGAGACTTCCCCTTTTTGGATTTAATTACCTGTGCACCTGTAAGAAATTGCAGGACGTAACCCCTCATCATTGCAGTGGTAAAGGACCTGCTTTCCTGTCATCGGGATATAATACTCAAGGCTATTCTGTGAAGAACTAGCCAGTGGGTTGTAACCAACACCTGCGACACCCCCCCCCCCCATCATCGGCAACGGCTACGATTTCAACACTCAGTGTCACCAACACCAGACACCCCTATATATATTAGCGTTGAATTCAGTTATCATTTACATTTTTCATTTTCTTTAATGTAGGATTAATATTTCATATTTAAGTGTTTTATATTTTCTATATAATAAAGTGTTTATGTTTGTCTGTTATTATTTCTTTTTCTATTCACTAATTTTCCTGAGGAGGAGCCAGCCTTGGTAATACTGTCTGAAGTTGTTACAGTGCTGAGTAAGCCTTCACAAAGAGTATGACTTCCCCTTACCCGAGGTGTAACGATAGTTTTTATTCTACTAACCATTTACTGCAGGACTCACGTTCCAGTGTTATTACATTAGCTATATCTTGTGGGGCTTTACCTGAAAACTAACAGAGCACTGTCATCTGCATAGAATAGGAGTTTGCATTTGACACTGATGGGCATTTACGTAACACAGAAATAATAAGGGACCCAGAGTACTACCTTGGGGAACTCAAATGCTATCGGTAGGGTTCTGATTCTGTTTTGTTGATTTTGACAATTTGTTTCCTATGCTAAGGATAGGACTTAAATCAGTCTATGAAACCTATGCCAATAGCTTGAAGTTTTTTAAATAATATATTGTGGTTGACAGAATCGAAGGCCTTTTGTAAATGTAAGGTTACCATTCCTATGAGGTTCCCTATTGGTTCATGTCAGTTTGTCGGCCAAGCTACAGTCCAAGGTCTTACTTCCTGCTAAAAACCTTTATCAATAAACAACGAATGACATCCACAATTGTTTATAAATGAACAATATACAGTCCACAACTTTTTTTTATCTATTCAGTTCACTCCCTTGTAATCTATCATTTTCCGGTATTAGTGGTATTTCTAGGAATACCCCACTCGAGGATATACACGAGATATTCATGATAACAGTGTTTCCACTGGTGATTATACACTCATATAATGATATGCATAATTTAGTCTCGCATGTGAATTTATGAGAACGAAGCAAAGACTAATTATAGACGGGAAGGCAAGTCCTTAACTCTAACACATATTCAACCACCTACGCCACTACTACCACCACCCACGCCACTCAGTACCAGCACACGCCACTAAACCACCACCCACGCCACTCAGGTCCAGCACACGCCACTACTACCCCCACCCACGCCACTCATTACCAGCACACGACACTAAAACCACCACCCACGCCACTCAGGGCCAGCACACGCCACTAAAACCACCACCCACGCCACTCAGTATAAGCACACGCCACTACTAACACCACCCACGCCACTCAATACCAGCACACGCACTACAACCACCACCCACGCTACTCAGGTCAAGCACACGCCACTACTACCCCCACCCACGCCACTCATTACCAGCACACGACACTAAAACCACCACCCACGCCACTCAGGGCCAGCACACGCCACTAAAACCACCACCCACGCCACTCAGTACAAGCACACGCCACTACTACCACCACCCACGCCACTCAGTGCCAGCACACCCCACTACTACCACCACCCACGCCACTCAGTTCCAGCACACACCATAACTACCACCACCCACGCCACTCAGTACAAGCACACGCCACTACAACAACCACCGACACCACTCATTACCAGCACACGCCACTACTACCACCACCACCCACGCCACTCAATAAGAACATAATAAAGAAGGAACACTGCAACAAGCTTAGTGGCCTATGCGAGGCAGGTCCAATTCTCCCACCGGTTTAAGCTCACCGGCCTAGTGACCCTAAGCTCACTGGTCTGACCTCACTGGTCAGACACGTCAATCAATCAAAGTTTATTCTCTATAAAGATTACAATGTTGAATTTACAGAATTTGGTTATTGTGTGGTTTACATGTAGTTAAATAATGATTACAGAGTGTACCACTAGAACACCTAGCATGGCTAGGCATTTCGGGCAGACTTAGTTTAATTCTTTATTTTAAAATATTACAAATTATGAGGTAAGTTGTTATTATGGCTAAGTGACTAAATACTAGTTTGTGAGTTTAGCAATGTGAATGCTTTTGTTTTGGCACAGTACATAGTTTCAGTATTGGAGTATCATAGGATTCATTTTTTTTAGATTGAGATTAATATTTCTGTTTATGGTCAAATGGGTGAGTGAGTGTAAGTGTGAACCACCAGGTGGTATTCGTGTAGTTAGTTGATGGGGTGTATGAGGGAGATAAGATGTTTTCTAATGGTAGTTTTGAAGGTGATGAATGTGTCTGCAGTTCTAGAGTTCTCAGGTAGGGTATTCCAGATTTTAGGGCCTTTGACATACATTGAATTTTTGTAAAGGTTTAGTCGGACACGGGGAATGTCATAGAGATGTTTGTGTCTGGTGTTATGCCTGTGGGTTCTGTCACAACTATCAAGAAAGCGTTTTAGGTCAAGGTTGATATTGGAGTTTAAGGTCACTTAAAGGAGAAGCACAGCATCCGACCTAGTAGCACAAGCTAGTTAGGTCCAACTCACACCCACCCACACTAACTCATGTATTTATCCAACCTATTTTTTTTTAAAACTACACAACGTCTTAGCCTCTATAACTGTACTCGGGAGTTTGTTCCACTCATCCACAACTCTATTACCAAACCAATGCTTTCCTATATCCTTCCTGAATGTGAATTTTTCCAGTTTAAAACAATTGCTGCGAGTCCTGTCTATGTTAGATATTTTCAGCAACCTATTTACATCCCCTTTATTAATTCTTGTTTTCCATTTATACAGCTCAATCATATCCCCCCTAATTCAATGCTTTTCTAGAGAATGCAGATTCAGGGCCTCAGTCTATCCTCATAGGGAAGATTTATGATACATGGGATCAACTTTATCATCCTCCTTTGTATGTTTTCCAGAGCATTTATATCCATTCTGTAATACAGTGACCAGAACTGTGCAGCATAATCTAAATGAGGCCTAACCAAAGATATAAAGAGTTGAAGAACAACCTGAGGACTTCTATTATTCATATTTCTTGTTATGAAGCCAAGGATTCTGTTAGCTTCATTGCGAACACTTATGCACTGTTGTCTTGGTTTCAGATTACTGCTAATCAGAACTCCTAAATCCTTTTCACAATCCATAATATTAAGACCTACATTATTTAGTTTATATGTGGCATTGTTATTTTCCTGTCCAACATTTAGAGCTTTGCATTTGTCAATATTAAACTACATCTGCCACTTCTCTGACCACTGCATCGGTCTATTCAAATCATCCTGGAGTGCTCTAATGTCCTCATTTGAATGAACTGGACGGCCTATTTTGGGTTTGTCATCAGAAAATTTGTTTATGTGCTTTTTATTCCCTCATCTATTCGTGTATGCAGTTTGGGAACAACGGGGGGCCCCAACATGACCCCGTGGAACACCCGCTTGTGCGTGCCTCCATTCCGATTTCCCCGTGGGCAGCAAAGGCAGAACCTTTTTTCAGCCTGTACACACCCCATTTACGGGGCTATCTCCCCCAACCACAAACCGGTTGCTAAAAGGTTGATGATGGGGCCCGTGTTCAACTAGGACCGGGGTTTTCTAGCCAATAGAAGTGGTTTTTGGCAATCAAAAGGGGTTTTGGGGTCCCGCTCTCCTGTCTGCACTTGTCTTTCCCATTCTGAGCTGGTTGGAAGCACGGCTGCTATTTGTGGCTTCATTTTGCCTTGTTACCTGGGTGCATATACTTATCACTGTACAAGTGTAATATTGCTGTTCTAAATTGGTGAAGGAAAATATAAGTCTAAAACTTTTTCTGCTGTTTTTTTTTTTCTCCCAAAAACCCCCCGGGGTTAACAGGCCTTTTGGAATCCGGGGTAGCCGTCGAGAGCTGGAGCTGGACAAAGGAGAAAGGTTGAGTTTAGGTGAAGCCGTAGCGGAACATTGTGCAGTTTGCTTTTTGGGCTTTTGCTTTAAAAATTTTGGTCAGTTTGCTTTTTATTCAGCCTTGATTGTGTGATCGTTCAACAGCTCGCTACTATTGTTCGGTGTGCTCGCTTGCTACGGTCGATCTTCAGAACAGTGTAGCTTCGGGCATTGTTTTTACAAATTTTGTGTTCATTTGTACTAGCCTTTTCGGGTGGAGAATTTTGCAGTCGCTTTGTTTGTATGCGTATTCTCCCATTGTACTGTGCTTTAAAAGAGTGTTCTGCAAATTAACTGTTACGTTGGGGTACCCCCCCAATCGTATGTGAAAGGGAAATAATTATGCCCCCTAGCGAGTCAGACGTCGGGGTGGCATATACTTTGAAAAACCTACCTAAATTGTCCCTACAGCGTTGTTGGAAAATTGCTCGCCCTTGGGCAATAAAAAAAAACGCACTCTCACAGCTGCAAAATTGCGTTCACGATTTTGACAAATTAAAAAGAGGAGTGGCACATCAATCCCCCCTCTAGGGAAAAGCTAGGGCAAAAACCCCATTTCTCGCAGGAAAATATACAACCTAGGGGGAAAATGGTCAGTAAGTGCAGCGGGGTTTGTTCAAGGTGAATCGCGTCGTTGGCACTTGAGTGGAAAAAATCAATCTTGGCAAACTGGGGAAAACAGAACATTCGAAAAGGGAAGAATATGATGGGGAAAGGGGAAAAGGGAGGAGTTTTCGCATTCTGTAATAATTTTAGTTTACAGAAAGCAGTGCAGTTGCCCCCCTCTTAAATGGGGCCCGAACCAGAGCTTTTTCAAAAGCTTCGAAAATCGGGCTCGAGCCTTGGGGGGTGGCCGGAACAGCTTTGGGACGTTGGTTCATACAGCATTTTTGGGGAAAGGCACAGGAATTTACGTCTATTGAATGCCCTGAATTTTCTGTTACAAGTAGTGAAGACCACAGTTTTGGGGCATAACGTGATCCCAGCCAAATATAAAAAAAATTTTAAGCTGGGCAGACGACAGCTTGGTAAATCCCTAGTGGATTTTGTAAGACAGAAAACCAAAGTTTTCCCAGGGGTATAAAGCTGGTGTCTCTACCTTTGGGGACGGTGCGCTTATTCTGATTGAAAAACCTGCGGGAGTCTGGGCCCAGATTTTACAGTTTTTCTGCGGATCTGACTTAACCACTGTTTTGGGGCAGCCGGGTTGGCTGTACCTTCGAAACTAACCGTCCTTGCCGAGCGGCCCCCGTCTCTTTTTTCAACACCCTGGCTGAGCAGAGATCGTCAACCTTGGGGAATGAATGCCCCGGAGGGAGAACGTCTACGTGCCAACTAAGCCCCCTGGGACCACGCTTCTCAACCTATGGTCCACCTGCGGAGAGGAAAAATACTCATGGTGCATCTACAACAGTATCCAGAGAGACACCGCCAAAACAAACCCCATTTGAACATCAGCAGGGAGTAAAGGGCAACCTGTCGTCTGTTCCTCTGCAACAAAGTAGGTCACATCCATCCCAACTCCCCCCATAAACCCCAACCCTGGGAAAATCTCTAATACCCCGTAACATGTCCCCTAGAGAAGTAGAAAAGGTAGGGCCCCCTTATTTTGCAAGATCAAATTTTCCCCTTTCAAAAAAACTCAGAAACAATAAAGAAAAGACCTTTAGAGATACGGGGGAATTTTTCACTTGTAAGGAAAGGAAATTCCCCCTTTCAGGAATACTTCTTTAAATTCCCCTGTTTTTTTGGAAGCATTTGGAGGAGCATATATTTGTTCCTTTGAAAAAAAATTTATGTACAGTGCAAATTTACACTGGGTACTTGACTGAGGTGTCTAAAAAGGGATTCCCAAAAAAATGCCATGTTATTACTGGGTAAAACTTTAACTATGTTAGTTGTGCCCTAAACCTATAATGTTAAATTTTCCCCAGGTTGGCCATAACTCGGGGAAACATCCAAGGGTGTCTGGAGAGATGTTGCCTATCCTTGGACGATCCGATCTCGGAATAGCCCCCTTTTTTATAGGCACACTGGCGGAGCCTCGAAATCAATGAACAGACCCCATCAAGCCTTTTCCCATTCCCAGGTTGCAGGATGCCAGATGTCTCTGTTTCCCTGCCGGGGGACTGTCCTTTCCCGGGGAGGAACAACGAAAGGACCCTTCTTTAAAATTCGTTTTTAGGCAGCCTGGGTAATCCTCTTTGGGTCTCCCGGGCAAGTATGAAGTTAAAAACAATTTTTTGATCTGCATGGACTGGTAAGGAGATAGAGGGCCCGGGAATTTTTTAACTGTTTTTTGTTTCCCAAAAAAGTATAGACCTCAAATATTAAATTAGCTCATAAAACTCTTAGGTACTTAGGAATTAAAAAAACCTTGAATAGAATACAAAAGAAATTTTATTGGCCAAAAATTTAAAAAAAGATGTGAAGAATCATATTAGGGGTTTCCCAGAATGTCAGCAAGTTGGGGAAACCCGGACTTCCCTGAAACCTGACCTCCCACTATCCCCGCTGAGGGAACCCTTTTGCAGATTTAATTTAATTGTTAGGTCCACACCTAGTCAAAGTCTGGAAATCGTATTTATTTACGATTATGGGTAAGTAACCCAAAACCCTGAACTTCCCCTGCGTAGTTTAATACTAAACTTTCTCAAAGCTTTAAAAAAAATTTTTCCTGTTTTGGCTTCCTAAAAAATATTCAAAATGATCAAAGGTACAACTTTATGCCCAAAAAATTTAGGGAAGTATTAAGTAGGTTAGGGGGTAAACCCCAAAATTTTCCCCGCCTATCATCCTCAGTCCCAAGGGGCCTTGGGAAAAATTCCATCAGACATTAAAAAAAAATGATGAGGACTTTTTGCATGCACTTTCCTACAACGGGTGAATCACTACCTTTGTTGCTGTTCTCAGTCGAAGCGGTGCAAGGTTACAGGGATAGTCCGGTTTGAGCTGATCTTTTGGGGACAATGTACGGGGCCCCTTCGGGTGCTCAAAAGAAGGAGGTGGGAAAGCGTTAGACAACACTCACAACCCTCTTTAAGGGTTTCAGGTGGAGCATTTTGCCAAGGGTAAACCCAAAGAAGTCAAAGTAAGATGAAAAAAGGTATACAAATGCACAATTCCACTCCTTCCATCCCCGGAACAAAGGGTTGGTGCAGGAACCTTTCGGGGACACCTTTTTAAAGCTAATTTTACGGACCTATGCAGATTTTAAATGATTATTGATGTAAAAAAATGTGGTAGCTCCCATTGATAAGACCTCAAAACTAAACTTACCAAATTTTTCAATTAAAAAATTTTAAACCCAAAAAATCCAGTAATGAAATTTTTTAAGAGGGATTATCTTTGCATTATTTGAAATTTAAATTTTTAAATTTTTAAAATTTTTTTAAAGGGGTTTGAAAAGGAGGGATTTTGAATTGAAAAATTTGGGTTTTAAGTTTAAAAAATTTTTTGGGTGGGAAAAAGTATTTTGGATGATGAGTGTGGGGCCTTTAAAAAAAACTCTCCCCCAATAATTAAAAAAATACTTTGGGGGGAAAAATTTTGTTAAAAATTTTTGGGGGGCCAGCCCCCCCAAACCTTTGGGGTGGGGGTTTTTTGGTCGCTCCGTGGGGGGTCCAATTACAAATCACCCCCCCGTCTATGGACTTTTTTTTGGGGGCTCTTTTTTGCCGTTAGACTCCCTTTAAATCAATCCTTTTCGTAAAAGGAAACCCCCGGGGGTTTTTCAAAAACTTCCCCCGGAATGAAAAAATTTTTTTAAAAACCCTGGTTTAAAAATTGAAGGAGCATCCCCAGTAAAAGGGGTTCTGTCTTTGGGGAAAAGCTTGAGGGGTTTTTTGTTTAAGATTCCCAAATTTTAAAAGTTAAATTAAATTTCCTTTACCCCTTCCTTTTCTGGATGAAATAGGTGTGGGTAAAAGGCCCCAAAATTTGTTCCAAAAATTAATTTCCCCTTAAGGCTCTTCAAGTTTTCCCGGGAGTAGGCGAAAGAAAATTTTTTATGGCCCCTTCCTTTTCCCGGAAAGTTCCCTTAAATTGACCTCAGACTGTAACACTGTTTTTTAATAAAGAAAAAAAGATTATTGTGTACTGCACCCATTCTCTTGTCTCCAGACTTCTCCAAACCTTTTTCATTACAGGTTGATGCTTGTGAGTCTGGGGTTGGGGCAGTACTATTACAAATCGGGAACAAGGAGTTGCAGCCTGTAGCATACTTTTCAGCCAAGTTCCAGCCACATCAGAGGGCTTACTCTACCATTGAAAAAGAAGCCCTCGCGCTGGTACTGGCTTTGGAGCATTCGATGTTTATGTGGGCCAGACATCGCAGGTGGTCACAGTCTACAGTGATCACAATCCTCTAGTATATCTCCAAGCCATGAAGAACCACAACACAAGGCTTATGCGCTGGACGCTAAGGCTGCAGCCCTATAATATTTCCATTAAATATATTGCCCGGGAAAGAAAATATGTTGGCAGATTCTTTATCTAGAGTATAATATTTTATTTAGGTTTAGGATGTTATTTGTGGTAACCCCTTTCACGCTCTTTTTTTTTTTATCCCCTGGTGTGGGGTTTTTCTTTAGTGAGGGAATGCAGGCTACCGTTTGCCTGTATCTTGGACCTATGCTAGCCTGTCTGCTGCTGTCTCACTCTAAGTTTAGGGTTTGGCTTTTGGTCACGAGAAAAAAGCTAGCTTTATCTAAGAGTTGGATGGTGGAGAGGAAAGGCGGTTTCCCATTATTTTGTGCCATGGCGGCAACGGTTACCACTGGGAGGGGGCAGCCTAATCCTGAGCCTTCTCGGGGTGGGGGTGTGGCATGCAAAGAGTATGTAACCTTTATTCGGCGCATGTACACACCCTCATTTACAGGCTATCTCCCCCAACCAGCGAACCAGGTTGCTAAGAGTTGATGATGGGGCCCCGTCGTTCAACTAGTGACCAGGTTCTAGCCAATAAGAAGATGGTTTTGGCAATCGCAGAGGTTATGTGGGTACCCCTCTCCTGTCTGCCCTTGTCATTCCCATTCTAGAGCTGGTTGAAGCACGGTCTGCTATCTTGTGGCTTCTATTTCTGCTTTGCTTACCGTGGAGTGCACTATACTTATCACTGTACATAGTGTACACATTGCTGTTCTAAATTGGTGAAGGATAATATAAGTAAACTTTTTCTGCTGTGTTTATTTTGCTCCCATTACCCCCGGGATAACAGGCCATTTGGAATCCTGGGTTGTAATACTCCCCATTTATGCAAACTCTCTGCTGCCTATTTGTCAACCATGCCTAGCAAGTGATGTAGTGGAGGAAGGAACCATACATAGCTTTAAGACGAGGTATGACAAAGCTCAGGAAGCAGCAAGAGAGATGACCTAGTAGCGATCAGTGAAGAGGCGGGGCCAGGAGCTGAGTCTCGACCCCTGCAACCACAATTAGGTGAGTACAATTAGGTGAGTACACCACTCAATACCACCACACACCACTCAGTACCACCACACACCACTTAGTATCACCACATCACTCAGTACCATCACACAGCACTCAGTACCATCACACACCACTCAGTACCATCACACACCACTCAGTACCATCACACACCACTCAGTACCATCACACACCACTCAGTACCATCACACACCACTCAGTACCATCACACACCACTCAGTACCATCACACACCACTCAGTACCATCACACACCACTCAGTACCATCACACACCACTCAGTACCATCACACACCACTCAGTACCATCACACACCACTCAGTACCATCACACACCACTCAGTACCATCACACACCACTCAGTACCATCACACACCACTCAGTACCATCACACACCACTCAGTACCATTCTCAGTAGTAGTAACCAGTTACCAGTCTCAGTAGTAGTAACCAGTTACCAGTAACCTGTCCGTTGACTCAACGACCAACCGTCTTGAGTCACGGTCTGTGCTGAGCTGACACTATTTTCAAAAGACCCACTACGGGGTACTGGCCAGCCGACTAGTCAGTTTTGACGAGTGTAACCAAGGAGATAGGTAACGGCTGCGGGTTCTCTCCACATATCTACGATTATACGTAATAACAGCCTACGTGAGTATTTCTACCCTAATCCACGTATCGAACTCCACATGATAAATGGTGTCAGGGTGTGGGGCGGGATTTCGTTTTTTTGGGGAATTCAAGCGTTTGAAAACTTTGTGAGTAGCCCCAGGGGCAAAGGT
>NC_069435.1:4242517-4264708 GCF_026875155.1 Cherax quadricarinatus | reverse complement strand
TATTAGTAATAAAAAGCACTAAACCCAAAGGGTCATGAATTGTACTTTTAAATAAAGGCATACGAAAAGAATATTTTTTTACAGTTATCCCTCATTTTTTGATAGAAAAACGAATTTTTTCCCTACACCTACAACCCTTTTTTTGTAAACAAAATCTCATATTTACGTAAATTTTTTAAATTCTGTGAGGTATGTATCATGTTATATCCCCTATGAAAAGGGTTTCATATATAATTTTGGGGAAAAAATATCATGATGGTTTAAAATAAAAAATCCCTATGTTAATGAAAAATAAAACTTTAGTTTTCCCCAAAGAGGTTTAAATTATTCTTAGTATTGGCCAGGGTAGAGAGGGGCCCTTAGCGTTTTTAATTTTGCCCTTTGAAACCCCCGCACAGTGTGTAAAAAATTTTTAGGTACAGGTACCCCAAAGTATAATTATCAGATTTACATATAAAATACCCCAAAAAAACCAAAAAAAAAACATTTAAAATTTTTTGGGAAAAGCTTCCGGGCGTAAGGCGTGGCCCTGGAAAATGTAAACAAACTGGGGGGGGGGGGCCCGTATTTGAAAGCCCAAACTTGCCCGTTTTAGCAAATTTTTTTTTAAAAAATTTTTGGCCCATTCCGGGTTTGCAGAACGCCGTAAGGCGAAATCCCGAAAAGTGGGGCCCAAACTGTTTTCAAATTTCAAAAAAAGGGTTCAGAATAAACATTGCGGGGCTTTTCCTGACATTAAAAATTTTTTAAACATTTCCTCTTTTCATTAGTTTGTTTCCGGCTTTTACATATAAAATTTCGTTTTAATTTTTGTTTTAACACAAAAAAATTTTTTTTTTAAAACAAAAAAAAAATTTAGAAGATTTACTGTTTGCAGAAAATTTTTAAAAATTGTATAAATAATATCAGCGCCTATTAGAACACCCCATTAAACCCCCCAATTTGGGGGTGTTTTGGGACATGTGACATGATTTGTTTCCTTTTGAACATCGGGCAAATATAAAGATTTCTGCTAATTTGGGGGTCAGTTTCAAGCTATTTTTAGTTCTAAAACCAATCAAAATCATCTCTTTTGAAAATAATTTTTTTCCTTCTATAAATTTAAATACAAAAAAAGAAAATTTACAACCAAAAAACCCTTATAAAAATACCCCCACAAAATTTGGGCTTTTTAAAAAACCCAAAAAAACACCTTTTTCAGTTTTTCCATTTTATGCATTTGTGCTGAAAGATTTTTTTTTTTATAGGGTGCAATTTATGCAATGCCCCAGCCCTCTCATACCTCCCCAAAATTTTAACTGCCAAAGTTTGTCTGAATGAGCTAATTTCATCCATAGTACTATGGCACGGCCGGGGAAATTTGGGCCGGCATAGTCCCTACAGCACAGGGGGAAAAAGGGTTTAAGAAAGTTTTTCATTATGTATCGAAATTTTCTTTACATCTTCAAAGTTTACATTAAAAAAAAACAACATTGATATCCCTTGTGAAAAAAATATTTTTCCCCACAACAAAAAGGGGGTTTCGGGTTTGAAGAACACATCAGTAGCCCCCAAAGGGGTATGATGCAGTATTTAAAAAAGTAATTTTCCCATTTATGATTTTTTCCCTATCCCTAAACCCTTATTGCAAAATAAAAAAAAGTGAAGGACAGATCTGCTTTATTAACACCATTTTTGACATTTTTCTTTGGGCTGTCCCAGCAGTTTTTTCTTTTGTGTTATCTGAACAAAAGTTAATCTTTTTGGGTTTTTTTTTTTTTTTTTTTTTTTTATTATCAAAAGGGGCCGTTTCCCCCAAGGGCAGGGGGGCCCCCGAAAAAAAAAAACTTTCACCATCATTCACTCCATCACTGTTTGCCAGAAGGGTGCTTTACACAACATTTTTTAAAAACTGAAATTTTAAACCCCCCTCCTTCAGAGTGCAGGCACTGTATTTCCCCATCTCCAGGACTAAGGGGGGCCTCCCGGGTTTTCCCCTAAATTCCCTTCAAAAAGGGTTATTTGCCCCACACCCCAAACAGACGTCAAGTATTAAAAACCATTTGCCCTCCTTTCACCCCTATCAAACACCCCCACGCAATCCCTTTCGGGGAAGTCCAAGCCCCCGACACAAAACCCCCTTTTTACCCCCTCCCCCCAAACCCTTCCTGGGCCCCGGACCCCAAACCCCCCCTTCCTTTCCACTAAAAGCCCTGATTTTACTCTTGAAGTCATTCTGTTCCCCTTCCATTCTCTCTACATGCCCAACCCCTCAAAAACCCCTTTTCCTCACCCCACGGGACAACATTTTTGGGTAATCCCGCACTCCTCCAAACTTCCAAAAACTACGAATTCTCTGCAAAAATTCCCACCCCAAACTTGTTTCTCGACATGACACCTCCACTGCCTCCACCCTTTCCCTCCTCGCTGCAAATTCATAAACCCACGCTTCACACCCATTAAAGAGCTTTGGTAAAACTAACTCCAAAAATTTCCCCCTCTTTCCCTCCAAGGACAAATTTTCTTTGTCTCCACAGACCCCCTAAGTGCCCCAAACTCACTCTTTTTCCCTCATTTTTTTCAAATGATTCACCTCATTTTTTCTTTAACCCCATCCCTGACACTCCACTCCCAAATATCTGAAAACGTTCACATCCTCCATACCTCCCCCTCCAATCTGTTTTTCAATCTTTCATAACCTAATCTTTTTTTTAAACCTATAACCTTCCCTTTTCCTGTATTCCCCTTTAATTTTTTTCCCTTTTGCACCCCCCTCCCAAAAATTCATCCACCAATCTCTGCAACTTCTCTTCGGGAATTTCTCCCAAGAAACAGTGTCATCAGCAAAAGAGCAGTTTGTACAACCCCCACTTTTGGTGATTCTTTACCCTTTAACTCCACCCCCTCTTGCAAGCCCCTCGCATTTACTTCTTTTAAAAACCCCCAAATCTAAAATATATTAAAAAACCACGGTGACATCCCCACACCCTTTGTCTAAGGCCTACTTTTAGGGGAAAAAATTTCCCTCTTTCCAAACATACCAAAACTTAGCCCACTTTTCCTGGGTAAAAAACTCTTAACTGCTTTCGGGTAACCTCCCCTCCTAAAACCATACCCCTTGCAAAACCCTGCCACTTTTCCCCCCCTATCCACCCTGTCTTACCCCTTTTTCCAAAATTTTCCATAAATGCCACAAAAAAACCTTTTTTCCCCTTATTTTAAAAACTGTTCACTTAAAAGTTTCCTGTAAACACCTGGTCCACACACCCCCTACCTTTCCAAAAGCCCCCTTTTGTTCATCTGCTATCCTATTCTCCGTTTACTCTTAATTCTTTAAATTAAAAAACCTACCATACACTTTCCCAGGTACACTCAACAGACATATCCCCCTATAATTTTTCCCACTCTCTTTTACCCCTTTGCCTTTATACAAAAGGAACTATCCCTGCTCCTCCCAAAAATCCCTGGGTACCTTACCCTCTTCCTACATTTAAATAAAAAAATTTCCCCCAAACCACTCCAAAACAAATTTTCCCCCCCTGCTTTTAACATTTTTCTTTTCCCATCAATCCCGGCTGCCCCCCCCCTTTTTTTTTTTCCTATGCCTCACAAACTTCCCCACACTAAAACAACTGGCTCTTCCCCCCACTCCTACAAGATGTTTTTTTCCCTCCTTCCCTATACACAAAATCACAGCTTCCCAAATCTTCATCAACTTTTTAACAATTCCTAAAAATTTTCCCTTTCCCTCTTCCCAATACCTCAAATTTCCAAATTTAAAAACTTCCCCCTTCCTATTTTTAACGGGGAAAAATCCATTGTTCTCTAGGCTTTTTTTAAAACTTTTTTTAATCTCATTTCCAAAACTTTTTCTTTTTTTTCAAAAAAAATTTTTGATAACATCTCCCCACTTCTCTTTTTGCTCTCTTTTTAATTGCTTAAACCACCTTTTAACTTCTCTCTTTTTCCCCCTTTACTCTTCCCCCCTTTGCATAAATTTCTACTTTGTAAAAATTTCTAAATATGCTAATTTTTTTCCCCCTTTTATTTCCCCTTTTTACATCATAAATTCCCCCAAAACGCCCCCTTTTCCCTCCGGGCACCCATTTTCCCTTGAAAAAAACCCACAAATTTTCTGGAACACTCTAACACAAAAATTTTTAAACCTACCCCAAATACCTCTTCGACCCCATTGCCTATGCTCTCATTACCCCATCTATCCCCAATAGCTGTTTATATTTTACCCTAACTGCCTCCTTTTTTTGTTTAAAAACCTTCACCTCTTTTCTTCCCTGATGCTTTTTTCTCCTTGTATCCCATCTCCCTTTTTTACTTCAGGTGGGCTACAACTGAAATGATCTGATATATCTGGGGGCCCCCTCAATAAACATGTACACCCTTGAAGTCTATCAACAGCCCTTTTATCTACCAATACAAAATCCAAAAAAAACTACTGTCATTTTCCCCCCTACATCATATGGGTTTCTTTTTTATCCTCTTTTTTTTTTAAAATATTTTTACCTATACAAAAAACCCCTTTCTTACAAAGTTCAATAAAAGGGGCCCTCCCATTTAAATTTAAAAACCTGGGCCCCCCCAAACTTCCCTTTACCCCAACCCTCTCAAAAAAAGTTTCCCCTTACTTTAGCTTTCAAGTCCCCTCCCCAAAATTTAAACCCCTCTCACTTGGTTAAAAAGGCCCCTTTTCTTTCATTAACCCCCCAAAAATCTCTCATCTCCTTTTGCTTTCCCTCTCTTCCCCCAGGTGCATACCGTTTAAATTATGCCCCATTTTCCTGGGCACCCAACCTTTATTTTAACCCACATAATTCTTAAAAATTTACACTTTCATATTCTTTTTTTCCCCTTTCCCCAAAAAATGTTCTTTTTAACATTACTGCTACCCCTTCCTTTGCCTAACTCTCTCAGATACCCAGATTTAATCCCATTTTTTTCCCCCACGGGAAACCCCCTCCCCCCTTTCAGCTTTTTTTCGTTGGGGGCCGGGGGACATCCAACTTCTTTTCATTCATAACTTCAGCAATCATCTGTTTCTTGTCATCCGCACTGCTTTCCACCACATTTAAGCAACCCAGTTTTTTTATTGGTTTTCCATTTTCTTATTTTTCCCTTTTTTTTGATTTTCCCCTTTCTCGACAATAAAAAAATTTGTTTGTGATACTAAAATTTTTTGGGCATTTCCCACAAAATTTAGAGGTTTTTAAACCCCCAACAGAGACGAATTCTTATGTCATCTGTATCCTTGAGATTTGGGGGTTTAAAACAAAAGCCTGTAATAAGAGATCCTGTTTAACTTGAAATCCTATTTTGAGAGATTTTGCTAATGGGCCCTAAAAAAACACCTATTTAACAGGTTCTAAAATTCTTTATCAATACAGTATTTAAAGGTTATTTTAACTTATTTCCCGTCTTCATTTAAAGGGGCCTTAAAAAATTATTAGGGGCTGGTGATGGGTTTTCCTAGGGGTTTCCCATCACAATCAAATACAAAAAAACTATTGTTTCCCCTTCTTTAATTCGGGCTCCATCCTTTCTTAATGCCCAAACCACTTCAACAAACCCCCCCCCTTCACCCCTCTAAATTTATACTTTTAGTAATCTCAGTTGCCTAATCCCCACACCTGTTTTTATGCAAAATATTCACAACACACTTTCCCCTAAAACCAGGGGATCTCCACTTTTTAAAGTCTTCTTCTAGCGCAAATCTAAAACCCACCCCAAAACCCCATGAAAATAGTTTTGGGGTTAGCACTATATTTGGCATAACCCCTTTTTTTTGCCTCAATGCTTTAAATTTCTCTTTTTCCCTTAGTTTGCCTCATTCCCACCCCACTTTTTTTTTCCCCATGGGTTGCCCTGGCCCCATGTGCCAATTTGCCCCATTTCCAATTATAAAAAACCACATTTATGCCCCTTCCAACTCCCTCTCTAAAATTGATACCCAATTTTTTCTTTGCCTGAATTTTTTTTTCCCCTCTTTAACCTTATTCTTTCAATTTTCATTTTTGTTTTTCCTTTCAATTCCCCTTCCTAAATTCCTCCACCACCCTTTTGGCTTTTTCTCTTCAAATTCCCATTGGCAAAAAAAACTTTTGAAAACCTCCCACTTCATGAAAAATTTGTTATCTGGAAACCCCTCCCTCCCCCAAAAAAAATTTTGTGTCGTTTTGGGGTTTTTTTGGTTAAAGAACTGTTTTATTTTCAGTTAAATTTTTAGGGGGTTAAGGTTGTATTTTTTCCCAACTCTTTTAAAAACCCCGGGCCCTGTCTAGGGTTTAAACATGACCCTCGGGGAGGTGCCCCCCAATTAGTTGATTTAACCCCCAAAGTCCCTACTTATTGTTAGGGGGGAACTGGGAAAAAAAGAGTAAGGAAACAGGGCCCAACTTTTTTCCACCTGAGGGGGGGGTTTTGAACTAGGGACCCCCGGGTTTTGTAGTGAAGAATCACCAAGGGAAGCCTCTTTTAAAATATTTTTTTTTAATTTTACTGTGAAGGCTTACTCGCCCTGTAAAAATTCGGGTCAGTTTTACTCGGGCTGGCTCCTCCTCAGGAAAATTAAGGGAATAGAAAAAAAAAAAAAACCCTGAAAAATAAAAACACTTTATTATTTGGAAATATGAAATATAAAACACAAAAATTATAAAAATATGATCCTACATGAAAAAAAATAAAATTTTTAAAAAATAAAAATGATATCTGAATTCAACGCTAAAAACTTGGGTGTTTGGTGTTGGTGACTACTGCTTATTTTTTCAATAGAAGCCGTTGCTGGTGTTTGGGGGGGGGGGGGGGGGGTTGGGCAGTTGTTGGTGCCCCCCCCACTGGCTCGTTTTTTTTGGGGCCCCGAAAGTAATTTTTCCCCCGTTTAAGGAGATCAGGTTTTAAACCGCTGTAATGATGAGGGGTTAGTCCTAAATTCTTCATAAAAGTGCACAGGAAAAGTAAATCCAATATGGGCGCCCTCCGGGAGTTAGCCCCTTCCCCTTTTCATTTTTTCCCTCTTTTGATTGAAAGGTAAACCCTCTCTGTCATCCAAGCTGAAAAAATAGACAGGTTACCCATGCTTAAATAAACACTCTCCATGTTTTAAATACAAAAACCCCAAAAGATGTGGTGATTTTTACAAAAAGTCCCAAAATTAAGCAAAGGGTAAAGACTAATTTATTTTGGTTTCCCAAATTTAAGCTTTCAACCCAAAAAATCCCCCAGAATACAAAGGGGGGCAAAGTTTTTACCCGTAGTGTTGGGAGCTGGGTCGATGATTTACGTTTGACCCGAAACCCACATTCACCTTTTGGGGGGGGGGGGGAAAAGGGAGGGAAGGGGAATAGTGGGACTAGACTGAAACCCCCACGGGGCAAGGCCAGCAAACCAAAAAACATTTAGGGTGGGGGAAAAAAAAAACGGAATAGCGGGGGCTTGACTTTACCCTTTCCCCTTTAAAAAGTAGCTGGGAATGAAAAATATTGTTACTAAATTTTCCCTCGCTACTCCTATTTTATTGAAATTTTTCCCCCCACACTCCCCCATACCAAGACTTTAGTCAAGGAGGGATAAAAAGAATAGGCGGGAAAAAAATTCTTCATGGGAAGTTGCGTTTAAAGGGAAGAAAAAATTCTACTGGCTGTCACGGGCTTAACCCGTGAGAAATAATTGGATGACCATTTAAATACAAAATTTTGGAACTTTAAAAACCTGGAGTTCCAATTTTCCACCTCAAGAAAGGGGGAAAAGGGGTTTGGGTTTCCCCAAAAATTTCTAGGTATATCAAAGGTTTGTGGGGCCCCTTTTTAAAAGAATTTTTTTTCCCAGCAAATAAATTTAATTTTTTGGGGTTTCCCCCACAAAGGGGTTAAAAAATTCCTTTTCTTTTGGTGGGGTAAACTCGTTTTTTTGCGGGAAGGAGTTTTCCCCCCTTAGGGGAACATTTCAGGGAAGGGGTACCCTCATATTATTGTAGTAACACCACAAACCCAAGCCCAAAATTGGAGGGATCAGTTCTTTAAACAAAATGTTTTATTAATATCTGGAATCTTAAATAAGGGTCATTTTTGAAAAAAAATGCTTTTTAAACTCATTAAAAATTTTCCCGAGGAAAGCGGGAAAATTAAGAGGGCCTTCAAAGACTTTTTAAGGAAGTCGGAAAAAAGATGGGGTAAAAAATCGTAAGGTTTTGGGGTAAAAACCCTGCATAAAAAAAATTTCAGAACCAAAGGGAAAAATACCCCAAAGAGCTTTTTTGGTTTTGGGGAATTTAAATTTAATAAAGCTTTTTTCTTACTGGGGGAGGCGGGAGAGGGGTTTATTAAAAAGTATCAAATCCAAATAACAAAACCCTTTTTTAAACCCCAAAGGGAAACTTTTTTTTCGGGTTGGGGATTTAGGCCCCGGAGCGTAAAACCCACGTAAAAATTTATGTTTAAAGTTTGGGGTATTTTTTTCGCCCCCGTGGGTGTCATTTCGTAAATGTTATAAAAAAAACTGAAAAAATTTGGCTATTAAACCCAAAAACCTTTTTTCATCAAAATCTTACGAAGGGAGCACAGGGATTTCCAAACCCAAGGGCCCTAGTTTTTTTATTGCATATTTCCTTTGGGGTTTAGGAAAAGGGGTTACTGCTTAGAAAAGGATCTAAAAATTATTATGAAAATCCTGCCAATATCAATTTTTTGAAAAGAAAAGGGAAAAGTCATAAAATTTGGGGTAGAACGCTATCTATTAGGGAAGGCTCAGCATCCCCCCAAGTTATAGCAATTTTAAAGGGGGCCCGAAATCAATAAGCAATCTTTTTATAATTACCCTCCTTCTTAACCCCCTGACTACTGGGGCAATATTTCAGATACTGAAGGGTTAAAAGATCTTTAGTTTAATAATTTGTTACCCCTTGGGGGAAAAGCATCCCTAAGGGTTTAAATGGAAAATGGGTTTTAAAAACCGTTTGATAGGATTGTCAGTCCCAAACTTTTTGGACTACCGTGGGGGGTAAAACCCGGGGAAAATCAGTAAAAAACGTTGAAAAATTACTCACACATTGGAAAATAGTTCCCTGTTTCTTATGGTCACCAAAAGATTCATTAAAAATTAATGTTGGGTTTTACCCGAAATGGGGCAAAAGTCACCAATCATGTAGTTCTTCATCATGTCCCAAGTTTGAAAGGGGTTTTCCCAAATTTCGCACCCTTACATTTCTTCAGTTTTTTCCCTATCAAGTTCGGTTTTTGGAAAAAAATAAGGGCAAAATCATTAAGGATTTAAAACCCAAATTTTTTTGGTTTAAAATTTTTTAAGGGTGTTGATAAGATAAGCTTTTGGTTTCCCCTTTACTTCTATGAGGTATTTAAAATTTCCCAAAAAATTTTTAATTTTTTATATGGACCTTTCCATGCAAATAATAATTTTATTGACTTTATAGGGAAAAGTACCAGAACTTTATTCTCCATTTTTAAAAATTTTCCTTGACTTTTGGAATCAAAATAGGTTTTTTTACTGGTCCATTGACAAGCTTTTAGGGTTTTTTGAAAAAAAATTTAAAAGGTCCCTCAAAGTTTGGATCTAAGGTCAAAAACCCCCCCCCGGTAAAGAAAAAACGAACCCCACCTTTTGTATCATTAGTCCATAAGTCATGAAGGAGGGCCATGGGCCCTTTTTGGCCTGTCTCCATAGAGAAGTTCAAAAGGGGAAAACCCCAAAAAGTCACGGGAACTTCCCTCATGGCAAAACCAAGCACAGGGTAGGTAACATGCCCCCCCTTAGGGTTTTAAGGGAGAAAGTTTCCTTAAAATTTGGGCTTGAGAAAACGAATGCTGGGCGCTCAAAAACCTCCCATTACAGTGGGGAGATAGGGGGGGTGGTGAAGAAGGCTTTCCCCCTCCTAAAGTTGGTTTGAGATTTTTTGCATTAAGTCAAAATGTGAATTTTTTTCCCATGGTCAGACAAAAATTTCTTTTAGGGAAAGCCCCCCTGGAAAAATGGACAAAAGGGCTTCAGCCACCCTGAAATATTATGGTTTAAAAATGGCCCTTTAGGGGGAAAATCGAAACATAATCAACCCAATTTTTAATATATATTTTAAAGGCCCCCCCAAAGAAAATGGGAAAAAAGGACCCCAAAGATTTTTCAATGCTACTCTTTTAAACGGGGACCGTAAAGATAGGCATTTTTACCAAAAATTTCTCGCCTGGGACCCCGGGGAGGTGACAGTTTTGGGAAACTTTAAAAGGGCCCTAAGTAGTGACCTCTGAGGACATTTTTTCCCAAAAAAGGGTTTTCCCCAATTTTTTTTAAGGTTTTTCGATGCGGAAATGTGGCCCCCCCCCACCCCCGGGGAGGTCATGAGCCATTTTAAGAACAGTTTTCTCTGGGATTGACTTGGAACAAAATAAGATGGAATTTGTCTATCTTTATTGAATTTAATTTGAATACTGAAATTGTACAAGGGTACCTTTTATAAAATTCAAATTTTTTATGAAAAATTTTTCCTTTGGATCACTTGATTTTGTTTAGCGGGATTATGGGAATCTGAAGAGAAAAGGGGAATTTTCCCTTGTAAATTTACAAAGGAGTCCTTCGATAAAATCTAAAAGGGTTAAAGGTCAAAGGGAAAATAAAGGATGGACAGTAGGAAAAAGCCTGGGGGTTTTGTCTGAAAACTAGTCCCAAACATTTATGGTATCGGAGGTGGGTATCTTCACTTTATTAAAAAGTGAACCGGGGATCCTACTTCCTTTTCTTTCGAGAGTCATCACTGGTTTTTTTAAACCCCCATTTAATCTCGCGAGACCCTTGTCTCATCTGAACTTTTCCCAAGGGCTTTCCCCCTACCAGGGGGGAGGGTCTGAAACACTTAAAGTCCATCTTTTTAAATGCTGAAAGGTTAACCTCAGAAGGAAAAAACTGGCAAACCTTTTTCATTACCTATTAGTACGGGGCAAGAAGTGAAGGGAGCTAGTCGGCTTCAGACCAAAACCCGTGAAACCCTTTAGCCTAATGTAACAAAGGAAGGTAGGAAAAGGTCCGGGGGGGCCCAAAGTCTGAAAGTATAGCAGGGGAAAAGAGTTTTCCTTTTTAAAGGGTTTGGAAACAGCTTACAAAAAATGGGCTATACATGTGCATCCAAATGTCCTTTTAAAAAGGAGAAACATTAAAATCCCTTTTAAATGTTCCCGAAAGAAGGGGCTTGGGGCATTTCAGTCTTTAAAAAAAATTCCCAAATTTTTGGACCTTCTTTGAAGGAAAAATCCCGGGCGTTATGTCCCTTTTAAAACCACACAAATGACAAAAAGGAAAAAAAAGAAGTCATTTTACTTTCCACTAAAGGCTTTGATTTCTTAAAGGGGCGGGTGAACCCTTGCCCTTAGGGTTCGATCCCTTTTGGTCTTTATAAAGGGAAATTTTGAGCCCAGCATACAGGGCCCGCCCGCCTTAAACAAATTCCCAGCTTTAATCAGGTTTCGTTTTTGATGAATGTTTGTACGATGGGGGAAAAAGCTTTTTAGGAACTGGTCAGCAACCCCCAAAATCTCTAAGAGATTCAAAACTGCGATCAATTCCTGAAAATTCTATCCAAAAGTCGAACAAACGAAAGGGGGTTTTTCCAAATGCTGAAAGTTTTTGGCCAGGGTGGAAGGGGATTCCTGAAATTTTCCGTTAGAAAATTTGTGGGTTTTTTTATAGCTTTAAGGAATTTTCCTTCTTCAGTAGGGTTTTAATTTCATATAAAATCCGCGACAAAGTTGCATAATTTTTCAAAGGTACCAAAAATAACATTCCTTAACCCGGGAGCCCCGGTGTCAGCAGGCCCCTTCCCCAGAGGGTTAAATGGTATTTTTTAAACCTGATAATGTATGAGGTTATGTCTTTCCCCCCCTGTGAAGGGGGGTAAATTAGGTTTGGAATATGTGAAATAGTGCACTTTTTTCCATTACTCCCCTTTTCTAATTTTGGGTTTTGGAAGGGTTTAAATTTTTATTCTCTAATTCAAGGCGAGCCCTTTTTCGAGCTCGCGATCCTTTTCCTCTTCTCTCAAAACCCTGTTTTTTAAACTCTTTCCTCAATTTTCTATCCTTTGCCCCTTTCCTTTAAGTTTTCCCCTTAAATTTAAATTTTTCCTTCCCCGGGATTTGCTCTCCCCCTCAAGATCAAGGGCATCACGCTCCCCTTTTTTTCTTCCTTTCTCTTTCTATTCCCTCTCTTCAAGTCTTTCCCGATCTTTAAAAACTAAGAAATTTTTTAAAATTTTCCCTGTTATTCCTAACTTACTTCCCCGCTTTTATCCAAAAATGGTATTTCCCCCTATTTGCAAAAAAACTTAAAACTACCAGGGGGAAATGAAACAGGGGATTAAAAAAAACGGAGGGGTTTAATTTTCCCGCTTTTCCCCTCCCAAAATGTAAATAAACCGAGGGCTCGATCCCGGGTTTTAATTTAAAAAAATATTTTATTAATTTAAAAAGAAGGGGTTTTATCCCGCTCCGACAAAAATAAGTAGAATGGGGTTTACTTGATCATCCAATCTTTTCACCAAAAAATCAAGAGTGTTTCCCACGACAGTTCCCTTGAATTTTAAAAAAAAGAGCTCAATGAAACAAATTTTCACTGGGAAAAACTCGGGTCCCCTTTGATCCCAATCCCCCAAAGTGTTTCAAACTCACACAAAATTTGGTGGCAAAAATTTTAAAAATTAAAATCCCGCCTGACTTTACTTTTAATAAATTTTAGCTTTAAATATCCCCCAAATCTTTTAAATACCGGGACCCGTAGTTTTACCCCTAGAAATGATTACTCATGGGGTGGTGGGAACCGGCTGTGGTATGCGGCGTTTTAAGTTTTTCCCTTTGGGAGTTCGAATGGAGTTTTAATCTTGAAATTTAGTAGAGTTTATCCTGGCAAGGTTTGCCCCCTTGTGAAGGCTTTCTCAGCCCTTTTTAAAAAAACTTCAGCCCGTTTTTACCAGGGGGTTTGGGTCCTCCCAGGGAAAAATTAAAGAATAGAAAAAGAAACAAAAAATGCAAATTTAAACCCCTTTTTTATTTAGGAAATATGAAATATTAAAACACTTTAAAATTTGGGAAAACTGATCCTAAAAAGAAAGAAAAGAAAAATTATTTTCCCAAAATATAATTTTTTAAAAATTTGTTTTTGAAAAATAAATTGGTTTAAAGGGAAAAAATTTCTGTCAACTATAAAATTAAAAAAGATGTACAACTTAGACAAAAAATGATCATTTTTTTTAGTATTAAGTAGTCGGGAAACCCCAAATTAAAGTCTGCCCCTTAAGGGGTCCCTTTGCACTGCAAATCATTTTACAATTTTATAAACTTAATGTAATCTTGCAAGAAAATAAATATTGTTTGTTTGTTTGTTTTTATGCCCCTGTATAATTTTTCATCAAGGGGTGTTTTCAGACAGCCCTTTTACTTGTAACTGCTTTTTGTATTCTGCTTTTTGTAATTGTTTTTATATTCATTTCAGATGAGAATCGAGAAGACATCGCATGTTTCCTCATAAGAAGTGGTTGTGATGTTAATGCTCTGCGTAAACCCGGTCCTGGTGGCACCGGAGGAGAAGAGGCTACTGACCAGCAGACTCCATTACACCTTTGTTGTTCTTGGGGACTTGAAAATACTGTCCAGACCTTGCTTGAGCATGGTGCCAAGGTTAATGCAAAGGTAAGTACTCCATCACATAATTCAACATGCCTACAACTCTGATTATATATAAAAAAAATTGTGTTATTATCATGATCCATTTTCTGGCTGAATTGTTTTTCGCTGCTTATTCTTTTCTTGCATGTCAAGCCTTTCTGTTTAGCTGTTTCTCAGGTGCAGCTTCCATCTGTTTTCAAAGGACACTGGTCAACCTGGTGACCATGGAAACTGATGGTGGCCAGCCTGGTGACCATGGAAACTGATGGTGGCCAGCCTGGTGACCATGGAAACTGATGGTGGCCAGCCTGGTGACCATGGAAACTGATGGTGGCCAGCCTGGTGACCATGGAAACTGATGGTGGCCAGCCTGGTGACCATGGAAACTGACAGTGGTCAGCCTGGTGACCATGGAAACTGACAGTGGTCAGCCCAGTGATCACCATCAGTTGTGGTGTTGGCTGAAACTGACTTGCTACATGTGTTTGGTAGTTGTGTAGCTGAATTCGGAAGATGTCTTTGTTAGCATGAAACACATCTTCCATCTCTCTTGAAACTGATGAGTTTGTCACTGGGTGTAGACTTAACAGTTTATTTGTAGCAGCAGCAAAAGGTTCTTGTCCAGGCTTCAGCAATATTTTCACTTTCAGTTTGCTACCTCTGGCAGTTACCATACAATTTTTAAGGTCTTTGCTCTCCACAGTTGACTTTTTCATCTCCTGAATGTTCATCAGCTCATTATCATGTGATATGATCGGATCTTCAGTCTCTGTCTCCTTTGTATCACTAAAATCCTCTCATAGCTGCTGTTCTATCCTCACTTTTCCAAATCATCATCAACATTGAGCAAATTATTATTCACTAAATGTGTGTGTTATAAATTTCTTAAGGTTTGTGTTTATGGATGACTGTTAAGCAGATCCTTAAAGTTGAGGATGCAGCCCTCTATGATGTGAGTTTCAACATTTGTTTACAATGTGTTGCATTATTCTCCCTCATGTTATAAATGTGCTGGAAGGTAGTCATGATGCAGAGACTTGTGAATACAGCAGTCACTCCTTGAGCTACTTCCAGAGCCAGGCCATGGGCCAGGCTCTGGGAGTAGAAAGACCCTGGAAAACTCATCAAAGGTATATACATGGTCTTATGGTGTTTTGTGTGTCTTCATGCATGTGTTGCCTCACTGCCTCTTCCACCTACCTCAGGTAATCACATTCTTTAATTTTCTTTAGTCATTTTCCCAAAGCTGTACGGTTTGTTCTAGAAGTTTGCATGAGTTGGGGTGTAGAGGTCCCAGGGAACAAGATTAACCCTTAACTGTCCAAACTTAGATCAACGTTTTCTTGCCCAGCGCTCCAAATATTTTTTTTTTTTTTTTTTTTTTTTTTAAATAAAGAGGACATTTCTTATATGTAATAATCTGAAAAAATAATTTTAGAGTCAGTACTTATGGAGATATAAGGTTACAAAGTTGGCTCTTGTCACTCACCTGACGGCAACATGAGTGCTGCCACTTGCAGAAGTATTGCCGATGTACCTTTTTTTTCTATTTTTTTTTAATTTATATAATTTTTATGTTCTGATAATTACAATTTGTAGTAGTGCTTGTGATTTCATAGCCAGTCTTTGTTCTGACACTAATATTAGGTAGTGAAATAGTACTCAAATAGTCATAAACACAATGACAGGTGAACATTTTCACCTACCTTAGTCATGTACTATTGTCTAGAAATATATACATAGTATTTATAGGTCCCAGCAGTGTTTTAGACACACAGGAGTATACATATATGAAACTCCTTGAAGCATGGTGTAACACGAGAGCCACGCCACTACTGACAGTGCAGCAGTGGAATGACATATGATGATCGTGCACTGCCTTGGCTTTATTTGTTTTCACTGTTACACATGAGCATGTCTGTCTGTCTATCTGTTCATCACTCTGTGTAGCTCTCTCTCTGCTTATCTTTCTGTCTGTCTGCTTGTCTCTCTTTCTGTCTCTCTGCTTGTCTTTCTGTCTCAGAGAGAGCAACTCGTGAACCAACAGGTATTACACACTATGCAGAGATGCAGAGTAGTCACGTCTGATTCTCGAACAAGTGAAAATGCGTATTACTTGCCAGTCATGCTTATTATAATTATGTCTACAAGGACAGTGTAGCACTTTTTCTGGATTTTTTGGGTTATCCTAGGTAATTTACACTATATATAATTGTATTTATGGGTACCTGTGAGATAGAATAGAGATAGCCAGAGACAGAGATAATACAGACAGACAGACGGAGATAGAGACAGCCAGTCAGCCAGCTGCCAGCCAGCCACTGGCCAGCCTGCCGAACACGTATTACACATTCCAGAAGTTTCTCTTTACTTAGGGCATAGGGTGTTGAACATTCTGGCAGGATAACACTACCAGTGGCACCAAAATTGAAAGGATGTTACATCGAACGTTGCACATGGGATATTGTCGAGGTTTTTGATATTTCCTGGACCACTTGTGGCCACATCCACCTCAAATCCACTAAACTTGGGGTCAAGATCACTTCCTCTTAAAAGGGGGAGTGTTATATACAACATGACATCAGTGAATCCCTGGTGTTTGCCACACTGTTTGCTCTAGCTGGCAATTCAATTGAACTGGTTCTCCCACAAGATACTAAGAGGTCCCAGATTTTTTTTAATACTGCACACACTGAGTGTTAAGACCCATTCTGTGCTGACCAGGCATCTCAGGCCAATCGTGAAAATATTGGAGGCAGGAAAAATAAAATGTTGATCTACATTTGGAGTGCTAGTGGTAACATTGTAGATGTACGTTTTGTACAGTTAAAGGGTTAATAAAAAATTAAATTTGCAAAATTAAGTTATATAATTTTTTTTTCAGATTTGGGTTTATTTTATGTTTCAAAGCTCATGTTTCTCTAATGTATTACTGTAATCTGGTTAATGTTGATATTCATGATATAATAACCAGGATAATATTAAGGTTTGGGTTAGAAAACCATTGAGACAGACAAAAAAAAAAAAATGATATTTGAATCTATTCAATGAATGATCAAAATCTGTGAATTCAGAAACCTGTGAATTTGTAGAAATGACTGTATATATTTTTTCACTTTTCAGGATGCAGAAAACAAGACGCCTTTGCACCATGCCATAGAGAACTCCCACACAACCATCATCTCACTCTTACTTTCCCACCCTGCCTTGGACTTGACATTAAGGATAAATCGGGAATAACTCCATTTGCTGCTGCCATGTTACGGAAGAACAACAAGGCAGCACAGGCCATCCTCAGTCGGGAACCAAAGGCAGCTGAGCAGGCATGGCAGATATAAGTGATGTTATTGAAGATAAGACACAGGTGCAGAGCAAGCTTTTATACAGCTTCATAAAGCTCTACAAATGGCAAAATAATCATAAAAAGTAAAAACTTGTCTGCACCTGTGTCTTGGGAGAGGTAAATTGTTTATAGTACATAATACAGTGGAATCTAGGTAGTAGGTTGGTAGACAGCAACCGCCCAGGGAGGTACTACCGTCCTGCCAAGTGAGTGTAAAACGTAAGCCTGTAATTGTTTTACACGATGGTAGGTTGGCTGGTGTTTTTTCTGTCTCATAAACATGCAAGGTTTCAGGTACATCTTGCTACTTCTGCTTACACTTAGGTCACACTACACATACATGTACAAGCATATGTATACACACCCCTCTGGGTTTTCTTCTATTTTCTTACTAGCTCTTGTTCTTGTTTATTTCCTCTTATCTCCATGGGGAAGTGGAACAGAATTCTTCCTCCGTAAGCTATGCGTGTTGTAAGAGGCGACTAAATGCCAGGAGCAAGGGGCTAGTAACCCTTCTCCTGTATATATTACTAATGTGAAAGGAGAAACCTTTGTTTTTCCTTTTGGGCCACCCCGCCTCGGTGGGATACGGCTGGTGTGTTGAAAGAAAGAAAGAATACAGTGGAACTTTCTACTTACGAGTTTAATCTGTTCCGTGACCTTGCTCGCATCTCAGTTCGCTCGAGTGAGCTTTCCTCAGTTAAATTAATTGAAATGGAATTAATCGATTCCGTGGAATTCCAGGCACTACAAAATACTTCAATATTTCCCTAATATCAACTTTACGGCTTATTTACCTATCAAATTCATCTAATATGACATAATAAACAATATAAATAACATAGAAACCTGATGTATACTCTAGAATGAAATAAAATATGTCATTATGTGACAGGTGGAGGTGGCCATAACTGCTAGTGCATTGTTGTGGTATTCACTGCTATCTAGTGACATGAAGCCTTTCAAAGCCGTCTATTATTATAATTATTATTATAGTACATTATTATTATACACCTACCATCCGACTTATGACCGAGTTCGGTTCCGAAAAAATCGGTCGTCAGTCGAAATGGTCTAAGTCGAACTTTACTACGGGAATATCAACATCACATTTTTGTAATGACTTTATTTTATTGTTTTATTTTTGGTATTTCATGTTTTACTTTACTTTTTATGCTGTTAGAAATGTATTTTATACGAAAGGGTTTTAGGATAAACACTGTGTACAACACAAATAGTTGTTTATTTCCCAGAAATTTGGCATAAAAAACATGGTCGAAAGTCGAGTGGTCGTAAGTCGAACAGGTCGTAATGGATGGTAGGTGTACATGTATTATTATTAAACATACAGTGGACCCCCACCTTACGGTATTAATCCATTCCTGAAACTCATCATTGCTGAAAGTATTGTAAGGTGAATTAATTTTCCCATAAGAATAATGAAAATCAAATTAATCCATTCCTGACACCCCAAATTTATGAAAAAAAAAATGTTTTACCACATGAAATATTAATTTTAATACACAAACTGACCACTTACCTTTATTGAAAATCTGGTGATGATTGATGGGTGGGAGGAGGGGAGAGGGGTGGAAGTTGTTAATGTTTAGAAGGGGAATCCCCTTCCATTAGACTTTAGGTAGCATGTCTTTCCGAGGTTACTTCCCTTCTTCTTTTAATGCCACAAAGGTCCAGCTTGAGAGTCATGGACCTCTGTCGCACAACATATCTGTCCATAGAGGCCTGTACCTCCCCTTCCTTTATGATTTGTCTTAAAGTGGTTCACATTGTCATTGTAATAGTCACCAAGCACAGCTTGCAATAGCTGTTGTGAGGGTGATTTTCACCCATAAAGGTTTGCACTTTTAAGCCACTTTGCACAAAATTTCCTTAATATTGAATTTGGCAACTTCTTCAATTTCTCTCTCCCATCCTCCGAAGCAGTTTCCTCAGGTCTGGCCTCTTTCTGTTGAAGATGATCTTGCCCGCTATCAGTGGGTTTGTTCTTCATTGTCCTCCTCCACCAACTCTTCCACATCCTCCCCACTAACCTCCAACCCCAAGGACTTTCCCAATGCCACAATTGATTCCCAAGCTGGCATACGCTTCTCAGGGTTAGCCTCAAATCCTTCAAAAATCCCTTTGTCTACACATTCTGGCCACAGTTTCTTCCAAGCAGATTCAAGGTCCTCTTAGTCACTCCCTCCCAAGCCTTACCTATAAGGTTTATACAATTAGGATGCTAAAGTGATCTTTCCAAAACTCTCTTAGAGTCAGCCGAGTGTCTGTGGTCACTACAAAGCACTTTTGAAAAAATAGCTTTTGTGAAGAGTTTCTTGAAGTTTGCAATGACCTGCTGGTCCATGGGCTGCAGGAGAGGGGTGATATTAGGAGGCGAAAACTTGACCTTAATGAAGCTCATGTCCCTAGAAAGTCGCTCTGCCAAGTCTGAAGGATGACCAGGAGCATTGTCTAATACCAGGAGGCACTAAGGTCCAATTTATTTTCCATGAGGTAATTTTTCACAGTGGGGCAAATGCATGTGTAACCAGTCATAGAAAAGGTCTCTAGTGACCCATGCCTTACTGTTTGCCCTCCACAGCACACACAAATTAGCCTTGAGGACATTGTTTTGCCTGAACACTCTGGGAGTTTCAGAATGATACACCAATAAAGGCTTCACTTGCAATCACCACTAGCATTAGCACACATCAAGAGAGTAAGCCTGTCTTTCACAGGCTTATGTCCTGGGAGTGCCTTTTCCTCCTGAGTAATGTAGGTCCTGTTTGGCATTTTCTTCCAAAACAGGCCTGTTTCGTCGCAATTAAACACTTGTTCAGGTTTCAATTCTTCACTGTCAACGTAATCCATGAATTCCTTCACATATTTTTCAGCCGCTTTTTGGTCCGAACTGGCAGCCTCACCATGCCTTATCACACTATGTATGCCACTATGATTCTTAACCCTTTGACTGTCGAGGTCGTATATGTACGTCATAGGAGATACCGTGTTTAACGTATCTATACGCATAAATTCTAGCGGCTTCAAATCAAGCAGGAGAAAGCTGGTAGGCCCACATGTGAGAGAATGGGTCTCCATGGTCAGTGTGCACCATATAAAAAAAATCGGGGAGCCAGTGGTGCATTGTGGGAATACCATTTCAGTCGTCCTTTTTCAGCATGTCTAGCGGTAAGAAATATGTGACTTCCCTGCAAATCTGGGACTCTTCTCTTCCCAAGTGATGCTCTAACACAGATGGAAGTGTCAATGAAGATCAATTTCATGATTTCGAGGAGTTTGAGACCAAAAGCAATGGAGGAGGTGGAGGAGGAGGAGGAGGAGGAGGAGGAAGAGGAGGAGGAAGAAGAGGAGGAAGAAGAGGAGGAGGAAGAAGAGGAGGAGAGAAGAGGAGGAGGAAGGAAGGAGGAGGAGGAAGGAAGGAGGAAGAGGAAGGAAGGAGGAGAAGGAGGGAGGAGAGGAAGGAGGGGAGGAGGAAAAGGAGGAGGAGGAGGAAGGAGGGAGGGAGGAAGAAGGAGGGAGGGAGGAGAAGGAGGGAGGGAGGAGGAGGGAGGAGGAGGAAGGTGGAAGGAGGAGGAAGAAGAAGAAGAAGAAGAAGAATAAGAATAATAATAATACCTAATACCTAATAATAATAATATGTAATAATATGTTCCCTTGAGGCATGAAAACAGTTCACCCCATGACAGTGACAAGATAAGGGGAGATAACCATCTGATAAGAGCTGACCTTTGATGAGCGTAAACGAGAGTGGAGGGAGGGGGGCAGCTGTCCATCTGTCAAGAGCCAGGAGGAGGAGGAGGAGGAGGAGGAGGAGGAGAAGGAGAAGAAGGAGGAGGAGAAGGAGGAGAAGGAGGAGAAGGAGGAGAAGGAGGAGGAGGAGGAGGAGAAGGAGGAGGAGGAGGAGGAGGAGGAGAGGATGACGACGAACAAACATTTGTCTATCTGTCTATTTGTCTGTCTGCCAAACTCCCTGTCTATCCGTCTAGCTCTGTCTCAGAGAGAGCCACAAGACTGTGTCATCATCACGTTTACTCACATCTTCAAGCAGAGTATAGCACTTTGTCTGGATTTTTTGGGTTATCCTAGGTAATTTACACTATGTATAGTTGTATTTATGTGTACCTGTGAGACAGAGATAGACAGAGAGAGAGAAAGAGAGACAGATTGAAAGAGATAGAATGAGGGAGAAAGATAATTAGATAGAATGGAGGGGGAAGCAGCATCCGACCCCATTGTTTTGACAGGCGGTAGGGGGAGTGACTAATGAGACAATATGTCACTTTGACAGCTGCCGACTCCTGACTCAAAACAATTATAAGCCACACACTCGCACACAAGACAAGCTTGCTGAAGGGTGATAATAGGAGTTTTATGAAGTATCTAGTGACTATATATGTGTATATATATTATAGAAACCAGAAGCAAGAAGGGAAGGCAGGAATGAAGGAAGGACTAGATGAAAGGAAGGAAAAAAGTAATGAAGGACAGATGAAGGAATGTAGGAAGAGAGGTGGAATGCCCTCCAGGTAGCCTCCAGGTAGGAAAGGAATGAAGGAAATTAGGAAGGAAGGAATGATGACACACGACCATTTACCTAGGATAACTACATAACACAACTGCCTGCTAATACTTTGAAGAAAACTGCTCAGACGAGGTGTTTTGTCTTTGCACATAAAAAAAATTCAACAAAAATGCACACACACTGATTTTATGTGTGAGAGTGTAAAACACCATTGTGTATGACACCATGTTTTATGTGTGAGAGTGTAAAACACCACTGTGTATGACACCATGTTTTATGTGTGAGAGTGTAAAACACCACTGTGCATGACACCATGTTTTATGTGTGAGGAGTGTAAAACACCACTGTGTATGACACCATGTTTTATGTGTGAGGAGTGTAAAACACCACTGTGTATGACACCATTTTATGTGTGAGAGTGTAAAACACCACTGTGTATGACACCATGTTTTATGTGTGAGAGTGTAAAACACCACTGTGTATGACACCATGTTTTATGTGTGAGGAGTGTAAAACACCACTGTGTATGACACCATGTTTTATGTGTGAGGAAGTGTAAAACACCACTGTGTATGACACCATGTTTTTTTGTGTGGGAGTGTAAAACACCACTGTTATGACCCATGTTTTATGTTAAAGGTGTAAAAAAACCACTGGTA
>NC_069435.1:4170370-4242017 GCF_026875155.1 Cherax quadricarinatus | reverse complement strand
AGCATTTTTAGTTCTAAAACAATCAAAATCACTCTATTTCAAAATTTATTTTCCATTCTATAAAATTTTAAAAAGAAACTAAATAAACCAAAAACCCCTCAAAAAAAATACCCACCAATTGCTGTTTTAAACCAAAAACACCCTTCATTTTTTTTCCTTTTATGCATTTTTGTGCGAAAGATTTTTTTTTTTTATATGGTGCACACTTACCAATGCCCATCTCTCATACCTAGGCCAAATTTACTGCTCACACTTGTCTAAATGAGCTAAAGTTCATCATAAGTACTATGGCAGGCAGTGAAATTAAAGGCAATACACACACAGTCATGAAAGGGTTAAAAAGATTTTCTTATGTATCAGTATTTCTTTACATTTTTCATAGTTTTACATTATAAAAACCAACATGATTACATTGTCGAAAAATATTTTTTCCCCCACAACAAAGAAAGGAGGTCAGCTGAAGAAAGATGCAGAGCCAAAAGGGTTGTGCGTATTAAAAAAGTAAGTCATTTATGAGGTTTTTCCTATACTGAATCCTTATTGCAAAATAAAATAAGTGAAGGACAGATCTGCTCTTATTAACACACAGTTTTGACATTTTTCATATGGCTGTCCTCAGCAGTTCTTCTTTGTGTGTTATCTGAACGAAAGTTAATCATATTGGCTTTTTTTTTTTTTTTATTTTTTTTTATTACACCGGCCGATTCCCACCAAGGCAGGGTGGCCCGAAAAAGAAAAACTTTCACCATCATTCACTCCATCACTGTCTTGCCAGAAGGGTGCTTTACACTACAGTTTTTAAACTGCAACATTAACACCCCCCCTTTCAGAGTGCAGGCCGTATTCCCTCCCAGGACCAACCGGGCCTCCCTTTTTCCCCGAATCCCTTATAATTTACTTTGCTCACACTCCAACACACGTCAAGTATTAAAAAAAAACCTTTTTCTCCTTTCCCCTCCAAAACCCAAACCCCTCACGCATCCTTGGGAAAGTCCAAGCCCCTCGCACACAAAACCCCCACCCCCCCCCTCCAACCCTTCCTAGCCCCCCCCTTTACCCCGCCTTCCTTCCACTACAGACTGATATACTTTTTGAAGTCATTTGTTTCGCCCCCTTTCTCTCTAATGTCCAAACCACCCAAACCCTTCCCAGCCCTCTGGACAACATTTTTGGTAACCCCGCACCTCCTCCTAAATTCCAAAATACGAATTCTCTGCATTATATTCACACCACACATTGCTCTCAGACATGACATCTCCACTGCCTCCAGCCTTCTCTCGCTGCAAATTCATCACCCACGCTTCACACCCATATAAGAGCGTTGGTAAAACTATACTCTCATACATTCCCCTCTTTGCCTCCAAGGACAAAGTTCTTTGTCTCCACAGACTCCTAAGTGCACCACTCACTCTTTTTCCCTATCAATTCTATGATTCACCTCATCTTTCATAGACCCATCCGCTGACACGTCCACTCCCAAATATCTGAATACGTTCACCTCCTCCATACTCTCTCCCTCCAATCTGATATTCAATCTTTCATCACCTAATCTTTTGTTATCCTCATAACCTTACTCTTTCCTGTATTCACCTTTAATTTTCTTCTTTTGCACACCCTACCAAATTCATCCACCAATCTCTGCAACTTCTCTTCAGAATCTCCCAAGAGCACAGTGTCATCAGCAAAGAGCAGCTGTGACAACTCCCACTTTGTGTGTGATTCTTTATCTTTTAACTCCACGCCTCTTGCCAAGACCCTCGCATTTACTTCTCTTACAACCCCATCTATAAATATATTAAACAACCACGGTGACATCACACATCCTTGTCTAAGGCCTACTTTTACTGGGAAAAAATTTCCCTCTTTCCTACATACTCTAACTTGAGCCTCACTATCCTCGTAAAAAACTCTTCACTGCTTTCAGTAACCTACCTCCTACACCATACACTTGCAACATCTGCCACATTGCCCCCTATCCACCCTGTCATACGCCTTTTCCAAATCATAAATGCCACAAAGACCTCTTTAGCCTTATCTAAATACTGTTCACTTATATGTTTCACTGTAAACACCTGGTCCACACACCCCCTACCTTTCCTAAAGCCTCCTTGTTCATCTGCTATCCTATTCTCCGTCTTACTCTTAATTCTTTCAATTATAACTCTACCATACACTTTACCAGGTACACTCAACAGACTTATCCCCTATAATTTTTGCACTCTCTTTTATCCCCTTTTGCCTTATACACAAAGGAAACTATGCATGCTCTCTGCCAATCCCTAGGTACCTTACCCTCTTCCATACATTTATTAAATAATTGCACCAACCACTCCCAAAACTATATCCCCACCTGCTTTTAACATTTCTATCTTTATCCCATCAATCCCGGCTGCCTTACCCCCTTTCATTTTACCTACTGCCTCACGAACTTCCCCCACACTCACAACTGGCTCTTCCTCACTCCTACAAGATGTTATTCCTCCTTGCCCTATACACGAAATCACAGCTTCCCTATCTTCATCAACATTTAACAATTCCTCAAAATATTCCTTCCATCTTCCCAATCCCTCTAACTCTCCATTTAAAAACTCTCCTCTCCTATTTTTAACTGACAAATCCATTTGTTCTCTAGGCTTTCTTAACTTGTTAATCTCACTCCAAAACTTTTTCTTATTTTCAACAAAATTTGTTGATAACATCTCACCCACTCTCTCATTTGCTCTCTTTTTACATTGCTTCCCCACTCTCTTAACTTCTCTCTTTTTCTCCATATACTCTTCCCTCCTTGCATCACTTTACTTTGTAAAAACTTCTCATATGCTAACTTTTTCTCCCTTACTACTCTCTTTACATCATCATTCCACCAATCGCTCCTCTTCCCTCCTGCACCCACTTTCCTGAAACCCCACAAACTTCTGCTGAACACTCTAACACTACATTTTTAAACTACCCCATACCTCTTCGACCCCATTGCCTATGCTTCATTAGCCCATCTATCCTCCAATAGCTGTTTATATCTTACCCTAACTGCCTCCTCTTTTAGTTTATAAACCTTCACCTCTCTCTTCCCTGATGCTTCTATTCTCTTGTATCCCATCTACCTTTTACTCTCAGTGTAGCTACAACTAGAAAGTGATCTGATATATCTGTGGCCCCTCTATAAACATGTACATCCCGAAGTTTTACTCAACAGTCTTTTATCTACCAATAATAATCCAACAAACTTACTGTCATTCGCCCTACATCATATCGTGTATACTTATTTATCCTCTTTTTCTTAAAATATGTATTACCTATAAAATAAACCCTTTCTATACAAAGTTCAATCAAAGGGCTCCCATTATCATTTACACCTGGCACCCCAAACTTTACCTACCACACCCTCTCTAAAAGTTTCTCCTACTTTAGCATTCAAGTCCCCTACCACAATTACCTCTCACTTGGTTCAAAGGCTCCTATACATTCCAAAAATCCCCAAAATCTCTCCTCCCCTCTGATTCCTTCTTCTCCAGGTGCATACCGCTTTTTTTGCCCCAAATTTCTCGCACCCAAACCCTTTACTTTAAATCCACATAATTTTGAATTTACACATTCTATTCTCTTTTTCCCCATAACTGATCTTTTAACATTACTGCTACCCTTCCCTTTGCTCTAACTTTAATACCCCAGATTTAACCATTTATTTCCCCCCACTGAAATTCCTACCCCTTCGCTTTTTTTCGCTTAAAGGGGCCGGACATCCAACTTTTTTTCATTCATAACATCAGCAATACGTTTCTTGTCTCCGCACTGCATCACGCACATTTAAGCAACCATTTTTAAATTTTGGGCTTTCTCTTTCTTATTTTCCCTTTTTTTTTTGATCTTCCCTTTCTTGACTACAAAAATTTTTTGGATACTGAACTTGTTGGGCATTTACACAAAATTTAGGGGTTTTAAAAACCCCAGAGACAAAATTTCTTATGTCATCTGATTTTGGATTTGGGGGTTTCACAAAGAGCCTGTAAAAAGGATCCTGTGTACTTGTATCCTATTTAGAGAGTTTTTTGCTCAATGGGTCCTAAAAACACCTTTTTAACAGGTTTTGAATTTTTAATCAATCATACTTAGGTACTATTCATTTCCCGTCTTAGTTATGGGTCTTTAAAAATTTTTAGGGGCTGGTGATGGGTTCCAGTGGGGTTTATCACATCAGAATACAGAAAATATTGCTCTTTCATTCTGCCCATCTTTCTTAATGCCCAAACCATTTAAAACCCCCTCCTCTCCCTCTGAATTATACTTTTGTAATCTCGTTCCTAATCTCCCACTCTGAATTTAGATAATATTCACAACCACATGCCCTCAAAAATGGGATCTCCACTGTTTCAAAATTTTTTCTAGCTCAATACTAAAACCCATCCTCAACCAAGTAAAATGTTGGAAACACTATATTTGGCTAATCCCTTTTTTTTCCTCAATGCATAAAGTTTTTCTGTTTTTATAGAGCATTGCACCCCCACTATTTTTCCCCTGGGTCTGTCATAGACCCCAGTGCCAAATTGCCACTTCCAAATTTTCAAAACACATTTATGTCTTCCATACTCCCTCTCTCAAATTGATACCCAATTTTTTCATTGCCTGAATTTTTATTTCTCTCATTACCTTATTCTTTGCAATATTCACTTTTAGTTTTCTTCTTTCAATTGCCTTCCTAAATTCCTCCACCATCCTTTGCTATTTCTCTTCAGAATCTCCCATTGGCATAAAACAACTGTGATAACTCCCACTTCATGTAAAATTTGTTATCTGTTAATCTCTCGCCTCACCCCAACAAAAATTTTGTGTCAGATTTGGGTTTTTGTGTTAAAGACCCTGTCTTATTTTCAGTTGAATTTAGAGGTTAAGAGTTGTATCTTTCCTCAACTCATTCAAAACCCTGCCCTGTCTATGGTATACTATGACCCTCTGGGAGGTGACCCACAATAGTTGACTAACACCCATGTACCTACTTATTGTTAGGTGAACTGGGGCAACAAGAGTAAGGAAACATGCCCAACATTTTCACCTGAGCTGGGGTTTGAACTATGGACACCCAGTATGTGAGCTGAAGAAGTCACCAATGAAGCCTCATTAAATATTGTTTTAATTACTGTGAAGGCTTACTCAGCCCTGTAACAACTTCAGTCAGTATTACTCAGGCTGGCTCCTCCTCAGGAAAATTAATGAATAGAAAAAGAACAAAAACTGACAAATATAAACACTTTATTATTTAGGAAATATGAAATATAAAACACTAAAATATGAAATACTGATCCTACATGAAAGAAAATGAAAAATTAAAAATATAAATGATATCTGAATTCAACGCTAAAAACTTGGGTGTCTGGTGTTGGTGACACTGCGTATTGTTGCAATAGAAGCCGTTGCTGGTGATGTGGGGGGGGGGGGGGGTTGCAGTTGTTGGTGACAACCCACTGGCTCGTTCTAGTGGCCGTAAGTAATCTTTCCCGATGACAGGAGATCAGGTTCTTGACCGCTGTAATGATGAGGGGTTATGTCCTGATTCTTCATACAAGTGCACAGGCAAGTAAATCCAATATGGGGCGTCTCCAGGACGTTAGTCCGTCTCCTTCAGTTTTTCTCGTTGATTGACAGGTGACCCTCTCTGTCATCCAAGCTGAAAAGATAGACAGGTTACCCACTGCTTAAATAATCACTCTCCATGATAAGTACAATACCTAAAAGATGTGGTGATTATTACAACAGTCAACTTAGAGCAAGGCTGAAAAGACTAAGTTTATTATTGGTCCAAAGTGAAGCTTTCAACCAATAAATCCACTAGAATACAAGGGAGGCATGTACTTACAGTAGTGTTGGGAGCTGTGAGTCGAGTGATTTACTGTTTGACCAGAGCCCCACACGTCACCTTTCGGGGGGGGGGGGAAGAGGGAGGGGAAGGGATAGTGGGAGCTAGACTGACCCTACGTTAACAAGCAGCCAGCAAACAAACTATCACTTTAGGGGTGGGGGAAAAAAGGCGGGAATAGCGGGAGCTTGACTTACCCTACCTTAACAAGTAGCTGGCAATGAAACTATTGTTACTATATATTCCCTCGCTACTCCTATCTATTGAACTTTTCCCTCACACTCCTCCATACCAAGACTTATAGTCAAGGAGTATAAGAAGAATAGGCGAGGAAAAACTTCTAACATGTGGAAGTTGCGTAAGGCAAGAAATCTTCTACTGGCTGTCACGACTTAACCAGTCAGAGAAATAATTGGATGAACCATTGATATACACAATATGGAACTTAAAAGCCTGGAGTGCCAATGTCCACCTCAAGAGGCGACTGTTGGTTCCCTTAAAAGTTTCTAGGTATATCAAAGGTTTGTGGTCCGTTTCTAAAATGAATTCTTTTCCCAGCAAATAAAATTTAAGTTTGGAGATACCCCACACAAGGGCTAAACATTCCTTTTCTATGGTGGAGTATCTCGTTTCTGCGGGAAGGAGTTTCCGGCTTAGGAAGCATACAGGGAAGGGAGTACCATCATATTATTGTAGTAACACCACACCTAAGCCAATATTGGAGGCATCAGTTCTTAAGCAAAATGTTTTATTAATATCTGGAATCTTAAGTATAGGGTCATTCGAAAAGATGCTTTTAATCTCATTAAACTTTTCCCGAGCTACGTCGGAAAGTTCAAGAGGTTCCTTCACAGACTTTTTAAGGAAGTCGGATAAGATGCCTGTAAGATCAGTAAGGTTCGGGATAAACCGTGCATAAAAATTTACAGAACCAAGAAAACTACGCATGAGCTTCTTGGTTTTGGGGAATTTAAATTCTAATAAAGCTTTGATCTTACTGGGGAGAGGCTGTAGAGTGTTATTAGAAAGTATCAGTCCAAGATATCTAATCTTGTTATACCCAAGGAAGCATTTCTTCGGCTTGGCAGTGAGGCCATGCGAGCGTAACCTACGTAAAACTGATGTTAATGTTTGGATATGTTCGCCCCACGTGGATGTCATTACGTAAATGTTATCAAAATAAACTGAAACATTTGGCATATTACCCAAGACCTTTCTCATCAGTCTCACGTAGGTAGCACAGGCAGTTACCAAACCGAAGGGCATAGTTCTATATTGCATCAGTCCTTGGTGTTTAGGAAAAGCGGTGTACTGCTTAGAAGAAGGATCTAACATTACTTGATGATATGCCTGCGCAATATCAATCTCTGAAAAGAAGGAAGAGTCATAAAATTTGTGTAGATCGCTATCTATTAAGGGCATAGGCTCAGCATCCCACCAAGTTATAGCATAAAGGCCTCTGAAGTCAATAGCAAGTCTATATGAATTACCCTCCTTCTTAACCATGACTACTGGTGAGCAATATGCAGATACTGAAGGTTCAATGATCTTTAGTTTTAATAATTTGTCTACCTCTTGGTCAAATGCATCCCTAAGGTTAACTGGAACTGGGTATAATTTCCGTATGATAGGATTGTCAGTCAATCTTATGGACTACCGTGGAGGTAACACCTGGAATATCAGTAAAGACGTCTGAAAAGTTACTCACACATTGAAGTAGTTCATGTCTCTTATGGTCATCCAAAGATTCATTAATATTAATGTTGGTTGTACCCGAGTGGTCAAGAGTCACCAAGTCATGTAGTTCTTCATCATAGTCTAAGTTAGAGGTGTCAATTACGCACACCTTACATTCTTCAGTTGTCGTATCAAGTTCGTGTGGAAAAACTAAGTCAAAGTCATTAAGGCAGTTAACCGAATTTCTTCGGTAATATTTCTTAAGGATGTTGATATGATAAAGCTTAGGTTTCCCCTTGACTTCTATGAGGTAGTCAACTTTCCCACAAATTTTTAATACTTTATATGGACCTTTCCATGCTACTAATAATTTATTTGACTTGATAGGCAAAAGTACCAGAACTTCATCTCCTACTTTAAAACTTCTCCTCTGACTTTTTGGAATCAAAATAGGTTTTGTACTGGTCCATTGACAAGCTTAGGTTTTCGAAACTATGTCAGAGGTCTCCTCAAGTTTGGATCTAAGGTCAAGGAGAAACTGGTAAGAAGACTGAACCTCAGCCTTTACGTACTCATTAGTCCATAAGTCATGAAGGATGGACAATGGGCCTCTGGCCTGTCTACCATAGAGAAGTTCAAAAGGTGAAAACCCCAAAGAGTCACTGGGAACTTCCCTCATGGCAAACAAAGCACAGGGTAGGTAACGATGCCACTCCTTAGGTTTAAGGGAGCAAAGTTTCCTTAAAATGGACTTGAGAATCGAATGCTGGCGCTCAATCCTCCCATTACAGCTGGGATGATAGGGTGTGGTGAAGAGAGGCTTCACTCCTAGAAGTTGGTAGAGATGTTGCATTAAGTCAGATGTGAATTGTGTCCCATGGTCAGACAAAATTTCTCTAGGGATGCCCACTCTGGAGAAGATGGACAAAAGGGCTTCAGCCACCTCTGTAGTAGTTATGGTCTTTAAGGAAATGGCTTCAGGGAAACTCGAAGCATAATCAACTAATGTTAATATATATCTATGTCCCCCAGATGAAAGTGGAGATAAAGGACCAACGATGTCAATAGCTACTCTTTCAAACGGTACCGTAAAGATAGGCATTTTGACCATAGGTACTCGCCTGGTACCTCGGGAGGATGACAGTTGGCAAACTTTACACGATCTACAATAAGTAGTGACATCTGAGGACATTTTTGGCCAAAAATAGGTTTCCCTAATTTTATTTAAGGTTTTACGATGCGAGAAATGTCCGGCCACTGGCAGGTCATGAGCCATTTTAAGAACAGTCTCTCTGCATTGACTTGGAACAACTAAGATGGAATAGTCTATCTCATCTGAATTTAATTTGAATACTGACTTGTACAAGATACCTTTTATATATTCAAATTTATATGAAAAGTTTTTCCTTTGGATCACTTGATTTTGTTTAGCGGCATTATGGCAATTCTGAAGAGAAGGGCAATTACGTTGTAAATTGACAAAGGAGTCCTTCGATATATCTAAAGGCTTAAAGTCAGGGAAAATCAAAGGATGGACAGTAGGAGAAGCCTGGGCTTTTGTCTGAGCACTAGTCAAGACATTTATGGTATCGGAGGTGATATCTTCACTTTCATCTAACAAGTGAACCGGTGATCCTACTTCCTTGCTTTCGAGAGTAGCATCACTGGTTTTTAATCCCACATGAATCTCGCGAGACATTGTCTCATCTGAACTTTCGAAGGGCTTCTCTGACTCTACAGGAGGAGGATCTGAAACACTTATGTCCATCTTTAAGTGCTGAAAGGTTAACCTCAGAAGGAAGACTGGCACCTTTTACATTACCTATTAGTACGGAGCAAGAAGTGATGGGAGCTAGTACGGCTTCAGACCAACCTGTGAACCATTTAGACCTAATGTAACAATGGATGGTAGGAAAAGTGTCCGTACGGCCCAAGTAGTCTGAAAGTATAGCAGAGGAATGAGTTTCTTTAAGGTTAGGAAACAGCTTATCAGAAATGACTATACATGTGCATCCAGTGTCTTGTAAAATGGTAGATACATTAAGTCCATTAACTGTTCCTGAACAGAAGGGTGCTTGGTCATTACAGTCTTTAAAACAACTTCCAACTTTTTGGACCTTCTTAGAAGGACAATCTGGACGTTTATGTCCCTTAACACCACACAAATGACAAACAGGAATAAAAGAAGTCATTTTACTTTCCACTAAAGGCTTTGATTTCTTAAGGTCTGATGAACCCTTGCCCTTAGGGTTCGATCCCTTTAGGTCTTTATAGGAATTGTGAGCCTCAGCATACAGGTCAGCAGCCTCAGCAACTTCCTCAGCTTTAATCAGGTTACGTTCTCTGATGAATGTTCGTATCTGATGGGGAAGAGCTGTCAGGAACTGGTCAGCAACCATGAAGTCTCTAAGAGATTCATAACTGCGATCAATTCCTGAACTCTCTATCCAAAAGTCGAACAAACGAAAGAGTGTTACCTGTAGCTGCTGAAAGTTCTGGCCAGGCTGTAAGGTGGCATACCTGAAATCTTTCCTGTAAGAATTAGTGGTTTTTGATATGCTTTAAGGATTGCCTTCTTCAGTAGGTTATAATTACATATGATATCCTGCGACAAAGTTGCATAGATATTCAAAGCGGTACCAGAAAATAACATTCCTAACCTGGTAGCCCAGGTGTCAGCAGGCCATTCACAGAGGGTAGTGGTATTTTCAAACCTGATAATGTATGAGGTTATGTCTTCCCCCTCTGTGAAGGGAGGTAAATTAGGTGTTGGAATATGTGCACTAGCTGCACATTGTTCCATTACTCCTTCATCTAATTTCTGTTGTGAGAAGGTTAACTTTTTATTCTCTAATTCAAGGCGAGCTTGTTCGAGCTCGCGATCCTTTTCTCTCTCTCTCAACTCATGTTCTCTAGCTCTTTCCTCAATTTCTCTATCCTTTGCTCTTTCCTCAAGTTCCCTTAATTTAACTTGTTCTTCACGTACTTTAGCTCTCTCCTCACGATCAAGTCTATCACGCTCCTTTTTGTCTTCTCTTTCTCTTTCTATTCCCTCTCTTTCAAGTCTTTCCTGGATCTTAACACTAATGAAAGATTCTAAAATTTTCCCTGTTATTCCTAACTTACTTCCAGCATTCATCCAAAACTGGTATTCCTCCATATTTGCAAGAATAACTTAAACTACCAGGGGGAAATGAAACAGGTATTAAAGAAAACGGAGGGTTCAATTCCTGCTCCGCTCAAACTGTAAATAAACCAGAGGGCTCGATCCCTGTTTCAATTAAACAATATGTATTAATTAAAACGAAGGGTTCTATGCCTGCTCCGAGCAAACAGTAAGTAGAATGGGGTCACTTGATCATCCAATCTTCTCACCAACAAATCAAGAGTGTCCTACGACAGTTCCCTTGATATAATAAAGAGCTCAATGAAACAAATTGTCACTGGAAAATCTCGGGTCCCTAGAGTCTAATCCCCCAAAGTGTTTCAAGCTCACACAAAATTAGGTGGCAGAATTAAATATTATATCCTGCCTGACTTGACTTATAATAAATTGAGACTATAACTATCACCAAATCTTTTAAATACCTGTACTGTAGTCCTACCATAGAGAATGATTACTCATGGCTGGTGGTAACCGTCTGTGGTATGCGGCGTTGAAGTTCCAATGGTAGATTCGAGATGGAGTTGAATCTTGATTCAGTAGAGTTGATCCTGGCAAGGTCGCCACTTGTGAAGGCTTACTCAGCCCTGTAACAACTTCAGTCAGTATTACTCAGGCTGGCTCCTCCTCAGGAAAATTAATGAATAGAAAAAGAACAAAAACTGACAAATATAAACACTTTATTATTTAGGAAATATGAAATATAAAGCACTTAAATGTGAAATACTGATCCTACATGAAAGAAAATGAAAAATTATATTCCCATAATATAATTTCAATATTTGTTTTTGAAACTATTGTAATGAGAGTAAAATTACTGTCAACTATAAATATAAAAAAGATGTACAACTTAGACAAACTATGATCAGTTTCTTTAGTATTAAGTAGTCTGTAAGCCATCAAATTAAGTCTGCCCATAATGGCTCTCTTTGCACTGCAACTCATTATTACAATTTCATAATCTTAATGTAATCTTGCAAAGAAATAAATATTGTTTGTTTGTTTGTTATATGCTCTGTATAATTCTCATCAGTGGCTGTTTTCAGACAGCATTGTACTTGTAACTGCTTTTTGTATTCTGCTTTCTGTAATTGTTTTTATATTCATTTCAGATGAGAATCGAGAAGACATCGCATGTTTCCTCATAAGAAGTGGTTGTGATGTTAATGCTCTGCGTAAACCCGGTCCTGGTGGCACCGGAGGAGAAGAGGCTACTGACCAGCAGACTCCATTACACCTTTGTTGTTCTTGGGGACTTGAAAATACTGTCCAGACCTTGCTTGAGCATGGTGCCAAGGTTAATGCAAAGGTAAGTACTCCATCACATAATTCAACATGCCTACAACTCTGATTATATATAAAAAAAATTGTGTTATTATCATGATCCATTTTCTGGCTGAATTGTTTTTCGCTGCTTATTCTTTTTCTTGCATGTCAATGCCTTTCTGTTTAGCTGTTTCTCAGGTGCAGCTTCCATCTGTTTTCAAAGGACACTGGTCAACCTGGTGACCATGGAAACTGATGGTGGCCAGCCTGGTGACCATGGAAACTGAGGGTGGCCAGCCTGGTGACCATGGAAACTGATGGTGGCCAGCCTGGTGACCATGGAAACTGATGGTGGCCAGCCTGGTGACCATGGAAACTGATGGTGGCCAGCCTGGTGACCATGGAAACTGACAGTGGTCAGCCTGGTGACCATGGAAACTGACAGTGGTCAGCCCAGTGATCACCATCAGTTGTGGTGTTGGCTGAAACTGACTTGCTACATGTGTTTGGTAGTTGTGTAGCTGAATTCGGAAGATGTCTTTGTTAGCATGAAACACATCTTCCATCTCTCTTGAAACTGATGAGTTTGTCACTGGGTGTAGACTTAACAGTTTATTTGTAGCAGCAGCAAAAGGTTCTTGTCCAGGCTTCAGCAATATTTTCACTTTCAGTTTGCTACCTCTGGCAGTTACCATACAATTTTTAAGGTCTTTGCTCTCCACAGTTGACTTTTTCATCTCCTGAATGTTCATCAGCTCATTATCATGTGATATGATCGGATCTTCAGTCTCTGTCTCCTTTGTATCACTAAAATCCTCTCATAGCTGCTGTTTTTATCCTCACTTTTCCAAATCATCATCAACATTGAGCAAATTATTATTCACTAAATGTGTGTGTTATAAATTTCTTAAGGTTTGTGTTTATGGATGACTGTTAAGCAGATCCTTAAAGTTGAGGATGCAGCCCTCTATGATGTGAGTTTCAACATTTGTTTACAATGTGTTGCATTATTCTCCCTCATGTTATAAATGTGCTGGAAGGTAGTCATGATGCAGAGACTTGTGAATACAGCAGTCACTCCTTGAGCTACTTCCAGAGCCAGGCCATGGGCCAGGCTCTGGGAGTAGAAAGACCCTGGAAACTCATCAAAGGTATATACATGGTCTTATGGTGTTTTGTGTGTCTTCATGCATGTGTTGCCTCACTGCCTCTTCCACCTACCTCAGGTAATCACATTCTTTAATTTTCTTTAGTCATTTTCCCAAAGCTGTACGGTTGTTCTAGAAGTTTGCATGAGTTGGGGTGTAGAGGTCCCAGGGAACAAGATTAACCCCTTAACTGTCCAAACTTAGATCAACGTTTTCTTGCCCAGCGCTCCAAATATTTTTTTTTTTTTTTTTTTTTTTTTTAAATAAAGAGGACATTTCTTATATGTAATAATCTGAAAAAATAATTTTAGAGTCAGTACTTATGGAGATATAAGGTTACAAAGTTGGCTCTTGTCACTCACCTGACGGCAACATGAAGTGCTGCCACTTGCAGAAGTATTGCCGATGTACCTTTTTTTTCTATTTTTTTTTTAATTTATATAATTTTTATGTTCTGATAATTACAATTTGTAGTAGTGCTTGTGATTTCATAGCCAGTCTTTGTTCTGACACTAATATTAGGTAGTGAAATAGTACTCAAATAGTCATAAACACAATGACAGGTGAACATTTTCACCTACCTTAGTCATGTACTATTGTCTAGAAATATATACATAGTATTTATAGGTCCCAGCAGTGTTTTAGACACACAGGAGTATACATATATGAAACTCCTTGAAGCATGGTGTAACACGAGAGCCACGCCACTACTGACAGTGCAGCAGTGGAATGACATATGATGATCGTGCACTGCCTTGGCTTTATTTGTTTTCACTGTTACACATGAGCATGTCTGTCTGTCTATCTGTTCATCACTCTGTGTAGCTCTCTCTCTGCTTATCTTTCTGTCTGTCTGCTTGTCTCTCTTTCTGTCTCTCTGCTTGTCTTTCTGTCTCAGAGAGAGCAACTCGTGAACCAACAGGTATTACACACTATGCAGAGATGCAGAGTAGTCACGTCTGATTCTCGAACAAGTGAAAATGCGTATTACTTGCCAGTCATGCTTATTATGAATTATGTCTACAAGGACAGTGTAGCACTTTTTCTGGATTTTTTGGGTTATCCTAGGTAATTTACACTATATATAATTGTATTTATGGGTACCTGTGAGATAGAATAGAGATAGCCAGAGACAGAGATAGATACAGACAGACAGACGGAGATAGAGACAGCCAGTCAGCCAGCTGCCAGCCAGCCACTGGCCAGCCTGCCGAACACGTATTACACATTCCAGAAGTTTCTCTTTACTTAGGGCATAGGGTGTTGAACATTCTGGCAGGATAACACTACCAGTGGCACCAAAATTGAAAGGATGTTACACGAACGTTGCACATGGGATATTGTCGAGGTTTTTGATATTTCCTGGACCACTTGTGGCCACATCCACCTCAAATCCACTAAACTTGGGGTCAAGATCACTTTCCTCTTAAAAGGGGAGTGTTAATACAACATGACATCAGTGAATCCCTGGTGTTTGCCACACTGTTTGCTCTAGCTGGCATTCAATTGAACTGGTTCTCCCACAAGATACTAAGAGGTCCCAGATTTTTTTTAATACTGCACACACTGAGTGTTAAGACCCATTCTGTGCTGACCAGGCATCTCAGGCCAATCGTGAAAATATTGGAGGCAGGAAAAATAAAATGTTGATCTACATTTGGAGTGCTAGTGGTAACATTGTAGATGTACGTTTGTACAGTTAAAGGGTTAATAAAAAATTAAATTTGCAAAATTAAGTTATATAATTTTTTTTTCAGATTTGGGTTTATTTTATGTTTCAAAGCTCATGTTTCTCTAATGTATTACTGTAATCTGGTTAATGTTGATATTCATGATATAATAACCAGGATAATATTAAGGTTTGGGTTAGAAAACCATTGAGACAGACAAAAAAAAAAAAATGATATTTGAATCTATTCAATGAATGATCAAAATCTGTGAATTCAGAAACCTGTGAATTTGTAGAAATGACTGTATATATTTTTTCACTTTTCAGGATGCAGAAAACAAGACGCCTTTGCACCATGCCATAGAGAACTCCCACACAACCATCATCTCACTCTTACTTTCCCACCCTGCCTTGGACTTGACATTAAGGGATAAATCGGGAATAACTCCATTTGCTGCTGCCATGTTACGGAAGAACAACAAGGCAGCACAGGCCATCCTCAGTCGGGAACCAAAGGCAGCTGAGCAGGCATGGCAGATATAAGTGATGTTATTGAAGATAAGACACAGGTGCAGAGCAAGCTTTTATTACAGCTTCATAAAGCTCTACAAATGGCAAAATAATCATAAAAAGTAAAAACTTGTCTGCACCTGTGTCTTGGGAGAGGTAAATTGTTTATAGTACATAATACAGTGGAATCTAGGTAGTAGGTTGGTAGACAGCAACCGCCCAGGGAGGTACTACCGTCCTGCCAAGTGAGTGTAAAACGTAAGCCTGTAATTGTTTTACACGATGGTAGGTTGGCTGGTGTTTTTTCTGTCTCATAAACATGCAAGGTTTCAGGTACATCTTGCTACTTCTGCTTACACTTAGGTCACACTACACATACATGTACAAGCATATGTATACACACCCCTCTGGGTTTTCTTCTATTTTCTTACTAGCTCTTGTTCTTGTTTATTTCCTCTTATCTCCATGGGGAAGTGGAACAGAATTCTTCCTCCGTAAGCTATGCGTGTTGTAAGAGGCGACTAAAATGCCAGGAGCAAGGGGCTAGTAACCCCTTCTCCTGTATATATTACTAAATGTGAAAGGAGAAACCTTTGTTTTTCCTTTTGGGCCACCCCGCCTCGGTGGGATACGGCTGGTGTGTTGAAAGAAAGAAAGAATACAGTGGAACTTCTACTTACGAGTTTAATCTGTTCCGTGACCTTGCTCGCATCTCAGTTCGCTCGAGTGAGCTTTCCTCAGTTAAATTAATTGAAATGGAATTAATCGATTCCGGTGGAATTCCAGGCACTACAAAATACTTCAATATTTCCCTAATATCAACTTTACGGCTTATTTACCTATCAAAATTCATCTAATATGACATAATAAACAATATAAATAACATAGAAACCTGATGTATACTCTAGAATGAATAAAATATGTCATTATGTGACAGGTGGAGGTGGCCATAACTGCTAGTGCATTGTTGTGGTATTCACTGCTATCTAGTGACATGACAGCCTTTCAAAGCCGTCTATTATTATAATTATTATTATAGTACATTATTATTATACACCTACCATCCGACTTATGACCGAGTTCGGTTCCGAGAAATCGGTCGTCAGTCGAAATGGTCATAAGTCGAACTTTACTACTGAATATCAACATCACATTTTTGTAATGACTTTATTTTATTGTTTTATTTTGGTATTTCATGTTTTACTTTACTTTTTATGCTGTTAGTACTGTATTTTATACTGTAAGGTTTAGGATAAACACTGTGTACAACACAAATAGTTGTTTATTTCCCAGAAATTTGGCATAAAAAACATGGTCGTAAGTCGAGTGGTCGTAAGTCGAACAGGTCGTAAGTCGGATGGTAGGTGTACATGTATTATTATTATACATACAGTGGACCCCCACCTTACGGTATTAATCCATTCCTGAAAGCTCATCATATGCTGAAAGTATTGTAAGGTGAATTAATTTTCCCCATAAGAAATAATGAAAATCAAATTAATCCATTCCTGACACCCCAAAGTATGAAAAAAAAAATGTTTTACCACATGAAATATTAATTTTAATACACAAACTGACACTTACCTTTATTGAAAATCTGGTGATGATTGATGGGATGGGAGGAGGGGAGAGCGTGGAAGTTGTTAATGTTTAGAAGGGGAATCCCCTTCCATTAGGACTTTAGGTAGCATGTTCTTTCCGAGGTTACTTCCCTTCTTCTTTTAATGCCACTAGGTCCAGCTTGAGAGTCACTGGACCTCTGTCGCACAACATATCTGTCCATAGAGGCCTGTACCTCCCCTTCCTTTATGATTTGTCTAAAGTGGTTCACATTGTCATTGTAATAGTCACCAGCACAGCTTGCAATAGCTGTGTGAGGGTGATTTTCATCCATAAAGGTTTGCACTTTAAGCCACTTTGCACACATTTCCTTAATATTTGAAGTAGGCAACTTCTTCAATTTCTCTCTCCCATCCTCCGAAGCAGTTTCCTCAGGTCTGGCCTCTTGCTGTTGAAGATGATCTTGCAGCTCATCAGTGGTTAGTTCTTCATTGTCCTCCTCCACCAACTCTTCCACATCCTCCCCACTAACCTCCAACCCCAAGGACTTTCCCAATGCCACAATTGATTCCACAGCTGGCATACGCTTCTCAGGGTTAGCCTCAAATCCTTCAAAATCCCTTTTGTCTACACATTCTGGCCACAGTTTCTTCCAAGCAGAGTTCAAGGTCCTCTTAGTCACTCCCTCCCAAGCCTTACCTATAAGGTTTATACAATTGAGGATGCTAAAGTGATCTTTCCAAAACTCTCTTAGAGTCAGCCGAGTGTCTGTGGTCACTACAAAGCACTTTTGAAACATAGCTTTTGTGAAGAGTTTCTTGAAGTTTGCAATGACCTGCTGGTCCATGGGCTGCAGGAGAGGAGTGATATTAGGAGGCGAAAACTTGACCTTAATGAAGCTCATGTCCCCAGAAAGTCGCTCTGCCAAGTCTGAAGGATGACCAGGAGCATTGTCTAATACCAGGAGGCACTTAAGGTCCAATTTATTTTCCATGAGGTAATTTTTCACAGTGGGGGCAAATGCATGGTGTAACCAGTCATAGAAAAGGTCTCTAGTGACCCATGCCTTACTGTTTGCCCTCCACAGCACACACAAATTAGCCTTGAGGACATTGTTTTGCCTGAACACTCTGGGAGTTTCAGAATGATACACCAATAAAGGCTTCACTTTGCAATCACCACTAGCATTAGCACACATCAAGAGAGTAAGCCTGTCTTTCACAGGCTTATGTCCTGGGAGTGCCTTTTCCTCCTGAGTAATGTAGGTCCTGTTTGGCATTTTCTTCCAAAACAGGCCTGTTTCGTCGCAATTAAACACTTGTTCAGGTTTCAATTCTTCACTGTCAACGTAATCCATGAATTCCTTCACATATTTTTCCAGCCGCTTTTTGGTCCGAACTGGCAGCCTCACCATGCCTTATCACACTATGTATGCCACTATGATTCTTAACCCTTTGACTGTCGAGGTCGTATATGTACGTCATAGGAGATACCGTGTTTAACGTATCTATACGCATAAATTCTAGCGGCTTCAAATCAAGCAGGAGAAAGCTGGTAGGCCCACATGTGAGAGAATGGGTCTCCATGGTCAGTGTGCACCATAAAAAAAAAAATCGGGGAGCCAGTGGTGCATTGTGGGAATACCATTTCAGTCGTCCTTTTTCAGCATGTCTAGCGGTAAGAAATATGTGACTTCCCTGCAAATCTGGGACTCTTCTCTTCCCAAGTGATGCTCTAACACAGATGGAAGTGTCAATGAAGATAAATTTTCATGATTTCGAGGAGTTTGAGACCAAAAGCAATGGAGGAGGTGGAGGAGGAGGAGGAGGAGGAGGAGGAAGAGGAGGGAGAAGAAGGGGAGGAAGAAGAGAGGAGGAAGAAGAGGAGGAGGAAGAAGAGGAGGAGGAAGGAAGGAGGAGGAGGAAGGAAGGAGGAAGAGGAAGGAAGGAGGAGGAAGGAGGGAGGAGGAGGAAGGAGGGAGGAGGAAGAAGGAGGGAGGAGGAGAAGGAGGGAGGAGGAAGAAGGAGGGAGGAGGAGGAAGGAGGGAGGGAGGAGGAGGGAGGAGGAGGAAGGTGGAAGGAGGAGGAAGAAGAAGAAGAAGAAGAAGAATAAGAATAATAATAATACCTAATACCTAATAATAATAATATGTAATAATATGTTCCCTTGAGGCATGAAAACAGTTCACCCCATGACAGTGACAAGATAAGGGGAGATAACATCTGATAAGAGCTGACCTTTGATGAGCGTAAACGAGAGTGGAGGGAGGGGGCAGCTGTCCATCTGTCAAGAGCCAGGAGGAGGAGGAGGAGGAGGAGGGAGGAGAAGGAGAAGAAGGAGGAGGAGAAGGAGGAGAAGGAGGAGAAGGAGGAGAAGGAGGAGGAGGAGGAGGAGAAGGAGGAGGAGGAGGAGGAGGAGGAGAGGATGACGACGAACAAACATTTGTCTATCTGTCTATTTGTCTGTCTGCCAAACTCCCTGTCTATCCGTCTAGCTCTGTCTCAGAGAGAGCCACAAGACTGTGTCATCATCACGTTTACTCACATCTTCAAGCAGAGTATAGCACTTTGTCTGGATTTTTTGGGTTATCCTAGGTAATTTACACTATGTATAGTTGTATTTTTGTGTACCTGTGAGACAGAGATAGACAGAGAGAGAGAAAGAGAGACAGATTGAAAGAGATAGAATGAGGGAGAAAGATAATTAGATAGAAAGGAGGGGGAAGCAGCATCCGACCCCATTGTTTTGACAGGCGGTAGGGGGAGTGACTAATGGGGACAATATGTCACTTTGACAGCTGCCGACTCCTGACTCAAAAACAATTATAAGCCACACACTCGCACACAAGACAAGCTTGCTGAAGGGTGATAATAGGAGTTTTATGAAAGTATCTAGTGACTATATATGTGTATATATATTATAGAAACCAGAAGCAAGAAGGGAAGGCAGGAATGAAGGAAGGACTAGATGAAAGGAAGGAAAAAAGTAATGAAGGACAGATGAAGGAATGTAGGAAGAGAGGTTGGAATGCCCTCCAGGTAGCCTCCAGGTAGGAAAGGAATGAAGGAAATTAGGAAGGAAGGAATGATGACACACGACCATTTACCTAGGATAACTACATAACACAACTGCCTGCTAATACTTTGAAGAAACTGCTCAGACGAGGTGTTTTGTCTTTGCACATAAAAAAAAAATTCAACAAAAATGCACACACACTGATTTTATGTGTGAGAGTGTAAAACACCATTGTGTATGACACCATGTTTTATGTGTGAGAGTGTAAAACACCACTGTGTATGACACCATGTTTTATGTGGAGAGTGTAAAACACCACTGTGCATGACACCATGTTTTATGTGTGAGGAGTGTAAAACACCACTGTGTATGACACCATGTTTTATGTGTGAGGAGTGTAAAACACCACTGTGTATGACACCATGTTTTATGTGTGAGAGTGTAAAACACCACTGTGTATGACACCATGTTTTATGTGTGAGAGTGTAAAACACCACTGTGTATGACACCATGTTTTATGTGTGAGGAGTGTAAAACACCACTGTGTATGACACCATGTTTTATGTGTGAGGAGTGTAAAACACCACTGTGTATGACACCATGTTTTATGTGTGAGGAGTGTAAAACACCACTGTGTATGACACCATGTTTTATGTGTAAGAGTGTAAAACACCACTGTGTATGACACCATGTTTTGTGTGAGAGTGTAAAACACCACTGTGTATGACACCATGTTTCACAGAGTTCCACAAGCTGCAGAACTTCTAGGAGTATGTTCAGTGACTGTATATTGGTATATATATTATAGAACAATAGTAATAAACAATTTTTTGTATTGTTTGTTTTTGTAAACAAGTTTTGTAAACAATATATTGATAATTATGTTTGTGTGCGTATTGTGTTGTATACAACGAGTGTATATATGTACATTGCACCTTACTTTGGTCTCACAGGCCACATAAGTTATGTGAAAAAATAAAATAGTGAAAAAAACAACAAACCTTCAAATACAAGTAAACTAAAGTTTACCGGGTGAGCGGCAGTCGCCGCTGTTGCCATACGCGGCTCATTTTCTGCAAACTTCATGCCTCTATATCTCGGTAAGTACTGATGGGAAAATTTTTTTTTTGGGACTAAAACAATCAGAAAAATAATCTTAACATTTTCATAAGAAAAAATAATTTTTTTTTTGTTCGAATATTTTGCGACACCAGGAGACACTTCAGGATTGGGCCCTTCGACAGTCAAAGGGTTAAATCTCTCAAACCAACCTCTGCTGGCCTTAAATTCACTCACATCACCACTAATTGCAGGCATTTTTCTAATTAAATCCTCATGCAATTTCCTAGCCTTTTCACATATGATCGCTTGAGAGATGCTATCTCCTGCTATCTGTCTTTCATTTATCCACACCAATAACAGTCTCTCATCATCTTCGAGTACTTGCGATCTCTTATTCGAAAACAAAGTTGCACCTTTTGCAAGAACAGCTTCCTTGATTGCCGTTTTCTTGGCCACAATAGTAGCGATGGTTGATTGGGGTTTGGTATACAACCTGGCCAGCTCCGAGACACGCAATCCACTTTCGTACTTAGTAGTTATCTCTTTCTTCATTTCCATAGTAATTTTCACCTTTTTTTATCGCACAGTTGGCACTAAAAGCTTTCTTGGGGCCCATGGTGACTTATTTTGCAGGTACAGCCACTAAAAATGCTCTGATAATGTGAAATGTTCCGATTGTATGCGTGGATGCAACTGCACTGGCTGGCTTGTAAACACTGGCACCCACGGGGCAGCTGAGGTGCACTCAGGCCACACGTGGATGCGTCTCGGACGAATCGCGTGAGGTGAGGCAAAATTTTTGCGTTAAAATGTATCGTATGGTGGATTTAACGTAAGGTGATGCCATCGTATGGTGGGGGTCCACTGTATTGCATTATTATTATTATTATTATTATACAGTGGACCCTCGGTTTTCGTGTTTAATCCATTCCAGAGAGACCAGCGAAAACAGAAATCGGTGAAAACTGAAACCATTTTCCCCATAAGAAATAATGTAAATCCAGTTAATCCCTTTCAGACACCTGGAAGTATTAAAAAAAATTTTTTGTTAGCTTAGCCCCTTAACTGTCACAACCCCAAATCCTGATGTGTCTCTTGGTGTGAAAAAAATTTTGAAAAAAAAAAAAAAAAAAATTATTTTTTCTCATGAAATGGTAGAGAATCTTTTCCCAATGGTACTGACACCAAAAGAATGAAATTTGATGGAAAACTTATGGAATTACGCTCTCTCGAAGTTAGCGACCTCTGCGATATTTACAAATCGGCAGTTTTGCCCACTTTGAGCCCTATTTTTGGCTAATTCTATTGTTCCAGTCAACCAATGTCACAGCTATTTCTTTAGAACTCCATTTGTTCTATCGACTGAGTACAAAAAACTGCCCATTTACCAATTTCAACTAATAACGTGGTCAGAAATTTGCAATTTGGCCAATTTCACGCAAATTAAAAAATATGCCAATTTCAAAATAGGGTCCAGAATGAACAATGCAGACATTCCTGGCTCTAAAATAACATTTTCTTTGTTTATCAGTCATGTCTCCAGGCCCCTCTGATATTACTCTTGCTTTCTATTTTGAATTTTTATTCAAACAAAAATTAGAAGATTTACTGTTATGCAGACTACAGCAATATTGTAATAATTGTATAAATAATGTAATCCCATTCATGACTGCATATTAGAATGGCTAGTTGGACATTTATTGGACAATGACATCATTTGTTTACTTTTGAACAGCAGCAAAAATCAAACATTTCCCCTATTTGAGCTCCATTTCGAGGTTCTTTTCATAGTAAAACCAATAAAAATCACCACTATTTCTATAATATGTTTTCCATTCTATCAAATGAGACCAAGAATACAACCATGAATACTATACGAAAATACACCGCAAAGTTGCCATTTTAATCCAAAAACACAGTTTTTTTTTTTTCTCATTATGCACTGCGTGCTGCAGGATTTTTTTTATATGGTTCACACTTACCACACAGACACATTCTCTCACATGTGGGCCTACCAGCTTTCTCCTACTTGATTTCAAGCTGCCAGAATTTTTGAGTATATATACATCAAAGACGGTGGCTCATAAGACATATACATGCGACCGAAACAGTCAAAGGGTTAAATATACAATTGCGTGCAGAAAAGAATGACAAATTAATATAAAGCACTAATCTTTCTTTCAACACACCAGCCGTATCCCACCGAGGTGGGGTGGCCCAAAAGGAAAAACAAAGGTTTCTCCTTTTATATTTAGTAATATATACAGGAGAAGGGGTTACTAGCCCCTTGCTCCTGGCATTTTAGTCGTCTCTTACAATATGCATGGCTTACCGAGGAAAAATTCTGTTCCACTTCCCCATGGAGGTAAGAGGAAATAAACAAGAACAAGAACTAGAAAGAGAATAGGAGAAAACCCAGAGGGGTGTGTATATATACGCTTGTACATGTATGTGTAGTGTGACCTAAGCATAAGTAGAAGTAGCAAGATGTACATGTAATCTTGCATATTTATGAGACAGAAAAAAGGACACCAGCAATCCTACCATCGTGTAAAACAATTACAGGCTTCCATTTTACACTCACTTGGCAGGACGGTAGTACCTCCCTGGGCGGTTGCTGTCTACCAACCTACTACCTATATAAAGCACTAATAAAATGTATAAATGAACATTTAACATCACACTTACCTTTATTGAAGACTCTTGGTGGTGTATGGCACACGGGGCGGAAAGGAGAGGGAGGCGAGTTTATTGTTGGAGACAGGACAATATGTTTCAATGTGACACTAATATTAACCCTACAGCTTATTTATCTATCACATTTCATCTAATACGACATCATAAATACCATTAATAAACACACTAGATAACAGGGATATCTTGCTACTCCTACTTACACTTTGGTCACACTTCACAGACACGCACATGCATATATATATACATACATCTAGGTTTTTCTCCTTTTTCTAAATAGCTCTTGTTCTTCTTTATTTCTTCTATTGTCCATGGGGAAGTGGAAAAGAATCTTTCCTCCGTAAGCCATGCGTGTCGTATGAGGCGACTAAAATGCCGGGAGCAATGGGCTAGTAACCCCTTCTCCTGTAGACATTTACTAAAAAAGAGAAGAAGAAAAACTTTATAAAACTGGGATGCTTGAATGTGTGTGGATGTAGTGCAGATGACAAGAAACAGATGATTGCTGATGTTATGAATGAAAAGAAGTTGGATGTCCTGGCTCTAAGCGAAACAAAGCTGAAGGGGGTAGGGGAGTTTCGGTGGGGGGAAATAAATGGGATTAAATCTGGAGTATATGAGAGAGTTAGAGCAAAGGAAGGGGTAGCAGTAATGTTGAAGGATCAGTTATGGAAGGAGAAAAGAGAATATGAATGTGTAAATTCAAGAATTATGTGGATTAAATTAAAGGTTGGATGCGAAAAGTGGGTCATAATAAGTGTGTATGCACCTGGAGAAGAGAGGAATGTAGAGGAGAGAGAGAGATTTTGGGAGATGTTAAGTGAATGTATAGGAGCCCTTGAACCAAGTGAGAGAGCAATTGTGATAGGGGACCTGAATGCTAAAGTAGGAGAAACTTTTAGAGAGGGTGTGGTAGGTAAGTTTGGGGTGCCAGGTGTAAATGATAATGGGAGCCCTTTGATTGAACTTTGTATAGAAAGGGGTTTAGTTATAGGTAATACATATTTTAAGAAAAAGAGGATAAATAAGTATACAAGATATGATGTAGGGTGAAATGACAGTAGTTTGTTGGATTATGTATTGGTAGATAAAAGACTGTCGAGTAGACTTCAGGATGTACATGTTTATAAAGGGGCCACAGATATATCAGATCACTTTCTAGTTGTAGCTACACTGAGAGTAAAAGGTAGATGGGATACAAGGAGAATAATAGCATCAGGGAAGAGATAGGTGAAGGTTTATAAACTAAAAGAGGAGGCAGTTAGGGTAAGATATAAACAGCTGTTGGAGGATAGATGGGCTAGTGAGAGCATAGGCAATGGGGTTGCAGAGGTATGGGGTAGGTTTAAAAATGTAGTGTTAGAGTGTTCAGCAGAAGTTTGTGGTTACAGGAAAGTGGGTGCGGGAGGGAAGAGGAGCGATTGGTGGAATGATGTAAAGAGAGCAGTAAGGGAGAAAAAGTTAGCATATGAGAAGTTTTTACAAAGTAGAAGTGCTGCAAGGAGGGAAGAGTATATGGAGAAAAAGAGAGAGGTTAAGAGAGTGGTGAAGCAATGTAAAAAGAGAGCAAATGAGAGAGTGGGTGAGATGTTATCAACAAATTTTGTTGAAAATAAGAAAAAGTTTTGGAGTGAGATTAACAAGTTAAGGAAGCCTAGAGAACAAATGGATTTGTCAGTTAAAAATAGGAGAGGAGAGTTATTAAATGGAGAGTTAGAGGTGTAATAAAGTTGGTAGAATTACCGACAATATGTAAAGTAAAAGGACACAAGTGCAACTAATGTGACATTTATTGTAGCAACGTTTCGCTCTCCAGGAGCTTTATCAATGGCTTGATAAAGCTCCTGGAGAGCGAAACGTTGCTACAATAAATGTCACATTAGTTGCACTTGTGTCCTTTTACTTTACAGAGTTAGAGGTATTGGGAAGATGGAGGGAATATTTTGAGGAATTGTTAAATGTTGATGAAGATAGGGAAGCTGTGATTTCGTGTATAGGGCAAGGAGGAATAACATATTGTAAGAGTGAGGAAGAGCCAGTTGTGAGTGTGGGGGAAGTTCGTGAGGCAGTAGGTAAAATGAAAGGGGGTAAGGCAGCCAGGATTGATGGGATAAAGATAGAAATGTTAAAAGCAGGTGAGGATATAGTTGTGGAGTGGTTGGTGCAATTATTTAATAAATGTATGGAAGAGGGTAAGGTACCTAGGGATTGGCAGAGAGCATGCATAGTTCCTTTGTATAAAGGCAAAGGGGACAAAAGAGAGTGCAAAAATTATAGGGGGATAAGTCTGTTGAGTATACCTGGTAAAGTGTATGGTAGAGTTATTATTAAAAGAATTAAGAGTAAGACGGAGAATAGGATAGAAGATGAACAAGGAGGCTTTAGGAAAGGTAGGGGGTGTGTGGACCAGGTGTTTACAGTGAAACATATAAGTGAACAGTATTTAGATAAGGCTAAAGAGGTCTTTGTGGCATTTATGGATTTGGAAAAGTCGTATGACAGGGTGGATAGGGGGGCAATGTGGCAGATGTTGCAGGTGTATGGTGTAGGAGGTAGGTTACTGAAAGCAGTGAAAAGTTTTTATGAGGATAGTGAGGCTCAAGTTAGAGTATGTAGGAAAGAGGGAAATTATTTCCCAGTAAAAGTAGGCCTTAGACAAGGATGTGTGATGTCACCGTGGTTGTTTAATATATTTATAGATGGGGTTGTAAGAGAAGTAAATGCGAGGGTCTTGGCAAGAGGCGTGGAGTTAAAAGATAAAGAATCACACATAAAGTGGGAGTTATCAGAGTTGCTCTTTGCTGATGACACTGCACTTTTGGCAGATTCTGAAGAGAAGTTGCAGAGATTGGTGGATGAATTTGGTAGGGTGTGCAAAAGAAGAAAATTAAAAGTGAATACTGGAAAGAGTAAGGTTATGAGGATAAAAAGATTAGGTGATGAAAGATTGGATATCAGATTGGAGGGAGAGAGTATGGAGGAGGTGAATGTATTCAGATATTTGGGAATGGACGTGTCAGCGGATGGGTCTATGAAAGATGAGGTGAATCATAGAACTGATGAGGGGAAAAGGGTGAGTGGTGCACTTAGGAGTCTGTGGAGACAAAGAACTTTGTCCTTGGAGGCAAAGAGGGGAATGTATGAGAGTATAGTTTTACCAACGCTCTTATATGGGTGTGAAGCATGGGTGATGAATGTTGCAGCGAGGAGAAGGCTGGAGGCAGTGGAGATGTCATGTGTGAGGGCAATGTGTGGTGTGAATATAATGCAGAGAATTCGTAGTTTGGAAGTTAGGAGGAGGTGCGGGATTACCAAAACTGTTGTCCAGAGGGCTGAGGAAGGGTTGTTGAGGTGGTTCGGACATGTAGAGAGAATGGAGCGAAACAGAGTGACTTCAAGAGTGTATCAGTCTGTAGTGGAAGGAAGGTGGGGTAGGGGTCAGCCTAGGAAAGGTTGGAGGGAGGGGGTAAAGGAGGTTTTGTGTGCGAGGGGCTTGGACTTCCAGCAGGCATGCGTGAGCGTGTTTGATAGGAGTGAATGGAGACAAATGATTTTTAATACTTGACGTACTGTTGGAGTGTGAGCAAAGTAACATTTATGAAGGGGTTCAGGGAAACCGGCAGGCCGGACTTGAGTCCTGGAGATAGGAAGTACAGTGTCTGCACTCTGAAGGAGGGGTGTTAATGTTGCAGTTTTAAAAACTGTAGTGTAAAGCACCCTTCTGGCAAGACAGTGATGGAGTGAATGATGGTGAAAGTTTTTCTTTTTCTGGCCACCCTGCCTTGGTGGGAATCGGCCAGTGTGATAATAAAAAAAAAATAAAAAAAACATAGAAACATGACATATACTCTAGAATGAATAAAATGTCATTATGTATGTCACGAGTGGTGTTGTGTTGTTGTTGGGTGTATAAGGGCCACTGAGAGCCGTACATAGTGGTTGTGGAGACGGCGGTGTTGTCAGTAGCCCTATATAACTCCAACAACATTGGAGGAGTTGGGTTTGTGCTGTCCTTTTTCTATCGATTAATCACTTAACTTACTTGCCACACTATTAATGCTACACTTTATCGCTGACTTGCGCTATAGCCTTTATTGATTCATGATGCTTTAGTATCATACATATCATAGAATCATTGAAGAAGGCACATTCTTCCCTCTCTCTTCCTCCTCCACTTTCATACTTTGCTACGATTTCTTTCTTTAATTTTATCATGTTCCTCACTTACTTTCTTTACCAAAGGACTGGCACTAGGAGCTTTCTTTGGGCCCATGGTGGCTTATTTAGCAGTCACACACAATAAACAAATGCCAAAAACAATGGATTATTACAAAATGTTTTGTATGACCTCACAACATGACACTGCCTAAGAATGTGTGTGGGAAGCAGCTTTGTGTGCGTGCTGGGCATTGGACAGGTTCTGTACCATCGACAAAAATGGAGGAAATTGATGAAAGTGGAACCAATACAATGTATTTTGACAAAAAAACTCAGCGAAAACAGAAATCGGCGATAACGGAGATCGACGAAAAGGGAGAGTCCACTGTATTATGTTATTATACTATTATTATTATACATTTTATTATTATTACTATTATTATTATTATTATTTATTGGTACGTACATATTCTTGTAATAATTTATATTATTGGAATTTTTATTCACACAAAAAATAGATTACTGTTATGCAGAGTACTGCATTATTGTAATAATTGTATAAATAATGTGAACCCATTCATGACTGCATATTGGAATGGCCAGTCAGACAGGTATTGGATGGTGATGTCAAGATAAGATAAGATAAGATTTCGTTCGGATTTTTAACCCCGGAGGGTTAGCCACCCAGAATAACCCAAGAAAGTCAGTGCGTCATCGAGGACTGTCTAACTTATTTCCATTGGGGTCCTTAATCTTGTCCCCCAGGATGTGACCCACACCAGTCGACTAACACCCAGGTACCTATTTGCTTCTAGGTGAACAGGACAACAGGTGTAAGGAAACGTGTCGAAATGTTTCCACCCGCCGGGAATCGAACCCGGGCCCTCCGTGTGTGAAGCGGGAGCTTTAGCCACCAGGCCTGGTGGCCTGGTCCCGGTGGCCTGGAACATTGCCAAAGAATCAAACATTTCTGCTACTTTGAGCTCAATTTCAAGGTACTTTTCGTCATGAAACCAATCAAAATCATATCTATTTCTGTAATATATCTTTCCATTCTATCAAATGAGACCAAAAAACATGACTACAACCATAAAAACCACACAAAAATATACCTCTAAGGGGTGACTAATGGCTGAGAAGTGAACTCCATTATTTATGGTCCAATTTCTTTCAATTTTGGTGTATGTTAATAAGCATCTTTCCATCATACATTGGCCAAGTTTCAGTAAGATAGGCCAACAAGCAACTGAGATTCACTTCCCTAGATCAAGAGCAAGAGCCCTTCACCAGTTTGCATCTTAAAATTTTGCTTGCATCTGAAAGCAAAAAATCAACCGAGTGACTGCTCTTATGAAAAACTCACACATTGGGGCACTCATAAGTAGAGGTTCCACTATACAGTAGAACCTCGGTTTTCAAATTGAATTTGTTCCAGATATCGATTTGACAGCCAAAGTCGACAACAACCAAACCAATTTTTGCCATGAAGAATAATGCAAGTAGAAGTACAGTGGACCCTGGTTTTCGGCCGGTGCCGAAATCGTACAATTCAGAAATCAAGCACTTTCTGGCGAAATTTCCCCCCAGATTTTATTGATTTGCTCAGAAATCGGTGGTATGAGATGCATCCACCCGCATGCAACGTCACTATCTCACGCTTATCACACTCAGTCTACGTCTCTCTCTGTTGAGTTAGGAATACTCCATGCATTCATTCATTGTTTTTTGTGCTTCTTTATTGCTTTTGTGCTTGTTTACTGTTTATTGACTGTAAAATAAGCCACCATGGGGCCAAAGAAAGTTCAGAGTGCCAGTCCTTTAATAAAGAAGGTCAGAAACATGATAGAATTCAAGAAAGAAGTTATAGCAAAATATGAGTGGTGTACATGTGGCAGAGCTCGCCAGGATGTATGGGAAAGCTACATCAACAATCAGTTCCATCTTGTTGAAGAAAGCAGAAAACAAAGAAGCTGATGTTGCAAAAATATGCTAACGAAACAGAGGTCACAAACAGTCGAGGATGTGGAGAAGCTGTTGGTGTGGATTAACTAGAAAGAGTTAGCAGGAGATAGTGTTTCAGAGGAGATAATTTGCGAGAAGGCAAGGCAGTTGCATGCGGATCTCATGAAGAAAATGCTGGGAACAAGTGCTGCTGTTTGTGAATTTAAGGCCAGCAAAGGCTGGTTCGACAGATTCAAGAAGCAAAGTGGCATACAGTGTTGTAAGGCATGGAGAGGCTGCAAATTCTGACAAATGTGCTGCCATAGCATTCATTGATGAATTTGAGGGATATGTAGAGACTGAAGGATTCCTCTCCCAACAAGTGTTCAGTTGTGACGAAACAGGGCTCTTTTGGAAGAAAATGCCAAAGAAAACCTACATCATGCAGGAGGAAAAGGCACCGCCAGGACACAAGCTTATGAAGGATAGGCTAACTCTTTTGTTCTGTGGTAACGCTAGTGGGGATTTCAAAGTGAAGCCTTCACTCGTGTATCACTCTGAAAATCCCTGAGTGTTCAAGAAAAACAATGTCATGAAGAGTAAATTGTGTGTGATTTGAAAGGCTAACAATAAGGCAGGGGTCATGAGGCTAATTTTCATTGAGTGGGTCAATGAAGTGTTTGGCCCGAGTGTGAAGAAATGCCTCCTGGAAAATAATTTGCTGCTTAAGTACCTCCTGGTAATGGACAGAGCTCTTGCTCATCCTCCAGACTTGGAAGACCTATTGTTTCAGGAGTGTAATTTCATCACAGTGAAGTTCTTACCCCCTAATACCACTCCTCTTATCTAGCCCATGGACCAGCATGTCATTTCAAACTTCGAAAAGCTGTACACCAAAGCAAAGTTTCAAAGGTGCTTTGAAGTGACCTCAGACACTGAATTGACCCTAAGAGAGTTCTGAAGGAATCACTTCAGTATTCTCAATTGCATAAGCCTTATAGATGAGGCTTTGCAGGGAGTGACTTCAAGGATGATGTACTCTGCTTGGAGAAAATTGTAGCGAGAATGTGTCCAAGAGAAGGAATTTGAAAGGTTTGAGGCTGACCCTGATGACCCCCCCACTAGTTGTGGAATCTTTTGTGGCTTTTGGGAAGTCAATGGGGTTGGATGTGAGTGGCGAGGATGTGGAAGAGTTGGTGGAGGATCACAGGGAAGAGTTAACCACTGAAGAGCTGCAAGACCTTCAACTGGAACAGCAACAGACCGCAGCTGAGGATGTTGCTTCAGAGGAGGAAGAGAAGGGGGAGAATGTGCCTTCTTCAGCGATTAAGGACATTTGTGCATAGTGGAGTGAGTTGCAAAGTTTTGCAGAGCAGTATCACCCTAACAAAATTGTTGCAAGCCATGTCTGTAACATGTTCAATGATGATGTCTTGTTCCATTTTAGGTAAATCTTACAGAGACACCAGAAACAGGTCTCTCTGGACAGATTTTTTGTGCGACATAGGTACAGTGACTTTCAAGCTGGCCCTAGTGGCAGTAACCCCAGAGAGGGCTTTGATACCTGAAGTCCTTATGAGGGGGATTCCCATTCCAAACAATAAACTCTCCTCCCGCTACTCTCCTTGCCTTCTTCCATATGCCAAAAAGAGTTTTCAATATAGGTATGTAATGTTTATTTATCATTAAAATTAGTGCTTTATATTTATTTCTCATTGTTTTCTGTATGCAAAACTATAGTTTTCTTTAAAAAATGAATTTCTTGTGAATATTTTTGGGTGTCTGCAATGGATTAATTGGATTTACATTATTTCATATGGGAAATATTACTTTGGTTTTTGACCATTTTGGATATTGGCCAACCTTCTGGAATGGATCAGTTATGAAAACCGGGGCTCTACTGTATTTCATTCCAGACCCCAAATGACTATATAATAATTTATTAAAAATGTTCTAACTGCTACTACATAAAATTGTAAAAAAAGAAAAAGTTTTTTTTTCAACATACCGGCCGTATCCCACCAAGGCAGGGTGGCCCAAAAAGAAAAACAAGTTTCTCTTTTTAAATTTAGTAATTTATACAGGAGAAGGGGTTACTAGGCCCTTGCTCCTGGCATTTTAGTCGCCTCTTACAACACACATGGCATACGGAGGAAGAATTCTGTTCCACTTTCCCATGGAGATAAGAGGAAATAAACAAGAACAAGAACTAGAAAGAAAATAGAAGAAAACCTAGAGGGGTGTGTATATACAGGTCTGCCATCACAAATCCGGCAATCAGTTATTCGGTTCCTTCAGTTATTTGGCACTAATTTCAGCTAACATAATTTCAAATTTCCAGGGTCGCCACACCAACCTGCTGGTACTGTTTGGTGGTGCTACTTACTGCATAAGTCATTCTAATTTCTTTTTCTCCATTTATTGTTATAACCTGCTTGCTTTTAGCCCTAGCCATGGTGCCAGTGAATAAAAAATGCTTTTCGTTGTGTAAAGCACCTACACAGTACATTGTCCATTAAAGGTAAGGTGGCTTTGAAGCCACTGTCAGTTGCTATGAGCTCAGTCTCGTGATGCAGGGGAATGTGGTTTATTATTACGCTAATATCAACACTATAGCTTATTGCCTATCGCAATTGATATAATATGACATAATAAACAATATAAATAACCTAAACATGTTAAATACTCCAGAACGAATAATATTTGGCATAATACCGAGCAGTTTGACAGAGGTATGAAAAGGACATGGGATACAAGTACCATTCTCTTATCCCTGTCTTGGGGACTTATATTAGAGAAAACGGAGTGTAGCGCAGGGCTAACTGTGATATACACTCGTACTGCCCCATAAAACTGAAACAAAAAAGCTATTTCCTCTTTATAGATTATCACACATAGCAGCATGTGTGTAGAGAACCTAGGATAACCCAAAAAAGTCAAAGTGGCTTATTTCTAGTTACCTGGCTTGGATTAGCCGTATATGATTTTTGGTAAATATTCGATTCCCAGCCAGGGGGGAAACATTGGGTGTGTTTCTTTACACCTGTTGTCTATGTTTACCCATCAGTAAATGGGTACCTGGGTGTTAGTTGGCTGGTGTGGGTGTTATCCTGGGACACTGACCAAATTTGCTTGATATACTCAGCATAACAAGTTGCTTTCTATATAGTAGTATGTCACTGATGTCAGCTAGGCCTGTATACCTTGTACTTGTACGTGTAGTAAATAAAAATATTCTTTCTTTCTTTCTTTCAACACACCGGCCGTATCCCACCGAGGCAGGGTGGCCCAAAAGAAAAAACCAAAGTTTCTCCTTTCAAATTTAGTAATATATACAGGAGAAGGGGTTACTAGCCCCTTGCTCCCGGCATTTTAGTCGCCTTTTACAACACGCATGGCCTACGGAGGAAGAATTCTGTTCCACTTCCCCATGGAAATAAGAGGAAATAAACAAGAACAAGAACTAGAAAGAAAATAGAAGAAAATCCAGAGGGGTATGTATATATATGCTTGTACATGTATGTGAAGTGTGACCTGAGTGTAAGTAGAAGTAGCAAGACGTACCTGAAATTTTACATGTTCATGAGACAGAAAAAAGGACACCAGCAATCCTACCATCATGTAAAACAATTACAGGCTTTCGTTTTACACTCACTTGGCAGGACGGTAGTACCTCTCTGGGCGGTTGCTGTCTACCAACCTACTTCCTAGGATTATTATTATTATTATTATTATTATTATTATTGTTATTATTACTATTATTATTTTCTCAGTTGTTTGTTGGGTTATCTTACTAAAACTTGGGCAATGTATGATGGAAAGATACTTCTTCAGGTACTCCAAAAATGAAAGAAATCAGACCATAAATAGCGGAGTTCACTTCTCAGCCATTAGTGGCCGCTTAGCGGTATATTTTTGTATGTTTTTTATGGTTATATTCTTGTTTTTTCGGTCTCATTTGATAGAATGGAAGATATATTACAGAAATAGATATAATTTTGATTGCTTTCATGACAAAAAAGTACCTTGAAATTGCGCTCACAGTAGTGGAAATGTTTGATTCTTTGGCGATGCTCAAGAGTAAACATATGACACCACCGTCATATGCCTGCCAGTCCAAATTCCAATACACAGTCAAGACTGGGTTGACATTATTTATGGGTTGACATTATTTATATGGGTTGACATTATTTATTTATTGTTTACTGATGGGTGAACATAGACAACAGGTGTAAAGAAACACACCCAGTGTTTCTACCCTGGCTGGGAATCAAATATTTACCGTTTTCTCTAATATAAGCCCCCAAGACAGGGATAGGAGAATGGTACTTGTATCCCATGTCCTCTTCATATAATATTGTTATGCAGTAGTCTGCATAACAGTAAATCTTCTATTTTTTTGTGTGAATAAAAATTCCAAATGGTAAGCAAGAGTAATATAAGAGGGGCCTGGAGCCATGACTAATGAACAGAGAAAATGTTATTTTAGTACCAGGGAGGTCTGCATTGTATATTCTGGACCCTATTTTGAAATTGACATCTGTTGAAATTTGTGTGAAATTGGCCAAATTGCCAATTTCTGACCACTTTATTGGGTAGTTGAAATAGGTGAATGGGCGGTTTCTTGTACTCAGTCGACAGACAAGAAGTAAGTAAATAAGTAAGTTTATTCAGGTATACACAAATACAGTTACATAGAATATCATACATAGCAGCGTATGTAGAGTGGAACCTCAAATTTCGAACTTAATCTGTTCCAGGAGCTAGTTCTAAATTCGAAAAGTCTGAAATTCGAAGCAATATATCCCATAAGAAATAATGGAAATACAATTAATCCATTCCAGAAACCCAAAAATATTCACAAAAAAAAATACATTTTATAGAGATTAATTACAGTTTTACATACACACAACAAATGCTATAGTCTTTAATTATGTATAGTAATATAAAATAACATTTTTACTTACCTTTATTGAAGATTGGTGATGGCATCTGGAAGATAGGGAGGAGGAGAGAGGGAGTTGGGGTTATTGTTTGGAAGGAGAATCCCTCTCCATGAGGACTTCCGGTATCAAAGCCCTCTCTGGGGTTGCTTCCCTTCTCTGTATTTTAATGCCACTAGGACTAACTTGAGAGTCATTGGACCCCAGTCTCACAAAATAACTGTCTACAGTCCTCTGTTTCTGTCTCACAAAATAACTATCCACAGTCTTCTGTTTCTGTCTCACAAAATAACTCCACAGTCATCTGTTTCTGTCTCACAAAATAACTCCACAGTTGTCTGTTTCTGTCTCACAAAATAACTGTCCACAATCGTCTGTTTGTCTCACAAAATAACTCCACAGTTGTCTGTTTGTCTCACAAAATAACTCCACAGTCGTCTGTTTCTGTCTCACAAAATAACTGTCCACAGTTGTCTGTTTCTGTCTCACAAAATAACTGTCCACAGTTGTCTGTTTCTGTCTCACAAAATAACTGTCCACAATCGTCTGTTTGTCTCACAAAATAACTCCACAGTCGTCTGTTTCTGTCTCACAAAATAACTGTCCACAGTCGTCTGTTTCTGTCTCACAAAATAACTGTCCACAATTGTCTGTTTGTCTTACAAAATAACTTCATAGTCGTCTGTTTCTGTCTCACAAAATAACTGTCCACAGTCCTCTGTACATCCTGGCAAGCTCAACAAGTCTCACTCCAATCTCATACTTCTGTATTATTTCCTTCTTCACATCTATGGTGTTTCTCACTTTCTTTACCACAGGGGTACCGCTAGCAAGTTTCTTTGGGCCCATGGCAGCTTATTTCACAGCCCCACAAGCACTAAACACAATTAAATAATCATAAAATGTGTGAATGAGATCGCAGGTTAGTGTTCACTCAAGCATAAACAAAGCTAGACTGCTCACGGCGCCTGTGCAGGGATGCGGACAGAGTGGGCCAGCGGACAGGTCCTGTACCCGGCAGTCCAAAAATAGGGGCGCATTCAATAATAGGGACACAGTTTGTCCGAAAAAATGGTCTTATTTTCGAAACGTTCGATATGTGATACGTTCGATTTTTGAGGTTCCACTGTATAGAGAATGTAGGATAACCCAAAAAAGTGAAAGTGACTTATTTCCAGTGCCTGGCTTGCACTTGCCATACATGATTTTTGGTAAATATTTTTTTTTCACTGTTGCTTGTTGGGCTATCTCATTGAAACTTGGGCAATGTATGATGGAAAGATGCTTCTTAACATACACCAAAAATAAAAAAGACGGACGATAAATAAGGGAGTTCACTTCTCAGCCATTAGCTGCCTCTTTGCTGTATATTTTCATATGGTTTTTATGGTTGTATGCTTGTTTTTTTGGTCTCATTTGATAGAATGGAAGATATATTACAGAAATAGACATGATTTTGATTACTTTCATGACGAAAAGTACCTTGAAATTGAGCTCAAAGTAGCGGAAATGTTTGATTTTTGCTGGTGTTCAATGAACTTTGTGTAAGTAAGTTGGCTAATTTTATTAAGTGTATTCTAACCTGACCACTCTGTAATCCGGCAAGCTCAATAATCCGGCACACTACAGGTCCCAATGATGCCAGATTTGTGATGGAGGACCTGTATATGCTTGTACATGTATGTGTAGTGTGACCTAAGTGTAAGTAGAAGTAGCAAGACATACCTGAAATCTTGCATGTTTAAGAGACAGAAAAAAAAAACCAGCAATCCTACCATCATGTAAAACAATTACGGGATTCTGTTTTACACTCGCTTGGCAGGACAGTAGTACCTCCCTGGGCAGTTGCTGTCTACCAACCTACTACCTACAAAATTTGTAAAAATGAATGCTAAAAAAACTTTTAACTGAAATACTGTACAGTAAATGAAAATTTAATTGCCCCTTACCTGTCAGAGGAGAGCTAATGGCATCCTGGAAGCATTAGACTGGGGATGTTACTGCTTGGAAGGAGAGTCTTCTTTCAACAAACTGGCCATATCCCACCAAGGCAGGGCGGCCCTGAAAGATAAATGAAAGTTTCTCTTTTTAAATTTAGTAATGTATACAGGAGAAGGGGTTACTAGCCCCTTGATCCTAGCATGTTAGTTGCCAGAGGAAGAATTCTGTTACACTTCCCCATGGAGTGACAATAATGTATTCCAGAAAAAAAAAGTTCGACTTAAAATGGCAGATGTGCTCAACTAGTTGGTGCCCAAATCTGAAGATATCCCATCTTCCCTTCCCACCCCATCATCTTGCCTTTATCATAATTAACCCATGCACTGTCCAACCCCTAAAATTAAATATTTCTTAGTGTCCAAATAAAAAAAAAAATATTGATTAAAAAAGGAAATTTTTCTGGTGGTAATAAAGCAACAGATTTTTTTCCCATCAGCACTTACCAAGATACAAAGGTGTTAAGTTGAAGGTCAGTAACCTGCTAACAGCAGCATTAACGATTGCCATGCACTCCACGTTTTTGTTTTATTATTTTGTACTTTTTTCTGGAGTTCTCCAATCTTTGTACATTTTTCAGTAATTTTTGTGGCCTGTGAGACCCATATCATACAAAATGTACATATATCCATCTGTTGTATGCAACACAATATCCACACTAATAGTGTCTTAAGTACATTGTTCACAGTGCATGTTAACACAACTGCACACAGGTACAAGTGTTTCACATAACTACTCTTCCAATATTTATGTACATACAGTAAATACAGGAATTGGTCATTTTCCTAGAACTGTTGCAGTCTGTGGAAGTCCTTGAAACATGATTCCAATGTGTAAAAGTGTGCTGAGAGTGTAAATCACCCAGTGGTGTTTAATACTCTCTACACATATAGCATGTCTCTCTCTATTTTGGTGTAAGCCTTGTTGTGTGCACACATATATATCTCTTCTGAGCCCATTTCTTCTTTTCTGTAGCAGAAAGTGTTGTTAGGAAGTGGTCAAACTTCAAACAAGAGGGTATTCAGTGATCATCTTACAGTAATATTTCCAGTGCCCTGAGTGTCACTTTAAGTCATTATATGTTCAAAACCAAAGAACTCATCATCGGTTCTTTAATTATCATTGTTGGAACCGTCAGTGGTGAATGAAACTTATTCACTTCACCTGCGAGTGAGGTCATTGCATCCATGCGGTATAGTAAACAAAGTATGCTAAATATGGCATTCCTACAATGTACTATGGGAGCCCCAATTTTTTGTATAAGAATAAGAATAAGAAATTTATTTTGACATTATGCTAGAAAAATGATAGGATGGATAATGAGAACCTTCAAAACTAGGGAGGCCAAGCCCATGATGACACTCTTCAGGTCTCTTGTTCTATCTAGGCTGGAATATTGCTGCACACTAACAGCACCTTTCAAGGCAGGTGAAATTGCCGACCTAGAAAATGTACAGAGAACTTTCACGGCTCGCATAACGGAGATAAAACACCTCAATTATTGGGAGCGCTTGAGGTTCCTAAACCTGTATTCCCTGGAACGCAGGAGGGAGAGATACATGATTATATACACCTGGAAAATCCTAGAGGGACTAGTACCGAACTTGCACACGAAAATCACTCACTACGAAAGCAAAAGACTTGGCAGACGATGCACCATCCCCCCAATGAAAAGCAGGGGTGTCACTAGCACGTTAAGAAACCATACAATAAGTGTCAGGGGCCCAAGACTGTTCAACTGCCTCCCAGCACACATAAGGGGGATTACCAACAGACCCCTGGCAGTCTTCAAGCTGGCACTGGACAAGCACCTAAAGTCAGTTCCTGATCAGCCGGGCTGTGGCTCGTACGTTGGTTTGCGTGCAGCCAGCAGCAACAGCCTGGTTGATCAGGCTCTGATCCACCAGGAGGCCTGGTCACAGACTGGGCCGCGGGGGCGTTGACCCCCGGAACTCTCTCCAGGTAAACTCCAGGTATACAAAGGAATGTAGTAGTCGGGTGTACATGCCAAAAGCCCCTCTGTATCCAGAGCATTTCGGGGAAACTTAATATTAACTTGAGATATTGCGCACATTGACCGTGCGGACCTGTTCCCTCATATGTAGGCCTACCTGGCCTATTGTGCCAAATTTGAAGCTGCTAGAATTTAGGCACAGATCTATATGAGGGACCCTGGTATAAATAACATAGATCTGTGTGACAGCAACTGAAAGGGTTAATACACACACACCATAATGGTCATAGCATATAATTGGAAATCAGACTTTTTTCCACACTGGGTCCCAGTGGAAGAACAATGGAGTTATGTTTTCCTACAAAAAAAATTCATTTTGGTGGGTTTCCTCATGCAATTTTTCCTCTTCTTGAGCTGCAGGAGTGGGCTATTCACACATAGCCTAATTCATCTAATATTCTAAGACTGAAAACACATCATCTTAACTCTTCCTGTACTCTTATGATGGCACTAACATCTGGAGTCGAGGCAGTTAATTTACCCAAGGTCATGATGATTTAAGACCAGCATTATTCTCAATTATATCATTTCCTGGAGACAAGATGCTATAAAGCCTTTCCTCTGCAAATAAGAAGATAGTCTAATTAAATCTTACTCCAGTGATCATCACTTTGTTAAAGTATTTGAACTTCTTCCTGAGTTAATAGGGATCATGGTAGTTAGGGTTCTACAATACAGCTCCATTTGGACTAGAGATACATATGCTCCTCTTCTTTTGCTGATCACATGTGACACTAATTACCTATAGGTTATTTATTTAAGGTTCTGCAACATTGACAAAAAAAAATAAATACAGGATAAATCTAACATGTAATAGGTATAAGGAGAACATTTTGTGGCTGCCTTGTTTTTAAATAAATACGTATTGCTTCTTTGCAGTCTTTACACAAATGCTTATGCTCTGCAACACTCCTGGGGAAATATAAGAAAGAAACAAGCAGGCTGGTTGACTAATCTTGCCTCAATTTATACAAAGGAGCACCTACTGCAGGGAGTTAGGAGCAGAAAGCAGTTGCAATATTACAGCAATACATATATCAGTTAGATCAGACATGTCCAAAAAGGAAAAGTTAAAAATAGAAGGTTTTTAAAACTTCAAAAAACATTTAATAAGAAAAAAGATAAAAAAGAAAAAACTAGAGAGTTACAGGGCCACACTCTCTTGTCCAAGAATATCTCAAACAAAACAGTAGCTATAACAAAAGAACCAAAACCAAACACACTCATTCTGTGTTTGTATATAAGAATTCATAATATCTTGTATACAAACATAGAGTAATCTCAAAAATACTATAGCTAACTAAAAGCATTGTAAAACCAGACTGTGTCTGATACCAACTTGGGAAATCACATTCATAATGAGGTAGCAGTTGATGGTAGTTGTTAAGTGTTATACTCTATGGCAGGATTGCTGCTTATTTCTGTGTGTCTCATGAACTTGTTAGATGACTGGTTAATCTTATAAACTTCTACTTACATTCAGCATATACTTATCTTCAATTTCCTGTGTGTTTCCTAATACTTCTTAGTCCTGTAATATTTCCTTTCTAATTAAGGATTCCTGATCTGAAACATAGTCAAAGGGGAGATGATCCCATTATCCATGAATGTTTATAACTGCTCTAATCTGGCAGAGTAGGAAAGAAATTAGGAGTTGTAGACATTTTTGTGAAAGAATCGCTGTGATATTCAAAAGTTAATATCCAAAAATCAAATATCAGAATTCAAGGGGTAGAAATCAAGTATAAAGACAAAAAGCTTAATTGTAAGCACATACAGTCCACCTTTAAGCATTATATGAGAGAATGATAAGAATTTGCCATGGTGAAGATACTAACATAGCATAGTAAGAGAACTATTTGAAAAGCAACCATGAAAAAGATTAAATTATTATCATTGGGTATTTTATCTATAAAGAAAGACTGTCTGTACCTCATTCCTGAATGTAATGATCAGTTCATTTTTTTGCATCAGTAAATCAAGCAAAGAATGCAAATGAGAGAAAAACATCAGCTATCTAAACCCATGTGGAAATTGTGATCATGTTCCTTTGGAAATACAATATATACTCAGTGGCTAATTGATTGGTTACACCTGTACAACTGATTGTTAGTGCAAATATCTAATCAGCCAATCACGTGGCAGCACTTCAATACCTAAAAGCATGCGGACATGGTCAAGAGGTACAGTTGTTGTTCAGACCAAACATCAGAATGGGAAAGAAATATGATCTAGTGACTTCAGCCATGGAATGACTGTTGGTGTCAGACAGGGTAGTGTAAGTACATTCAGAAACTGATGATCTCCTGGGATTTTCATGAGCAACGTATCTCAAGTTTACAGAAAATGGTGTGAAAAACATGAAATATCCAGTGAGCGACAGTTTTTTTTTTTTTTTTTTATCACACTGGCCGATTCCCACCAAGGCAGGGTGGCCCGAAAAAGAAAAACTTTCACCATCATTCACTCCATCACTGTCTTGCCAGAAGGGTGCTTTACACTATAGTTTTTAAACTGCAACATTAACACCCCTCCTTCAGAGTGCAGGCACTGTACTTCCCATCTCCAGGACTCAAGTCCGGCCTGCCGGTTTCCCTGAACCCCTTCATAAATGTTACTTTGCTCACACTCCAACAGCACGTCAAGTATTAAAAACCATTCGTCTCCATTCACTCCTATCAAACACGCTCATGCACGCCTGCTGGAAGTCCAAGCCCCTCGCACACAAAACCTCCTTTACCCCCTCCCTCCAACCTTTCCTAGGCCGACCCCTACCCCGCCTTCCTTCCACTACAGACTGATACACTCTTGAAGTCATTCTGTTTCGCTCCATTCTCTCTACATGTCCGAACCACCTCACAACCCTTCCTCAGCCCTCTGGACAACAGTTTTGGTAATCCCGCACCTCCTCCTAACTTCCAAACTACGAATTCTCTGCATTATATTCACACCACACATTGCCCTCAGACATGACATCTCCACTGCCTCCAGCCTTCTCCTCGCTGCAACATTTCATCACCCATGCTTCACACCCATATAAGAGTGTTGGTAAAACTATACTCTCATACATTCCCCTCTTTGCCTCCAAGGACAAAGTTCTTTGTCTCCACAGACTCCTAAGTGCACCACTCACCCTTTTCCCCTCATCAATTCTATGATTCACCTCATCCTTCATAGACCCATCCGCTGACACGTCCACTCCCAAATATCTGAATACATTCACCTCCTCCATACTCTCTCCCTCCAATCTGATATCCAATCTTTCATCACCTAATATTTTTGTTATCCTCATAACCTTACTCTTTCCTGTATTCACTTTTAATTTTCTTCTTTTGCACACCCTACCAAATTCATCCACCAATCTCTGCAACTTCTCTTCAGAATCTCCCAAGAGCACAGTGTCATCAGCAAAGAGCAACTGTGACAACTCCCACTTTATGTGTGATTCTTTATCTTTTAACTCTACGCCTCTTGTCAAGACCCTCGCATTTACTTCTCTTACAACCCCATCTATAAATATATTAAACAACCATGGTGACATCACACATCCTTGTCTAAGGCCTACTTCACTGGAAATAATTTTCCCTCTTTCCTACATACTCTAACTTGAGCCTCACTATCCTCGTAAAAACTCTTCACTGCTTTCAGTAACCTACCTCCTACACCATACACCTGCAACATCTGCCACATTGCCCCCCTATCCACCCTGTCATACGCCTTTTCCAAATCCATAAATGCCACAAAGACATCTTTAGCCTTATCTAAATACTGTTCACTTATATGTTTCACTGTAAACACCTGGTCCACACACCCCCTACCTTTCCTAAAGCCTCCTTGTTCATCTGCTATCCTATTCTCAGTCTTACTTTTAATTCTTTCAATAATAACTCTACCATACACTTTACCAGGTATACTCAACAGACTTATCCCCCTATAATTTTTGCACTCTCTTTTGTCCCCTTTGCCTCTATACAAAGGAACTATGCATGCTCTCTGCCAATCCCTAGGTACCTTACCCTCTTCCATACATTTATTAACCCTTTGACTGTCACGGCCGTATATATACGTTTGTGAGGTACCGTGTTTGACGTATATATACTCATAAATTCTAGCGGCTTCAAATCAGGCAGGAGAAAGCTAGTAGGCCCACATGTGAGAGAATGGGTCTGTGTGGTCAGTGTGCACCACATAAAAAAAATCCTGGAGCACGCAGTGCATAATGAGAAAAAAAAAACTCCGACCGTTTTTTTTAATTAAAATGCCGACTTTGTGGTCTATTTTCGTATAGTGTTTGTGGTTGTATTCTCGTTTTCATGGTCTCATTTGATAGAATGGAAACTATATTATAGAAATGGAGGTGATTTTGATTAATTTACTATAAAAAGAACCTGGAAATGGAGCACAAAGTACAGGAAATGTTTGATTTTTGCCGTTGTTCAAAAGTAAACAAATGATGTCATTTTCCAATAAATGTCCAAATAGCCATTCTAATACGCAGTCATGAATGGGTTGATGTAATTTTTACAATTATTACAGTATTGCAGTAGTCTGCATAACAGTAAATCTTCTATTTTTTGTTTGAAAAAAATTTCAAAAAAAAGCAAGAGTAATATCACAGGGACATGGAGACATGACTGATGAACAAAGAAAATCTTATTTTAGAGCCAGGAATGTCTGCATTGTTCATTCTGGACCTTATTTTGAAATTGTCGTATTTTTTAATTTTCGTGAAATTGGCCAAATTGCAAATTTCTGACCATGTTATTGGGTAGTTGAAATCGGTAAATGGGCAGTTTCTTGTGCTCAATCGATAGAAAAAATAGAGTTCTGAAGAAATAGTTATGAGTTTGGTTGACTGGAATAACGGAATTAGCCGAAAATAGGGCTCAAAGTGGGCGAAATTGCCGATTTTTAAATATCACCGAAGTCGCTAACTTCGTGAGAGCGTAATTCCGTCAGTTTTCCATCAAATTTCGTTTTTTTGGTGTCTTTACAATCGGGAAAAGATTCTCTATCATTTCATAAGAAAAAATAATTTTTTTTTTTTTTTTCGAATATTTTGCGACACCAGGAGCAACTTCAGGATTGGGCCCTTCGACAGTCAAAGGGTTAAATAATTGCACCAACCACTCCAAAACTATATCGCCACCTGCTTTTAACATTTCTATCTTTATCCCATCAATCCTGGCTGCCTTACCCCCTTTCATTTTACCTACTGCCTCACGAACTTCCCCCACACTCACAACTGGCTCTTCCTCACTCCTACAAGATGTTATTCCTCCTTGCCCTATACACGAAATCACAGCTTCCCTATCTTCATCAACATTTAACAATTCCTCAAAATGTTCCCTCCATCTTCCCAATACCTCTAACTCTCCATTTAATAACTCTCCTCTCCTATTTTTAACTGACAAATCCATTTGTTCTCTAGGCTTCCTTAACTTGTTAATCTCACTCCAAAACTTTTTCTTATTTTCAACAAAATTTGTTGATAACATCTCACCCACTCTCTCATTTGCTCTCTTTTTACATTGCTTCACCACTCTCTTAACCTTTCTCTTTTTCTCCATATACTCTTCCCTCCTTGCATCACTTCTACTTTGTAAAAACTTCTCATATGCTAACTTTTTCTCCCTTACTACTCTCTTTACATCATCATTACACCAATTGCTCCTCTTCCCTCCTGCACCCACTTTCCTGTAACCACAAACTTCTGCTGAACACTCTAACACTACATTTTTAAACCTACCCCATACCTCTTCGACCCCATTGCCTATGCTCTCATTAGCCCATCTATCCTCCAATAGCTGTTTATATCTTTCCCTAACTGCCTCCTCTTTTAGTTTATAAACCTTCACCTCTCTCTTCCCTGATGCTTCTATTCTCCTTGTATCCCATCTACCTTTTACTCTCAGTGTAGCTACAACTAGAAAGTGATCTGATATATCTGTGGCCCCTCTATAAACATATACATCCTGAAGTCTACTCAACAGTCTTTTATCTACCAATACATAATCCAACAAACTACTGTCATTTCGCCCTACATCATATCTTGTATACTTATTTATCCTCTTTTTCTTGAAATATGTATTACCTATAACTAAACCCCTTTCTATGCAAAGTTCAATCAAAGGGCTCCCATTATCATTTACACCTGGCACCCCAAACTTAGCTACCACACCCTCTCTAAAAGTTTCTCCTACTCTAGCATTCAGGTCCCCTACCACAATTACTCTCTCACTTGGTTCAAAGGCTCCTATACATTCACTTAACATCTCCCAAAATCTCTCTCTCTCCTCTGCATTCCTCTCTTCTCCAGGTGCATACACGCTTATTATGACCCACTTTTCGCATCCAACCTTTACTTTAATCCACATAATTCTTGCATTTACACATTCATATTCTCTTTTCTCCTTCCATAACTGATCATTCAACATTACTGCTACCCCTTCCTTTGCTCTAACTCTCTCAGATACTCCAGATTTAATCCCATTTATTTCCCCCCACCGAAACTCCCCTACCCCCTTCAGCTTTGTTTTGCTTAGGGCCAGGACATCCAACTTCTTTTCATTCATAACATCAGCAATCATCTGTTTCTTGTCATCTGCCCTACATCCACACACATTCAAGCATCCCAGTTTTATAAAGTTTTTCCTCTTCTCTTTTTTAGTAAATGTCTACAGGAGAAGGGGTTACTAGCCCATTGCTCCCGGCATTTTAGTCGCCTCATACGACACGCATGGCTTACGGAGGAAAGATTCTTTTCCACTTCCCCATGGACAATAGAAGAAATAAAGAACAAGAGCTTTGTAGAAAAAGGAGAAAAACCTAGATGTATGTATATATATATGCATGTGCATGTCTGTGAAGTGTGACCAAAGTATAAGTTGGAGTAGCAAGATATCCCTGTTATCTAGCGTGTTTATGAGACAGAAAAAGAGACCAGCAATCCTACCATCATGCAAAACAGTTACAGGTTTCTGTTTCACAGTCATCTGGCAGGACGGTAGTACTTCCCTGGGTGGTTGCTGTCTACCAACCTACTACCTATAGTCAAGTTTACAGAAAATGGTGTGAAAAACATGAAATATCCAGTGAGCGACAGTTCTGTGGGCTAAAAAGCTTAGTTAATAAGAGTGGTCAATGGAGAATGGCCAGACTGGTTCAAAGTGAAAGAAAGGTGGCAGTTATCAAATAACCATGTATTACAAACATTGGTATGCAGAGGAGCATCTCTGAATGCAAATGCACAACACATCAAATCTGGAAGTGGATAGGTTACAACTCCAGAAGACAACACTGGGTTCCTCTCCTGTCAGCTAAGACCAGGAAATTGAGGCTACAGTCAGCACAAAATTGGACAGTTGAAGGTTGGAAAAATGGTGCCTGGTCTGACAGATCATGATTTCTGCTGCAACATGTAGGCAGTAGGGTCAGAATTTGGTGAAAACCTTTGGGATGTGGTGGAATGAGAGATTTGCAGCATGAATGAGCAGCCGACAAATCAGCAGCAACTGCGGAATACTATCATGTCAACATGGACTAGGTTCTCGAAGAATGTTTCTAGCGCCTTGTTGAATCCATGCCATGAAGAATTTGGGCTGTTCTGTAGACAAAGAGGAAGCCCTACCCAGCACTAAAAGGATGCATTTAACTTTTAAACTGTCCAAACGTAGATCTATGTTTGTATGCATAGTGCTCCAAACGTAGATCGTTTTATTTTTCATTCCTTCAAATTTGGCGCAGTAGGCTTGAGTCCCTTAGACATGAAAGAATGGGTCTGTGTACTCATTGTACACAGTATTAAAAAAATCTGGGAGCATTTAGTACCTTGTGTGAGCACCAGTTCAATTGAGCGCCAGCTAGAGCAAATAGTGTAGCAAACACCAGGGATTCACTGATGCCATGTCGCATTAACACTCCCATTTTAAGAGGAAAGTAAAAATAGGCTAGATAAATACGTGAGTGAGTGTGGGTGGGTGTGAGTTGGACCTGACTAGCTTGTGTTACTAGGTCTGATGTTATGTTCCTTCCTTCAGTGGATGTGACCTAACTAGGTGGGTCATTGGTCTAAGCTGGGGAGGGGGGTGACATGAACCTGCCTTGCATAGGCCAGTAGGCCTGCTGCAGTGGTCCTTCTTTCTTATGTTCTTATGTATTCAGCAGGCTGGCTGGCTGGCTTGCTTTGGCTGTCTCTCTGTCTATATCTCTATCTGTCTATCTGTATTGCTGTCTATCTATACCTCTTTCTATCTATATCTCTCTCTCACATGCACACATAAATACAGTTATTATACATAGTGTAAATTACCTAGGATAACCCAAAAATTCCAGGCAAAGATAGACAGACAGACAAACATGTTTATGTGTATCAGTGAAAACAAATAAAGCCAGGGTTCCCCAAGTGCCCATTTATCAAATGTCACTGAGCTGTCAACAGATGTCATAACACCATTCTTCAAGGAGTGGACCCACGGTTATCGGCCGTAATCCATTCCAGAAGGTCAGCCGATAACTGAAATGGCCGAAAACCGAATTAATATATCTCATAAGAATTAGTGAAAATACAATTAATCCGTTCCAAACAAAAATATTCACAAAAAAAAAATATTTTTTTAACAATTATATAAGTATTAAATACCTTTTTTGAAGACTAATGCTGGCTTCTGGAAGATATGAAAGAGGAAAGAGGGAGGAGGTAGTGTTTGGAAGGGGAATCCCCCTCCATAAAGACTTTAGGTAGCAAAGCCTTCTCTAGGGTTACTTCCCTTCTTTGTCTTTTAATGCCACTAGGACCAGCTTGAGAATCACTGGACCCCTGTCTCACAAAAATAACTGTCCAGAGTGCTCTGTTTCTGGCATCTCTTTAAGATTTCCCTGAAGTGGGACAGGGTTTCGTCACTAAACATGTTGCAGAGTTCAAAGTCCTGGAAGTTACTCCCTCCCAAGCCTTACCTTCAAGGCTTATGCAATGGAGGATAGTGAAGTGATTCCTTCAGAATTGTCGTAGGGTCAACTGAGTGTCCGATGTCACTTCAAAGCTCTTTTGAAACACTGCTTTTGTGTACAGTTTTTTGAAGTTAGAAATGACCTGCTGGTCCATGGGCTGGAGGAGAGAAGTGGTGTTAGGAGGCAAGAACTTCACTGTGATGAAAGTGAAGTCCCTAAACACTTGGTCTTGCAAGTCTGGAGGATGTGCAGGAGCATTGTCCAGTAACAGGAGGCACTTGAGTGGCAATCTCTTTTCCAGGAGGTATTTTTTCACACTTGGGCCAAACACATCATTAACCCACTCTTTGAAAATTTGCCTTGTGACCCATGCCTTATGATTAGCTTTCCATATCACACACAATCTATTCTTCATGACATTATTTTTCTTAAACACTCTGGGATTTTCTGAGTGATACACGAGTAAAGGCTTCACTTTGAAATCCCCACTAGCATTACCACACAACAAAAGAGTATGCCTGTCTTTCATAGGCTTGTATCCTGGCAGTGCCTTTTCCTCCTGGGTAATGTAGGTCCTGTTTGGCATTTTCTTCCAAAACATGCCTGTTTCGTCACAATTAAACACTTGGAGTTTGAATCCTTCAGCCTCTATGTACCCTTGGAATTCCTGCATGAATTTTTCAGCCGCACATTTGTCAGAACTTGCAGCCTCACCATGCCTTACAACACTGTGTATGCCACTACGCTTCTTAAATCTATCAAACCATCCTTTACTGGCCATAAATTCACAAACTGCAGCACTTGTTCCAGGCATTTTCTTTGCAAGATCCTCATGCAACTGCCTTGCCTTCTCACAAATAACAGACTCTACAACACTGTCTCCCACTAATTCTTTTTCCTTAATCGACAATAATAATTTTTCCGTCTCTTCCATTATTTGTGGCCTTTGTTTAGTTAGAAAAGTTACTCCTTTTGCAACATTATCATCTTTGATTTGTTCTTTCTTTGCCAGGATGGATGCAATTGTTGATTTATTCTTGCTGTACATCCTGGCAAGTTCCACCACCTTCATACCACTCTCAGACTTTTCTATCACTTCACGCTTAACTTCCATGGTGTTTCTCGTTTTTTTACCACAGGAACTTTCTTTGGAGCCATGGTTACTTATTTCACAGTTGCACTGCAAAAAAAAAAAACACTAAAAACAATGGAAAACAAGCGAAATGTTTGGATGTATGAGCAGAAGCTTCCTCAGCCACCAAGAGACAAAGGCAAACTGACGCGCAAGCAGTCCCAGCCAGTGGATGGACGCATCCCAAACAGCCGATCACCGAATTAACTGCCGAAAACCGGGCACCGAAAAACCGGCCGATGACCGAGTTGGCTAATAACAGAACTGGCCAATAACCGGGGGTCCACTATACTATACTCCAGAAAGACAGATAAACAGAGACAGACAGACAGACATGTTTGTGTGTAACAGTGATAACAAATACAGCGAGGGTTAGCTAAACATATGAGTGAGCGTGGGTGGGTGTGCGTTGGACCTGACTAGCTTGTGCTACAAGGTCTGATGTCGTGCTCCTTCCTTCAGTGGATGTGACCTGACTAGGTGGGTCATTGGTCTAAGCTGGGGGGGGAGATGGACCTGCCTTGCATGGGCCAGTAGGCCTGCTGCAGTGTTCCTTCTTTCTTATGTATTCGGCAGGCTGGCCGCCTGGCTGGCTTTGGCTGTCTGTCTGTTTATACTATCTCTGTATCTGTCTATATCTCTGTCTATCTGTGTGTGTCTCACATGTACACATAAGTACAGTTATTATACATAGTGTAAATTACCTAGGATAACCCAAAAATTCCAGGTGAAGATAGACAGACAGACATAAATAGACAGACAGACAGATAAATAGACAGAGACAAGACATGTTTGTATGTAACAGTGATAACAAATACAGCAAGGGTTAGCTGGAGCAATGGGCATTATCAAATGTCACTGGGCTGTCAACAGTATAGGGATGCCTTTCATAACAACATGCTTCAAGGTATACGCCAGGGTATCTAAAACATTGCTGGGACCTATAAACACTTTGTATATATTTTTAGACAATAGTATATAATCCAGGCAGGTGTAAATGTTCACCTGTCAATGTGATTGTGAGTATTTGAGCACTATTTCAGTACCTAATATTAAAGTCAGAATAAAGATTTGCTATGAAATTACAAGAACTATTATAAATTGTAATTATTAGAACATAAAAGTTTATAAATTAAAATGAAAACGAGAAAAAAAGGTATATCGGCAACACTTTTTTTTATTTTTCAAAATATTCGGAGCGCCACACAAGTGAACATAGATCTACGTTTGGACAGTTTAACCCTTTCAGGGTCTGTGCCGTAGATCTACGGCTTTACGTTGAGGGTCCGAACCGTAGATCTACGCCACAAGCTCAGCTCACTCTGATAAGCTGTGAGTGGTAAATTTCTGCCTAGATATGAGAGAGTACATCCATTTGGTATGTGTGCACCACATAAAACAAATCCTGCAGCACACAGTACATAATGAGAGAAAAAAAAAAATGAGACCGTAATTTTTTATTAAAACAGCAACTTTGCAGTGTTTTATGTATGTTTTTTATAGTTTTATTTGCGATTTCTTGGTCTCATTTGATAGAACGGAAGGTATATTACAGAAACAGAGATGATTTTGATTAGTTTTAGTATTGAAAATGGCTTGAAACTGAGTTCAAAGTAGCGGAAATGTTAAATTTTTGCCGATGTTCAAGAGTAAACAAATGACCTCACACGTCTAATACATGCCAGCTGGTGGGTCTAATATACGTTCACAAATGTGCTGATATTATTTATACAATTTTTAGAATGTTGCATGACAGTAAATCTTCTATTTTTTGGTTTGAATAAAAATTCATTATGTGAATTAAAAATCAAAATGGAATTCATTTGTAAAGCCTGAAAACGTAACTAATGAAGAGAGGAAATGTTAGTTTAGTGCTAGGAATGCCTGAATTGTTTATAATGGACCCTATTTTGAACTTTGCACTAAATTGGCCAAATTACCAACTTTCAATCACTTTATTTTGTAGTTGAAACAGCCGAGTTGGCTATTTCTTGTGCTCAATCGATAGAATAGAAGTAATACTAGTGAAATATCTAAGAATTTGATCGACTGGAATAAGGTAATTGGCCTAAAATGGGAGTCAAATTCGGCAAAATCGCCAATGCCTAAATATCGCCGACACATCAAAATTCGCGAGAGCATAATTTCGTCAGTTATCGATCAAATTTCGTACTTTTTGTTTTATTACCTTCAGAAAAAGATTCTCTACTATTTCATAAGAAAAAATAACAAAATTATTTTTTGAAAATTCTTGGACACTGGTGTGCACTTTGAAATTTGGCCTCTGGACCCTGACAGGGTTAAAATTAGAACACTGTTCCACAGTTTTCCCTTACTGTTAGGTTTCTCTTGATGAAATCTGGTAATAATGTAGTAGGCTAGCAGACAGCGACTACCAGAGAGCTACAGTACTTTTCCATTGAGTGTGAATCAGAATCCTGTTAAAGGTTTCTTCTCTGGCAGCATTAATGGTACTGTACAGTAATCCCTAGATAAAAGAAGTAATGGAGAGGGGGTTTGTCCAAGTGTTCATTAAATCTGTATATCTGTTTAGCACTGTATACACAATTTACAGATCTTCTTCTTTCAACAAACTGGCCATATCCCACCGAAGCAGTGTGGCCCAAAAAGAAAAAGAAAAAAATTCTCTTTGCCACTTTAGTAATGTATACAGGATAAGGGGTTACTAGCCCTTTGCTCCTGGCATTTTAGTCGCCTCTTACGACACACATGGCTTACGGAGGAAGAATTCTGTTTCACTTCCCCATGGAGATAAGAGGAAATAAACAAGAACAAGAACTAGTAAGAAAATAAAAGAAAACCCAGAGAGGTGTATATATATATACGCTTGTATATGAATGTGTAGTGTGACCTAAATGTAAGCAGAAGTAACAAGACATACCTGAAATCTACAATTTACAGATATTCTGCAATAAACATTGAAAATAAAGGAGTTAAAAGTACAAATTAACCAGTGTGACCTAAATGTAAGTAGCAGTAGCAAGATGTACCTGATATTTTGCATATATGGTCTTCAGTTATGTTGTAAAAAACACATTTGAATCTCAGAGGTCATTTTAGGTAAATTTTTTGTTTTGTTTTATAATAATTATTTATGATACAAATTCTTCATGGAATGTATTGCCATCCATAAATATTAATCCCATTTACTTAAATTTTAAACTTTCACTTTTCAGTATGACCACAAAGGGCACAATTTTCTCCATGTTGCCATTCAGAAGAAGGACATGGAGAGTGTGTTGTTTCTGCTGAGCATCCATGTTGACATGCACACCCGCACCCAGGACCAGCTCTCTCTTACACCCCTTCATCTTGCTACTCTCTCAGGGTAAGGTTGAAGGCCATCCCTTCTTTTATAATAACATTGTTTGCAGAAGCTGTTTGCAGTATAATACTCACTACATATTATGTATGCATAACTTTATTGTTGTTTTAGGAAGAAAAGATGAGGAATAAAAACAAGGTTAAAAAGCACATTACAAAAAAATTCTTTACAAATTAGAGGAGAAGGGTGTTGAATGGAATCCAAGAGGAGTTGGCAAGTGTCATAACCATTGCAGACTTGAAACAGCTAATACATATATGACAAACTAAACACTCAAAATAAGACATAGCTCTCCTCCTGTAACTATATACAAGTAATGGCATGGAGAAAGTATACTTATAAATAACATGATGAAAGACAAAGGATTTAATTTAACCCTTTCAGTGGCCATCACATACAATTATGTCACTGAGGCCAGGGTCCTTCACGTAGCTTTAAATCATGCTCAGGTTGCTTATATAAGTTCTTTTCTTCTTTCTTTCAACACACTGGCCGTATCCCACCGAGGCGGGGTGGCCCAAAAGGAAAAACGAAAGTTTCTCCTTTTTTTTTTTTTTTTCAACAAACCGGCCGTATCCCACCACGGCAGGGTGGCCCAAAAAGAAAAACGAAAGTTTCTCTTTTTAAATTTAGTAATTTATACAGGAGAAGGGGTTACTAGCCCCTTTCTCCCAGCATTTTAGTCGCCTCTTACAACACGCATGGCTTATGGAGGAAGAATTCTGTTCCACTTCCCCATGGAGATAAGAGGAAATAAACAAGAATAAGAACTAGAAAGAAAATAGAAGAAAACCCAGAGGGGTGTGTATATATGTGCTTGTACATGTATGTGTAGTGTGACCTAAGTGTAAGTAGAAGTAGCAAGACGTACCTGAAATCTTGCATGTTCATGAGACAGAAAAAAGGACACCAGCAATCCTACCATCATGTAAAACAATTACAGGCTTTCGTTTTACACTCACTTGGCAGGACGGTAGTAGCAACCGCCCAGGGAGGTACTACCGTCCTGCCAAGTGAGTGTAAAACGAAAGCCTGTAATTGTTTTACATGATGGTAGGATTGCTGGTGTCCTTTTTTCTGTCTCATGAACATGCAAGATTTCAGGTACGTCTTGCTACTTCTACTTACACTTAGGTCACACTACACATACATGTACAAGCACATATATACACACCCCTCTGGGTTTTCTTCTATTTTCTTTCTAGTTCTTATTCTTGTTTATTTCCTCTTATCTCCATGGGGAAGTGGAACAGAATTCTTCCTCCGTAAGCCATGCGTGTTGTAAGAGGCAACTAAAATGCCGGGAGCAAGGGGCTAGTAACCTCTTCTCCTGTATATATTACTAAATGTAAAAGGAGAAACTTTCGTTTTTCCTTTTGGGCCACCCCGCCTCGGTGGGATACGGCCGGTGTGTTGAAAGAAGAAGAAAGACATGTATGTGTAGTGTGACCTAAGTTTAAGCAGAAGTAGCAAGATGTACCTGAAATCTTGCATGTTTATGAGACAGAAAAAAGACACCAGCAATCCTACCATCATGTAAAACAATTATACAGGTTTCCGTTTTACACTCACTTGGCAGGACGGTAGTACCTCCCTGGACGGTTGCTGTCTACCAACCTACTACCTACAACTTATATAAGTTGTGAGCAGTAAATTTTGGTCTAGACATGAGAGAATGGGTTTGTGCAATGAGTGTGCACAGTATAAAAAGATGTTGCTCCATGCAGAGCATAATGAGAAAAGCAAAACTATGACCTTGTGTTTGGTTTAAAATAACTTTGTGGTATTTAACAGGATAGTTTGTATGGTTTTATTGGCTGTTTCTTGATACCATTTATTACTGATATAGGGATGCTTTTGGTGTGTTTTAGGACAAGAAGTAGCTGGAAATTGAGCTCAAAGTAGTGAAATATTTGATTATTTTAAATTTTCCTTTTTAATGTTTTTTTTTTAATAGGTCTGATTTATTTATTGGGACACCATAAACCATGACCAGTCATTCATTGTTATATTTTTTTTATTCAAGAAATAGAGTAACTCATAATTTTGTGATTGTGAAATCAAAGTGGATGGCAGGTGTAATATAGGAGAGGCTTGGGGATGTGATTAATGAACATAGGAAATGTTTTAGTGCCAGAAATGTCTACATTGTTCATTATGGGTGACTATTTTTAAATTGGTATTTTTGGAATTTTGTATAAAATTGGTCAAATTACCCAATAAATTTATCAGAATTCGAAAATTTGGCCAATTTCACACAAAATTAAAAAAGTGCCAATTTAAAAACAACATTTCCTCTGCTTATTAGTTGCATCCCCAGCCCGCTCCTATAATATACTTGCTTTCCACGTTGAATTCTTATTCACACAAAAGATAGACAATTTACTCTGTTTCTTGGGTAATAATATATAGCCAGGAAAGATTGTTCATTGTTTACAGCATCCCAATAATTGAATCAGACATAATAAAAACCCATAAAACAGACTGGTGGTTTTAAGAGGCTTTACCTGTCCTATGGGTTATCAACAAAAATTTAATATTTCCCCTACTTTGATCTCAGTTTCAAGCTATTTCCACTCCTGAATGCAATCAAAGTCATCTCTATTTTAGTAATATGTCTATTATTCTATCAAATTGTACCAAGAAACTGAGAATAAAACCATGAAAACTACAGTAGACCATCATTTAACATGGTAGTTATGTTCCTGAAAATGCTGTACTAGGTAAAACCGTGTAAAATGAACTGAAGAACTTATGGGAAAAATAGGGTTACATTCCTGAGAGCACCAAAAACCAAAATAAAACTTTTTTTTTAGGCCTCCACCTCTTACAAAAATAAAAGTGAATATGTAATTGTAGTTCATTGTTGTGATGTATTATGTCATTTTTATTGCTTAAGACTACAAATGTAACAGAAATAATAGTATTTCTTACCTTAAATTCTGGGTGCTGGTGTTTGTGGATGATTTTGAAGAGAGTGAGAGTTATGTTGTGGCCCTACTGGGCTGAGGTGGATGGTAGAGGTTCTGGTACTGAAGTTGATGTGTCTAACTTTAAGTCATTCAGTCAGTCATTCAGTCAAGTCAGTAAGTCAAGTCATTCAGTCAATCAGTCAAGTCATTTTAAGTCAGTCAAGTCATTCAATAAGTTAAGTCATTCAGTCAAGTCAGTAAGTCAAGTCATTCAGTCAATCAGTCAAGTCATTTTAGGTTAGTCAAGTCATTCAGTAAGTCAATCAAGTCATTCAGTCAGTCAAGTCATTCAGTCAATCGAGTCATTCAGTAAGTCAGCCAAGTTATTCAGTCAAGTAATTCAGTCAGTCAAGTCAGTCAGTCAGTCAAGTCAGTCAGTCAGTAAGTCAGTCAGTCAGTCAGTCAGTCAAGTCAGTAAACTATCATTTAAGTCAGTAAGTCATTCAGTAAGGCAGTCAGTCAGTCAGTCACACAAACTTGTGTTTACCTCTTTTTATGTGTACAAAGTAACACTTCATTACAACACAGGTTATCTCTTGTCTAATATCTGTTTTCTTTGTTAATTCTAAGACTTAAATGCTTATACTGTTTCTTGCCAGTTTCAGTAACATTGGTATGCCTACTGGGTGTCATGATTGTTTGGCAGATACAAGATATAGTAATTAATAGATCAAAACACAATTCACAGTCACAAGCTTGTAGCAGAGAAGAAAGACTGGATGCATATGAAGTACGAATGCTGGGATAGTGGGGTGGTGTTGGGGGATTGCAGGGGATGGTGGGAGGTCTCCCCCGCTGAACCACAGCAAGGTGGCCACTTGAGGAAAAGGGAATTTTTTTTACCCTCCCACAAACTGAGCCATGTTAAATTAATTTTATGATGACGTGTTACGTAAAATTCTGCCGCAATTCTTCAGTGGTGCTATACCCAAATCATGCCAAATAAACTCGTGCTGAATGATGGTTTACTGTATTACTAAACACTAGTTTAAAATAACACCATTACCTCTACACAGGTAGAGGGTTATTTTTTCCATTAACCTGTTACTAGTGTTGTAACATGGGAGAGTTCAGGATTACAAAAATAAACACTAAAATTTATAATCTTTACTAATAGAAATATTTTGTATGAAAATATAACAAGGAGTCTAACTCCTACTCTTATCTTTGGTGTAGCTACTTTATACAAAGTCATACACGATATACAAAGTCACATAAACAATCAATGTAAAAGTAATTCATCATATGTCACTGCCATCTTCAGGTGTCTTACAACACTACCAATCCCAGTGTTAAGACACTCCTTCATTGTGTCCTATGACACCACCTTGTCTCCATGTTATAACACACTTCTCTTATGTGTCACACGACACCCTGTTCTTCATGTCACATGCAACACCCATCTCTCTGTGTCACATGACACCCTTTGCTCCATGTTATAACACTCCTTGACTGTGGTACACCCACGACACTGCCTTGTCCCTGTGTTTTAACACTCAGTCTCTTTACGTCCTTTTCACCGCGTCATTTGACATTAACTCACTGGGTTACAACACCGACTTTTTTTTCTAAGAATACTTGTGTGTCACCTGTCACCTGACACTGACCGGGTTACCCAACCCTGAATTTCCGGGTCTGCGTCACCTGACATGCAATGCTCACCAGGTTACGCACAGCCTGGCTTCCCACGTGTCCTTGTCATGACACACAATGCTCACCAGGTTACAACACCCTGGCTTTCCACTCTACTTCTGTCTGTGTCACCTGACACAGAACACTCACCAGGTTACAACACCCTGGCTTCCCACATGTCTGTCCTCTGACACAGAGACCCACAGGTCCCTGAGGTCTGCTACAGAAGCCTAAGACAGCAGGTGTCCACTGCGTGAGGCAGTCTGGTGAACACACTCAACTGCCAGTAGATGTACACCGTAAGGCAATCTGGTGAACACTCTCAGAGGCCAGTCACCAGCAGGTGTATTCCATGAGAGTCTGGTGAACACTGTCAAGGTCAGTAGATGTCACCATCAGGTGTACTCCATGAGGCAGTCGGGTGAACACTGTCAATCAGGCCGGCTCACAAGTCCCCACATTGGGTTTGATGATGTACCCAGTGGTACAGCAGGCTGGCAGGTTAACTACTTAACCACCAGTTTGGTAGGAGGATGCAACAAAAACCATCTGAAAATACACAACAAAGTCATTATTGTAAACCATACACCTGGTCATAATTTTGTTTTTCCCATCATGCACTGCATGTGGTAGGATTTTTTTATATGGTGCACACTCACCACACAGACCCATTGTCTCATATGTAGGAGAACCAGCCCTTTCTCACAAAATTTGAAGCTGCTAGAATTTACACTTAATATTAAGACACTGACCCTGAGCTCGAAGCTGTAATATTATGGTACAGACCCCAAAAGGGTTAAGATGAGTTATTTACAAGGATATTATAAATTTTGCTAATTATTTGTACATTGCATCCCATCTGGATTGGTTAAGATGAGAGATAGGGTAAGTGATGTCACTGATATGAGGAACCAAATTTAATTCTTGGATTTTACAGAATTGTGCCAAAATTGTGAACAAAGAAATACTATGGTTGGTGCCAGGAACGAATTTTTTTTTTTTTTTAACAAGTCGGTTGTCTCCCACCGAGGCAGGGTGATCCAAAAAGAAAGAAAATCCCCAAAAAGAAAATACTTTCATCATCATTCAACACTTTCATCTGACTCACACATAATCACTGTTTTTGCAGAGGTGCTCAGAACACAACAGTTTAGAAGCATATACGTATAAAGATACACAACATATCCCTCCAAACTGCTAATATCTGGAAACCCCTCCTTTAGATATAGACAAGTCATCACTTTAACTATACATATTAATAACAGTTGACTGTTAAAGCTGAAAAATGGTATACAGAATTTAACTTTCATTCCTTTTGGGATTGACATGATACTGAATTTGTTGTCTTTGTTATCTTGTTCGTTTCCTCGGCTTTCATCATCCAGTAACTTATATAATCAGTATTACTGTATTTCCTTGTAGGTTACACCTACAGACTCTTAAGCATGCCAGCTCTTCCTGTTCCTTACTACTGCTTACCACCTTCAGAAATTTCCCATAATCCAAGTTTACCATAACTTCCATTTCCCAAGTCTCAAACCCTGGTGAAGGATAGATGGCTTCTTAATTTTATATTTGCACACCAACCATCTCCCACATAAATCCATCCGCCGACACGTCAACTCCCAAATATCTGAAAATATTCACTTCTTCCATACTCCTCCTCCCCAATTTGATATCCAATTTTTCTTTATCTAAATCATTTGATACCCTCATCACCTTATTCTTTTCTGTGTTCACTTTCAACTTTCTACCTTTACACACATTCCCAAACTCATCCACTAACGTTTGCAATTTTTCTTTAGAATCTCCCATAAGCACAGTATCATCAGCAAAAAGTAACTGTCAATTCCCATTTTGTATTTGATTTCTCATAATTTAATCCCACCCCTCTCCTGAACACCCTAGCATTTACTTCTTTTACAACCCCATCTATAAATATATTAAACAACCATGGTGACATTACACATCCCTGTCTAAGACCTACTTTTACCGGGAAGTAGTCTCCCTCTCTTTTACACACCCTAACATGAGCCTCACTATCCTCATAAAAACTCTTTACAGCATTTAGTAACTTACCACCTATTCCATATACTTGCAACATCTGCCACATTGCTCCCCTATCCACTCTATCATATACCTTTTCTAAATCCATAAATGCAATAAAAACTTCCCTACCTTTATCTAAATACTGTTCACATATATGCTTCAATGTAAACACTTGATCTACACATCCCCTACCCACTCTGAAACCTCCTTGCTTATCCACAATCCTTCATTCTGTCTTACCTCTAATTCTTTCAATAATAACCCTACTGTACACTTTTCCTGGTATACTCAGTAAACTTATTCCTCTATAATTTTTACAATCTCTTTTGTCCCCTTCCCTTTATATAAAGGGGCTATACATGCTCTCCACCAATCCCTAAGTACCTTCCCCTCTTTCATACATTTATTAAACAAAAATACCAACCACTCCAACACTATATCCTCCCCTGCTTTAAACTTTATTATTATTAGGGAACTGGAGCACAGATCCAATTCCATAGATCAAGAGCCCATCACCACATACATACTACTAATAATAATAATAATAATTATAAAAATAATAAATTATAATTATAACAATAATAATAATAATACAATGTAATAATAATAATAATAATAATACAATGTAATAATAATAATAATACAATGTAATAATAATAATAATAATAATAATAATACAATGTTAATAATAATAATAATAATAATAATAATAATAATAATAATAATAATAATAATAATTGAGAAATTTCAAAAGGCTGCCAGTAGTTGGCATCACCATCAACAAAGCATTGGTAACCACTACTAGTACACTTTTCACCTGTCTAGACTTAAGAAGTCTATTAGCATTAGGTTAACTCTTCAGGGTCGAGAGGCCCTCTCCTAAACTTGTTCTCAGGGTCGAAAATTTTTCGGAAAAAAAAAAATTTTTTTTTCTTATGAAAAGATAATCTTTTCCCAATCATAAAGACACCAAAGGTATGAAATTTGATGGAAAACTTAGGGAATTATGCTCTCGTGAAGTTAGCAGTCTTGACAATGCTTACACACCTGCGATTTCGCCCACTTTGAGCCCTATTTTCGGCCAATTCCAGTGTACTAGTCGACAAAAATCATAACTATTTCACTAGAACTCCATTTTTTCTATCGAATGAGTACAAAAAACCACCCATTTACCGAGTTCGACTATCCAATAAAGTGGTCAGAATTTAGCAATTTTGCCAATTTCACACAAATTTCAAAAGATGTCAATTTCCAAATAGGGTCCAGAATAAACAAGACAGACATTCCTGGCACTAAAATAACATTTCCTCTGTTCATTAGTCACATCCCCAGGGCTCTCTTACATTTCTCATGCTTTCCACTTTGAATTTTTATTCTCACAAAAAATAGATTTACTGTTATGCAGACTACTGCATTAATGTAGAAATGGTATAAATAATATCAGAGCACTTGTAAAAGAATATTAGGCTCACTTGCTGACACGTATTGGACGCGTAGCATGATTTGTTTACTTTTGAACTTTGGCAAAAATCGAAGATTTCTGCTACTTTGAGCTCAATTTTAAGGTACTTTTCATTGTGAAACCAATCAAAATCATCTCAATTTCTGTAATATGACTTCCATTCTATTAATTGAGACCAGGAAAACTAGAATATAACCATAAATACCATACGAAAATACAGTGCAAAGTCGCTGTTTAGAAAAAAAACACGGTCAAATTTTTTTTTTTTCCCTCATTATGCACTGTGTACTGCAGGATTTTTTTTATACTGTGCACACTGACCACATAGACCCATTCTTTCATATGTAGGCCTACCACTTTTTTTTCTAGATTTGAAGGTGCTAGAATTTAGGCGTACTGTATGTCAATAACCCTGGGCATAAGCCATACTGGTACGTCGGAAACCCTGAAAGGGTTAAGTCTACCTGAAATGCCTCAGCATGATAGTGGCTTTTTTTGGTCCAATCATTTTATGATATGTAAACACACATTGTATCCTTTGCAAACAAATAAATATTTTATTTAAGAACCTCCCTTGAGGGGAAGTTCGCATCCTGAAATTTCCTTCATATCCAGAAGCAAAAAATCAACCAAACGATGGTTCGTATCCTGAAAAATTCGCATGGTGGGTGTTCGTAAGCCGAGGTTCCACTGTATTTTGTCATGCCTGGAATTCCACTGGATGGATTAATTCCATTTCAGTTAATTTAAATAAGGAAAATTGACTCTTCAAATGAGCAAATCCAGATGCAGCAAGGTCATGGAGCGGATTAAACTCGTAAGTAGAGGTTCCATTGTATTTCTATTATGTTTGTCTCATGATTTATTATTGCAAGTAATCATCATTTTTTATTCCCTGGGTCCCATTATTGTTTATTTTCAGTGTTAGATGTGCTGCATCTTCAGCAGACACAAAAGTGGTGTTTTATTGTATCCCTGGTTGTTTGGGATTTGAAGAAAATAAACTTCTGGATGCTGTTGTGATTTCTGGACTCCTGCAGGCATTTTCATCCTTTGACCACTTACCAGTACTATCTCAGCTGTTTCTAAAATGTTGGCAGCACTGTTGACCTTTTAACCCTTTGAGGGTCAGTCATGTACATGTATGTCTTAACAGCCAGTGTCGGTCACGTACTTATATGCCAAAATCTAGCTCCTTTAAATCTGGTAGGCCTACATATGAAAGAATGGGTCTGCATGGTCAGTGTGCACAATATAAAAAAAAGATCCTGCAGCACGCAGTGCATAATGAAGAAAAAAAAGTGTTTTTGGTTTAAAACGGTAACTTTGCAGTGTATTTTCATATGGTATTTATGTGTGTTTCTCGTTTTTCTTGGTCTCATTTGATAAAATGGAAGATATGTTACAAAAATAGAGATGATTTTGATTGGTTTCATGATAAAAAGTACAGTGGACCCCCGCATAGCGACCTTAATCCGTGCAAGAGGGCTGGCTGTTATGCGAAATGTTCGGTATGTGAAATGAATTTTCCCCATAAAAATAATGGAAATAAAATTAATCCGTGCAAGACACCCAAAAGTATGAAAAAAATTTTTTTTTACCACATGAAATGTTAATTTTAGTACACACAAACTGAAAAAGGCATGCACAATTACATGACACTTACTTTTATTGAAGATCTGGTGATGATTGATGGGAATGGAGGAGGGGAGAGAGAGTGTTAGTGTTTAGAAGGGGAATCCCCTTCCATTAAGACTTGAGGTGTCGAGTCCTTTTCTGGGGTTACTTTCCCTTCTTCTTTTAATGCCACTAGGACCAGCTTCAGAGTCACTGGACTTCTTTCGCACAACATATCTGTCCATAGTGGCCTGTACCTCTCGTTCCTTTATGATTTGTCTAAAGTGGTTCACAACATTGTCATTGTAACAGTCACCAGCACGGCTTGCAATAGCTGTGTGAGGGTGATTTTCATCAAAAAAGGTTTGCACTTCAAGCCATTTTGCACACATTTCCTTAATCTTTGAAGTAGGCAATTCCTTCAATTCTCTCTTCCCCTCCTTTGAACAGTTTCCCCAGGTCTGGCCTCTTGCTCTTGAAGTTGATCTATCAGCTCATCAGTGGTTAGTTCTTTAGTTCTTCATTGTCCTCCTCCACCAACTCTTCCACATCCTCCCCACTAACCTCCAACCCCAAGGACTTCCCCAATGCCACAATTGATTCCTCAATTGGTATACTCCTCTCAGGTTAGCCTCAAACCCTTCAAAATCCCTTTTGTCTACACATTCTGGCCACAGTTTCTTCCAAGCAGAGTTCAAGGTCTTCTTAGTCACTCCCTCCCAAGCCTTACCTATAAGGTTTTATACAATTGAGGATATTAAAGTGATCTCTCCAAAACTCTCTTAGAGTCAGTTGAGTTTCTGAGGTCACTACAAAGCACCTTTCAAACAGAGCTTTTGTGTACAGTTTTTTTGAAGTTTGCAATAACCTGCTGGTCCGTGGGCTGCAGGAGAGGTGGTATTAGGAGGCAAAAACTTCACCTTAATGAAGCTCATGTCCCCATAAAGTCGCTCTGCCACGTCTGTAGGATGACCAGGGGCATTGTCTAACACCAGGAGGCACTTAAGTTCTAATTTCTTTTCAGTTAGGTAATCTTTGACATTGGGGGCAAATGCATGGTGTAACCAGTTATAGAAAAAGTCCCTAGTGACCCATGCCTTACTGTTTTGATCTCCACAGCACACACAAATTATCCTTGAGGACATTCTTTTGCCTGAACGCTCTGGGAGTTTCAGAGTGATACACTAATAAAGGCTTAACTTTGCAATCACCACTAGCATTGGCACACATCAACAAAGTAAGCCTGTCTTTCATAGCTTATGTCCTGGGAGTTGCCTTTCCTCCTGAGTAATGTAGGTCCTGCTTGGCATTTTCTTCCAGAACAGGCCTGTTTCATCACAATTAAACACTTGTTCAGGTTTCAGTCCTTCAGTTTCTATGTACTCCTTGAATTCCTGCACATATTTTTCAGCTGCTTTGTGGTCCGAACTGGCAGCCTCACCATGCCGTATCACACTATGTATGCCACTACGCTTCTCAATCTCTCAAACCAACCTTTGCTGGCCTTAAATTCACTCACATCATCACTAGTTGCAGGCCTTTTTTTAATTAAATCCTCATGCAACTTCCTAGCCTTTTCGCTTATGATCGCTTGAGAGACGCTATCTCCTGCTAGCTGTTTTTCATTTATCCCACACAATAAGAGTCCTCTCAACATCTTCCATCGCTTGCGATCTTTGTTCGAAAACACAGTTAAACCTTTGGCAAGAACAGCTTCCTTGATTGCCTTTCTGTTGCCCACAATAGTAGAGATGGTTGATTTGGGTTTTCTTGTACAACCTGACCGGGTCGGTGATACGCACTCCACTTTCATACTTATCAATGATCTCTTTCTTCATTTCTATAGGAATTCTAACCCTTATTGCTGTAGGGTTGGAACTAGAAGCTTTCTTGGGCCCATGGTCACTTATTTTCCAGAAACAGCACCGAAAACACTGTAATAATACGAAATATTCCGATTGTATGCTTGAATGTTACCGCGGAGGCTGGCTGGTAAACAATGCCACCGGCGGAACATATGAGGCCTGGCTCAGGCCGCACATTGGACGCGTCTCGGACGAAGGGCGCTGAGCAGGTTTTTGGGCGGTATGCGGGGCAAAATTTTAGCGATCAAAGCGTCCCGGTATGCGGATTGTCCGTTTATGCAAGGCGTCTGGTATGCAGGGGTCCACTGTACCTTGAAATTGAGCTCAAAAATTAGCTGAAATGTTTGATTTTTGACAATGTTCAAGTACATACTCTGCATAACAGTAAATCTTCTGTTTTTTTTTTTTTTTTTTTTTTTTTTGTGAAAATAAAAATTCAAAATGGAAAGCAAGAGTAATATAAGAGGGGCCTGGAGACGTGACTGATGAACAGAGAAAATGTTATTTTGGTGCCAGGAATGTCTGTCTTGTTTTTTATTTTGGTCCCTATTTGGAAATTGGCATCTTGAAATTTGTGTGAAATTGGCAAAATTGCCAATTTCTGACCTCTTTAGTGGGTAGTTGAAATCAGTAAATGGGTGGTTTCTTGTACTCAGTCAATAGAACAAATGGAGTTTCTAGCGAAATAGTTATGATTTTTGTCGAAGTACACTGGAATTGGGCAAAAATAGGGCTCAAAGTGGGTGAAATTGCCGATGCGTAAATATCATTGAGACCATTAACTTCATGAGAGCATAATTCCCTAAGTTTTCCATTAATTTCATGCTTTTGGTGTCATTACCACTGGGAGTTAGTGTGGGTGTTACCGAGTGCCATGGTTTGTACAGTGCTTTAGAATCTCAGGTTAAAGTGTTGAAGAAGGAGGTTCTACTTCTTCAGGAGGAAGATAGAAAGCTGAAGCTTCGCCTGTATGGGTCTGGAGTGAATGTGAGATGATGGAGCTGGTAAAGAAGAAATGGTTACCAGGTGTTAGAGTGGCAGCCACTTTTAAGTGGCAAGTGGTTCACAGCTCAGGAAGAAGGAAGATAATTCAAATTCAAATTCAAATTCAAAGTTTATTTCTCTATAAAGATTACAATGTTGAAATTTACAGAATTTGGTTGTTGTGTGGTTTACATGTAGTTAAATAATGATTACAGAGTGTACCACTAGAACACCCTAGCATGGCTAGGCATTTCAGGCAGACAGTTTAATTCTTTATTTTAAAATATTACAAATTATGAGGTAAGTTGGTATTATGGCTAAGTGACTAAATACTAGTTTGTGAGTTTAGCAATGTGAATGCTTTTGTTTTGGCACAGTACATGGTTTTCAGTATTGGAGTATCATAGGATTCATTATTTTAAGATTGAGATTAATATTTCTGTTTATGGTCAAATGGGTGTGAGTGAGTGTAAGTGTGAACCACCAGGTGGTATTCGTGTAGTTAGTTGATGGGGTTTATCAGGGAGATAAGATGTTTTCTAATGGTAGTTTTTGAAGGTGATGAATGTGTCTGCAGTTCTAGAGTTCTCAGGTAGGGTGTTCCAGATTTTAGGGCCTTTGACATACATGAATTTTTGTAAAGGTTTAGTCGGACATGGGGAATGTCGTAGAGATGTTTTGTGTCTGGTTGTTATGCCTGTGGGTTCTGTCACAACTATCAAGAAAGCATTTTAGGTCAAGGTTGATATTGGAGTTTAAGGTCCTGTAGATGTAGATTGCACAGTAGTAAGTGTGGATGTACTGAACAGGGAGTAAGTTTAGATCTATGAAGAGTGGGGGGGTGTGTTGCCAGGGATGGGAGTTTAGTGATTATTCTTACTGCAGCTTTTTGTTGGGTTATTATTGGCTTTTAGGTGTGTTTCTGCAGTTGATCCCCAAGCACAAATAGCATAGGTGAGGTATGGATAAATAAGTGAGTGGTATAGTGTGAGAAGGGCATTTTGCGGCACGTAGTATCGTATCTTGGAGAGGATCTCAACTGTTTTGGATACTTTTTTGGTTATGTGTTGGATTATGGGTGCTGAAATTCAGGTTGTTGTCAGTATAAGGCCTAGGAATTTGGCCCTCATTATGTCTGGTAATTAGAGTGTTGTCGATCTTAATGTTAATTTGTGCATCTCCTGCTCTGCTACCAAACATAATATACGTAGTAGGTTTTGTCCAGTGTTAAGCGTAAGTTTATTGGGCCTGTCATCCAAGTCGAATTTCTTTGATCAGCTCCTCGTTAACAATGGTGTTGAGGGTGGCAAGATTAGGTGAGAGATGACATAAGTCGTGTCATCAGCAAAGAGAATGGGTTTCAGGTGTTGGGATACGTTTTGGAAGATCATTGATGTATATGAGGAAGAGCAGGGGACCAAGGACACTTCCCTGCGGAACTCCAGTATCAAGTGGCCGTGTTGTTGATGCTGTGTCTTTTAACCCTTTGAGGGTCGACAGGCCCTCTCCGAAACTCGTTCTCAGGGTCGGCCAAATTTCAAAAAAAAAAAAAATATTTTTTTCTTATGAAAAAATAGAGTTTTTTTTTCAAAAACATTATAGGTTTAAAAAAAAAAATTTTACCATAAAATACTTACGGAATATGGACCCATGAAGTTTCCCAGAAAAAAAGCCCATTTTGGAAAACGCGGCGCCTGCCGCTCCCCCGGTAAACTTAGTTTTATTTGTATTTAAAGGGGGTTTTTTTTTTTTTTTCACTATTTTTTTTTTTTCACATAACTTATTTTGGCCTTTTGAGCCCAAAAGAAAGGTGCAATTTTCATTATCCCTTCGTTGTATAAAAACCACAAAAGCACACAAATAAATTATCAATTTTATTGTTTAAAAAAATTTGTTTAAAAAAACAAACAATACAAAACTTTTTTTAATTATTATTTTTCTATAAAATATATACCAAAATACGTCACTGAACATTTTCCTATTATTCGGGCATTTTTGAAAAACTCTAAAAACAGGGTGTCATCCCAAAATTTGGTTTGTTCTATTTTTCCCCTCATTCTATCTCTTTAAAATCTGTTCTCTTTTTTCTATCGGGTCTGTCTATCTCTTTTCTCACAGGTACACATAAATAAAAGTATACAAAAAAAATTAAATTTCCTTTGGGAAAACCCAAGAAATCCAGAAAAAGTATTTATACTTGTTGAAGATGTGAGAAAAAGTGATGACACAGTCTTGTGGCTCTCTGAGACAGAGGTTTGACGGATAGACAGATAGACGGGAGCTTGCGAAAACAAATGAAGACAGAAATGTTAGTGTACCAAAACCAGTTTTCTAGTTTTTCCAACCCTCCTCCCCCCTTTTTTTCCCCTCTTCCTCCTTTTCCCCCTCCCTTTTTCCCCCCTTTTCCCCCAAACTCTTCCTATACTCTTCCTTTTCCTCCTCCCCCTCCTCCCTTCTTCCTCTTCCTCCACTCTTCCTCTTCCCCCCTACCCCTTCCCCCTCCCCCTCCCCTCCTCCTCTTCTTCCTCTTCTCCCTTTTCCCCCCCCAAATTTTTTCTCCTACTTTTCCTTTTCCCTCCTCCTTTTTTCCTCTTTTTCCTTTTTCCCTTCCATCTTCCTTTCCCCCTCCCCCTTTTCCCTCTTCTTCCTCTTCCCCCTACTCTTCCCCTTTTCCCCTCCTCCCCCCATAGTGAAAATTTAAACCAGGAGTGGGCAGCTGCAAAATGCCCAATATTGCCCCTCATTACTCACCCCCCCCTCCCCCCGTCAAAACAATGGGCCCGGATGCTGTTTTCCCTTCCTCCATTCTATCTAATTATCTTTCTCCCTAAATTCTACCTGTCTTTTTATCTCTGTCTCACAGGAAACACTTAAATACAAGTATACATAGTAAAATTTTACCTAGGAAAACCCCAAAGGGAAACCCAGAAAAAGTTTTTATATTTGCTTGAAGATTGATAAAAGTGATGCACAGCCCTTGGGGCCCCTCTGGGGGACGAGAGCTAAAAGGATAGACAGGGGTTTTGAAGACAGGCAAATAAACAGACAAAAATTTTTAGTATACCGCAAAAAACAAAGGGGGGGAATTTTTACCCTCTTCTTTTGGCATCACTCACCCTATTTCCCCTCATCAAACGTCAGCCCCTTATCAGAGGGTTATCCCCCCTTATTTGTTACTTTTCATGGGTGAAAAATTTTTTTATTACATATTATTTTATTATTTTTCCCTTTTATTATTATTATTTTATTATTTTATGTTTTTATGTATTATTATTATTATGTTTTTTTATTAAAAGGGTATTATTGTTATAATTAGTTTCTTCTTCTTCTCCTCCCCTCTTTTTCCCTCCTCCCCCTTTCCTCCCTTTTTCCCGCCTCCCCCTCCTCCTCCTCTTCTTTTTCCTCTGCCTCCTCCTCCTCTTCCCTCCTCCTCCTCTTTTGCCCCTCCTCCTCTTGCCCCCTTTTCCTCCTCTTGCCTCTCCTCCTCTTTGCCCCCTTTTCTTTCCCTCCCCCTTTCCTCTTGCCTCCTCCTTCCTTTTCCTCCCCTCCTCTTGCCTCCTCCTCCTCTTGCCTCCCCTTTCCCCTCCCCCTCCCCCCTCCATTTTTGGGAAAAAGTTTGAAAAAGTTGTAGTTCAAAATTTCACTTCAAATCATCCCCAAATGCTCCATCTGATCTGGGTTTTGGGAAAATGGGAAAAGTTTAAATTTCTGGTAAAATAAACTTGAAAAAAGAGGCCCAGAAACCCCCCAAAAAAGGGGGAAAGGGGTTTGGGTTGCGGGTTTTTTTCCTCACTTTTTCCCCATATTATGGTCATTATTTTTCGGTCAAAACCCCCCCAAAAACCTTGAAACTAAATCTTCACTGTCACTTCCATCTGTATTAGAAATGTCACGGGGAACAAAATTTCCCAAATTTGCCGAGGAGTGGGAACTTTTTTTAAACCCCAGGGCAAAGGGGGGGAAATTTTTTTTACTATGGGGATTCCCCCAATGCCCACTGGGTCCCCAGATTTTTTTCCCACTGCGCACACCCACCACACAGACCCATTCTCTCACATCTAGGGTTTTCAGCCTTTTCCTGTAGATTTTAGGCCGCTAGAATTTTTGCGTACTAGTACCCACAAAAAACCCCCCCGCGTAAGAAGTTTCTTTGTACGACCCAAAACCCTCCCCAAAGGGGTTTAAAGGTTAAAAATACCCGTACCTATTATAAGGTAAAATTTGAAATAAAACAAGGGGCATGGCCTTTATACCGTTAAAGGTCAAGTTTGTGGAGTAGGGTGTCGTGGTTAAATGTTTTTCAAAAAACTTTTTTTAGGTAAAAAAAAATTTTTAATGGGTATTCCCTTTTTTTCCAATGCTGTGTAAAGGGAAAATTTAAAAATTTTTATGATTGCTTTTTTAGTGCTTTTTTTTTTTCCCAAATCCAAATTGGCAGGGGTTTTAGTATGTTTTTTTCTGTTTTTAAAAAAGAAAAATAGTCCCCCTGTGAAAGGGGGTTTCCAAAAATTTTGGATAGCAATGGTTAAAATTTGATATTGGCCTATATTGTTTTTAAATCTGTTTGGGGCACCACCTTTATTATTGGTGTAAAACCCTTGCCCTCTTTTAGTAGTTTCGGGAAGGGTCTAAAATTTTTTAGTGACTTTTTAAAAAATAAGGGAATGCATGCGAAAGGGTATGGGGCCCCTCGCTTTTAAGGGAATGGTGGGGCCTTAACAGATTCCCCCGAGTTTTTTTTAAGTGACTTTTTAAATTTGGTTTACTTCCGAGGGTTCAGTTGGTTTCAAGATAGAAGGAATTTGGGAAATTCCCCTCTAGGTAGTCCCCGGCATGGGGGATTGTATGTGGGGTTTAAATTGGGGGAGATTAGAAACCTATGGTTGAGAAGAAGCGTTTATCTTGTTTTGCTGTGTCAGTGGGATGTATGGGTTTTTATTAGGTTTTTTTTAAAGGGCATATTCTTGGTTTTTTTTTTTTTTTTTAGTTTGTGGGTCCCTAGAATCTAATAGGTTTTTTTCCAGGTTTTTTTTATTCCTCTTGTGTTGTGAATCTACTGGAGTAGTATAGTTTTTTTGGGTTTCTTTTTTACTTTGGTGGAAACTGATGAATAGTGGTTTTAAAAATTTTCTTTATGTATTAAGGCCCCCGTTTTATTGCTTTTTTATTGGTGTTTTTTTTGTCAATGGGTTTCAGAAAGGTGCTGGTTACCATGGGCAACCAAGCCGTTTGTTTTTTGATCTGTTTCGTTTTTATAGGGGCAATGGTTTTTTTGTTTTAGTTTAAGTAATTTGTTAAGAAAAATATCTGTCCAGTCATCAATACCATTGGCCTTGGAGAATTTCTGTAGGCCAGTCGTAATCTCTAGGTCAGCTGGAACTTCCTTATTGAGGCCCGTTCATGGAGTCTAAATGAGACTTTGTTGTATTCAAGTGGTGGTTTATTAATGTTTGTCAGGAGGAAGGTTGGGTAGTGGTCTGTAGTGCTATCTATGATTATCCCTGATTTAAGGGGGGCTAGTATATTGGTCCATATGTGGTCTATTATGGTTGCACTTGTCTCAGTGGGGCCTGGTTGGTTTAGTTATTGTTGGTACGAGAAGGGGTTTGTTCATATTGTTGATAAAATCAGTTACAGGCTGATCATCTAGTAAGCCAAGGTTGATGTTGAGGTCTCCAGCTAAGAGAGGTGGTGCTTATTCATTTGTCTGTTTGTTATTAGTGACTTTAATTTCTCACTGAAATTTGGGATGTTTGTGTGAGGTAATCCGGTAAATGGAAACCGATTGTTATAGGTGTTTTAAAGGGTTTTTTTTACAGTAAAATTAGCAAAAATGTATTCCCCATATTCTCACTAAAGCAAGTGGTGCAAATACAAGTAATTGGTTAGAGTAATAGATTGCAATACCACCCCCAACTTGGTTTGGTCTGCAGTTGTGAATTGCTGTGTATCCTGGTAGAGGGTAGATATCTATTGTGTCCTGCTTTAAGCCAGGTCTCAGTAAGAATAATTTCAGGAGAAGGGTGTCTTTAGTGATTCAAGGAGTGCCAGGGGGTCATCATAGTGTTTGCTTAAGGACCTGATGTTGTAGTTAAGTACTGATAGACTTTTAGCATTGTTTAGGATAGTGCTGGCTTGTGATGCTGTGTAAAAAAGGCAGTTACTTTCAAATAGGTTTTGATTGGGTGTCAGATTATGGAGGTTTAGATTTAGGGTCAACGTGATCAATCATCTTCTAGGTTTAAATTATGGTTATTTATACCTGATTATGTTTGAGTTCTAGTACTGATATCTGTAGTGGTGGAGGTTAATAGAGAAGATGTGAAGGTACAAATGGATTCTTTGTTCTCCAGGATGAGTTTACTTCAGTGGTTAGTGAGGTTAAGGTATCACTGACTCCCTGCTAATCAAGGTAAGAATATTCTAATGTAAGGAGATTCTCAGGCAAGATATATGGACTATGCATTTTGTAACAGACAGAATGGGCAGACAGAGGGTGTGCTCCCAGAAGCTGGTGTTGGTGACATAGTCAGCAGGTTGATAATATTTATTTCAGGGAATGGGAACAAACCCATTATCTGTCTTAGTGGGTGGGGTAATGACATTGGGAAGGACAGGAGACAGGAACTGCTGGATAAGTACAGGTCAGCCAAGAAGTAGCAGGTCTTTAAGGGGGGAAATCCCAATCATATGTAGCATCTTGCCTAGAAAGGGAGTGGGCAGTGAATGGATGTCTAGGGCAATTGGTATAAATTGCTGGCTAGACAGGTACTGCAAGGAACTTGCAATCCCCTTCATTGATAACTGGGACAAATTCTATGGCAAAAGTGGTATGTATGCAAGGGATAGGGGTTTATCTCTCGGGCTGGAGGGGGTTGCATTAGCCAATTCGATTGAGGGGGGGGAATTTTATGACTTGTCTAGGACTTTAAATGATAGATTATAGAGGTTGGGTGTTTTTTGGGAAAAAAAA
>NC_069435.1:4092998-4169870 GCF_026875155.1 Cherax quadricarinatus | reverse complement strand
CAAAAGAAAAAGAAGAAAACTGTCAAAGTGGGATCTAAATTGCATGGTGTTTGCAAATGTAAAAAGAGAATTGTGATGTTATGAAGAGAAGAGCGGGTTTCCCGGGCTTTAAGTAAACAAAGGAAAGGGGGGTGGGAGGTTTCAAGGGGAGGGAATAAATGGGATTGGTCGGGGGTTTAAAAAATAGGTTAAGAAAAAAGGGAGTAGCAAAAATGTTAAAGGGAAAACTTGGCAGGAAAAAGGGACTCTAAATTATAATTTCAAGGTTTATGGGGATAAAATAAAGATTGGAGTAAAAGGGGGTTACAATAAGCTGTATCCCCGGGAGAAGAGAGAAGTGTAGAGGGGGGAAGAGAGTTTTTGGGAAAGTTGAGTGAATGCGGGGATTTTTGAATCAAGTGGAGAGTAAGGGGTGGTTGGGGGGTTTAAATGATGAAGTGGGTAAAAAGTTAGGAGGGAAAGTAGTAGTTAAATTTGGGGTCCGGGGGTAAATGAAATGGGGGAGCCTTTAATTGGTAGGTAGAAAAGATTTGGTAATAAAAACATATTTTTTAAAAAAGAGGAAAAATAAAATAAAAGGTATGGTAGCACGAAATATAGTATTTATTAGATTATGTATTGGGGGAAAAAAGGGTTTGAGGTAGGTCCAGGATGTACTTTTAAGGGGGGCAACTATATATCGATCATTATTTAGTTGTAGCTACAGTTAGAGTACGAGTGATGGGAAAAGGGGAGGTGGCAACAACAAGTAAAAGGGAGGGAAAGTGTATAAACAAGGGGGGAGAATTGGGGTGAGATAAAAATGACTTTTGGGAGAAAGGGGGGCTAGGCAAAGATAGTAGTGGGGGGGTTGAAGGGGGGTTGGAAAAATTTTAAAAATCAGTATTAGTTTGGGGGGCAGAAGTTTGGGGTTTTAAAGGAGGGTGGGGGAGAGGAAAGAGGAGTGTTGGGGAAATTATGAAGTAAAGGGTGTGAAAAAAAGGAAAAAGGTAGCTTATGAGGGGTTTTTTACAAAGCAAAGGTTTTAAAAGAAGAGCAGAGTATAGGGAAAAGAAAAAGAAAGATGAAGGAGGGTGAAGAGTGCAAGAGGAAGCAATGAAAGATGGGGGGAAAGGGAAAGTCAAAAAATTTTAATGAAATAAAAAAAATTTAGGGGTTTAAAAAAGTTAAGAAAGCCCAGGGGAAAGGGTTGGATTTGTCATGAAAACAGATAGGGGAGTTAGTAGATGGGGAGATGGTGGTATTTGGAGATGGGGGGGAAAAAATTTTTGGAACTTTTTAAAATTTAAAGGGAAAAAAAGAGAGGGGTAATTTCATGCACTGGGCAGGAGGTATACCATCTTTTTTGGGGTGAAGAAAAACAGAAGTAATGTGGGGGAGGTCTGAGCATTACGAGAATGAAAAAGGGGTAAAAGCAGCTGGAAATGATGGGATATGACAGAAATGTTAAAAGCAAAGGGGGTATATAGTGTTGGAGTGGTTGGTTTCTTTTTTTTAATAAATGTATGAAAGAGGGGAAGGACCTAGGATTGGCAGAGGCATCATATCCCCCTTTTTATAAAGGGGAAAAGGACAAAAAAGATTTTAAAAATTAAAGAGGAATTATTTAGATATCCCGAAAAGTTACGGGAGGGTTTAATTGAAAGAAATTTGGGTAGACAGAAAGTAGGTTGCGGATGAGCAAGGGGGTTTTTAGAGTGGGTAGGGGGTGTGTAGATCAAGTGTTTACATTGAAGCATATATGTGAACAGTATTTAGATAAAGGAAGGGAAGTTTTTATTGCATTTATGGATTTAGAAAAGGCATATGATAGAGTGGATAGAGGAGCAATGTGGCAGATGTTGCAAGTATATGGAATAGGTGTTAAGTCATTAAATGCTGTAAAGAGCTTTTATGAGGATAGTGAGGCTCAGGTTAGGGTGTGTAAGAAGAGAGGGAGTACTACTTCCCGGCAAAAGTAGGTCTTAGACAGGGATGTGTAATGTCACCATGGTTGTTTAATATATTTATAGATGGGGTTGTAAAGGAAGTAAATGCTAGGGCGTTCGGGGAGAGGGTGGGATTAAATTTTGGGGAATCAAATTCAAAATGGGAATGACACAGTTACTTTTTGCTGATGATACTGTGCTTATGGAGATTCTAAAGAAAAATTGCAAAGGTTAGTGGATGAGTTTGGGAATGTGTGTAAAGGTAGAAAGTTGAAGGTGAACATAGAAAAGAGTAAGGTGATGAGGGTAACAATGATTAGATAAAGAAAAATTGGATATCAAATTGGGGAGGAGGAGTATGGAAGAAGTGAATGTTTTTCAGATACTTGGGAGTTGACGTGTCAGCGGATGGATTATGAAGGATGAGGTTAATCATAGAATTGATGAGGGAAAAAAGGTGAGTGGTGCGTTGAGGTATATGTGGAGTCAAAAAACGTTATCTATGGAGGCAAAGAAGGGAATGTATGAAAGTATAGTAGTACCAACACTCTTATATGGGTGTGAAGCTTGGGTGGTAAATGCAGCAGCGGAGAGATGGTTGGAGGCAGTGGAGATGTCCTGTTTAAGGGCAATGTGTGGTGTAAATATTATGCAGAAAATTCGGAGTGTGGAAATTAGGAAAAGGTGTGGAGTTAATAAAAGTATTAGTCAGAGGGCAGAAGAGGGATTATTGAGGTGGTTTGGTCATTTAGAGAGAATGGATCAAAGTAGAATGACACGGAAAGCATATAAATCTATAGGGGAAGGAAGGCGGGGTAGGGGTCGTCCTCGAAAGGGTTGGAGAGACGGAGTAAAGGAGGTTTTGTGGGCAAGGGGCTTGGACTTCCAGCAAGCGTGCATGAGCGTGTTAGATAAGAGTGAATGGAGACGAATGGTACTTGGGACCTGACGATCTGTTGGAGTGTGAGCAGGGTAATATTTAGTGAAGGGATTCAGGGAAACCGGTTATTTTCATATAGTCGGACTTGAGTCCTGGAAATGGGAAGTACAATGCCTGCACTTTAAAGGAGGGGTTTGGGATATTGGCAGCTTGGAGGGATATGTTGTGTATCTTTATATGTATATGCTTCTAAACTGTTGTATTCTGAGCACCTATGCAAAACCAGTGATAATGTGTGAGTGTGGTGAAAGTGTTGAATGATGATGAAAGTATTTTCTTTTTGGGGATTTTCTTTCTTTTTTGGGTCACCCTGCCTCTGTGGGAGACGGCCGACTTGTTAAAAAAAAAAAAAAAAAAAAAAAAAAAAAAAAAAAAAAAAAAAAAAAAAAAAAAAAAAAAAAAAAAAAAAAACTACATAACACAACTGCCTGCTAATACTTTGAAGAAAACTGCTCAGATGAGGTGTTTTGTCTTTTCACATAAAAAAAAGTCCACAAAAATGCACACACACTGGTTTTATGTGTGAGGAGTGTAAAACATCATTGTGTATGAAAACATGTTTCAAAGAGTTCCACAAGCTGCAGAACTTCTAGGATTATGTTCGGTGACTGTACATTGGTATATATATTATAGAACAATAGTAATAAAAAAAAATTTGTATTCTGTTTTTGTAAATATTGTAAATATTTGTAAATATTGGCAGTTTGGAGGGATATGTTGTGTATCTTTATACGTATATGCTTCTAAACTGTTGTATTCTGAGCAACTCTGCAAAAGCAGTGATAATGTGTGAGTGAGGTGAAAGTGTTGAATGATGATGAAAGTATTTTCTTTTTTGGGGATTTTCTTTCTTTTTTGGGTCACCCTGCCTCGGTGGGAGGCGGCCGACTTGTTGAAAAAAAAAAAAAAAAAAAAGTTTTGTAAACAATATATTGATAATTATGTTTGTGTGCTTATTGTGTTGTATACAACGAGTGTATATATGTACATTGCACCTTACTTTGGTCTCACAGGCCACGTAAGTTAAGTGAAAAAATAAAATAGTGAAAAAAACAACAAACCTTCAATTACAAGTAAACCAAAGTTTACCGGGTGAGAGGCAGTCACCGCTGTTGCCATACACGGCTCATTTTCTGCAAACTTCACGTCTCTATATCTCAGTAAGTACTGATGGCAAAAAATTTTTTGGGGACTAAAACACTCAGGAAAATAATCTTAACATTTTCATAAGAAAAAAAATTTTTATTTTTTTGAATATTTTGCGACATAGAATGACAGTTTCAGAAAGGAGCCCAGTCAAAGGGTTAAAGGAGGGGTTCGGGGAGGGATATGTGTATCTTTATAGATATATGCTTCTAAACTGTTGTGTTCTGAGCACCTCTGCAAAAACAGTGATTATGTGTGAGTGAGGTGAAAATGTTGAATGATGATAAAAGTATTTTCTTTTTTGGGGATTTTTTTCTTTTTGGGTCACCCTGCCTCGGTGGGAGACGGCCGACTTGTTTAAAAAAAAAAAAAGAGAGAGAAACTTTCATTTTTCTTTTTGGGCCACCCTGCCTTGGGTAAAAAAAAAAAAAAAAAAAAAAAAGAAGAAGAGACTAACACTTGGATAGTCCCACCAAAATCATCACTATGTCTGCAGCCTGTAAGTAAGATGCCACACAACTATACTGAATCTGGCACTGGGCTACTTGCTACATAACTGTCAAAAGGGATGGCCCGAGTCTCACCCTCTGGAGCCAAGAACCTGCCAGAGACTGGTTCCAGATAATTTCCAATGAATTTTTCTATGCCATGACCATTATGAATGGACATTTCTGCACAGGAACCAGGGAAGGGGGCCATGCCTAAAGAAATATGAATTAATGTGAGAGGATAGCTAAGTAGAAGAGGAAATTACAGTAATCTAGTTGCCTAATTAAAAGAATCCAAACCTCCATCACTAGTCCCTATACCACCAGCCAACATGACAGGCAGTGCCAATTTTTCTTGATACTGCTTTGCTACCCTGCCCAAACAAAGGATGGGTTTCCCAAAATTAGAGGAAGGCAAAGAAAAACTGGTTATTTAAACAGAGCACCAGAGGCACTAGCATTATTTAGCAAACAGACAAGTGTGAACTGGAAAGACTGACAGAAGTTGTATACTTTCAGTAACCTCCAGTAACATTTCTGCTGTCAGACAGCCATCAAATGGACCACCAGATGGTTCATCTTACTGTTCAATCTCCCTTATACATATTATAATTATTCTAATACTATTATCAGTTATTCTGTGAAATATGTAAGCATGAAACAGTAACAAACCTAAGATTGACATCTGCTTCATTGTTGATTAGAAAGGTTGTCACTTGTTTATCCTTGTGCTGGATAGCAATGTGTAGCAGGCTGAGACCTTGAGAGTCAGTAGTGTTGATATCAGAACCAGCTTTTAAGAGATGTCTTGCAACTGTCAGATGGCCACTACCTAAAGCCACTCCTAATGCTGTCAGATCGCATGAGTCTCGAAGGTTTAGGTCGGGAATCAACGCAAAATCCACTTTGTTACTTTCACAGTATTCTGAAAAAAAAGAAGAAAATAAAAGTACACAACTGCAGGATTCAGAAGATGAATAAATCACTAAAAAAGAATTATGAAAAGAAGGATGAACAAAGGTTGGAAGGGTGGGAAGGCTGAAGGGAAGTGTGCTGATATCAGGCCAACTGCCTCAAAGATGCTCCACATTCAGCCAAAATGGAAGAAAATTAAAATACTGTAAAATCTCCTCATTAATGGATTTCAATAATTTTGGACACACTCTAATTATTGGAGAAAATGAACAGAAGTCTAATTCCAAATTCTGTCCACAGTGATAGTGTCCAGCTGTCTTCTGAAGTATCAAGCCAATCTGCTAACTCCAACATTTGTCTGGTAGAGACCAAAGTGGCCACATCCAGGACCTGTCTGTTTTCACTCTTCCTTGAGGCATAGGTCGGCTATGCCAGTTTATTTTTTGCACTTACTCACGCACACACTCATCATTCCGTCTAATCTTACCCGGAATTAGAGTATTTTGTATAAATTATTTTGTGTAATTAACAATGGCTTCTAAAGTAAGTCTTCTCAGCTATCTACATTATTTTCACTAGCAGAGCTTTACAGTTCCTTCAACTCTGAACAAAAGTTTATTTGAGTCACAATTATTAATCACATCAGTTTACACTTCATATTTTCATTACAAAAAGATAAGTAAAATTACTGTAAATTATACTTCAGAAGACAACTGAGCCATCATGTAATATTTATTTCATAATTCAGAAGTTGCAGACAATAAGTATTATTGTACACTCTCTATTCCCTTCCTCTACTCACCTGATTGCAGTATATAAGCCACCTCTCTGGCCCTATGCTATACTTCCTACAAGAGTGATGGACTGAACACATCGATTCCAGGCTGAGGGACTGATTACCTCAAACTCCTCCTCTCCTTACCCATTTCTACATTGTATTAAACTTATGAAGCCACTGTGTGGCAAAATGTTTCTTCAATAAAGATTCCCATATGTTGCATAAGTGTCTCAATTCTTCAACTTGTCAGTTTTCAAAGCCATTCATCACATTTCCGAGTGACTCTATCATTCAACATTGATCAAACATTGAGTGGTTTTAAGACACCTCATTCAAGACACCAATATTGGCCTAAGTGGTGCAGTCAATGCCACAAGCTCTTGTTACATGAGCTAGGTAGATCCTATTTTCACTTGCATCAACCTGACATATACTGCAGTGTGTAGGTTGACACACGGTGAATAGGGCTACTCTTACTAGGCAGTGATGTAAGAGCCAACACCTAATAACAGGTATGAGTAGCCCACTATATTCCAGGTAATCTATTATACTGGAATATATATTCTTTAGGGTGAAGATTTAAACCTGGTTATTCATCATCAACAGCCACAGTGGGTGAATACAGCTTCTTCGAAGGAGATCCTTTGAACTGCGGCTACAGGAGGGTCAGAGCTGTACCCCTCCTTATTGTCATGAATTTCTTATAACATGCTAGCAGCAGGTCTTATCATTCAAGTTTCCCCACATAGTTAGAACATTATTAACATTTTATTATGTCATTTGGGATCTGGAACGGTTAGTATTTTTGTTTAATAAATGTATGAAAGAGGAAGAAGGTACCTAGGGATTGGCAGAGAGTGTGTATAGTACCTTTATATAAGAGAAGGGGAACAAAAGAGATTGTAAAAATTATAGAGGAATAAATTTAATTGAGTATACCAGGAAAAGTGTATGGTAGAGTTTTTATTGAAAGAATTAGAGGTAAGACAGAATGTAGAATTGTGGATGAGCAAGGAGGTTTTAGAGTGGGTAGGGGATGTGTGGATCAAGTGAACAGTATTTAGATAAAGGTAAGGAAGTTTTTATTGCATTTATGGATTTAGAAAAGGCATATGATAGAGTGGATAGGGGAACAATGTGGCAGATGTTGCAAGTATATGGAATAGGTGGTAAGTTACTAAATGCTGTTAAGAGTTTTTATGAGGATAGTGAGGCTCAGGTTAGGGTGTGTAGAAGAGAGGGAGACTACTTCCCGGTAAAAGTAGGTCTTAGACAGGGATGTGTAATGTCACCATGGTTGTTTAATATATTTATAGATGGGGTCGTAAAAGAAGTAAATGCTAGGCGATCGGAGAGGGGTGGATTAAATTAAGGTAATCAAATACAAAATAGGAGTGACACAGTTACTTTTTGTCTGTGATGATACTGTTGCTAATGGGAGATTCTAAAGAAAAATTGCAAGGTTATGGAACGAATTTTTTTTTTGGGAGTGTGTGTAACGGTTAGAAAGTTGAAAGTGAACATAGAAAAGATAAGGTGATGAGGGTATCAAATGATTTAGATAAAGAAAAATTGGATATCAAATTGGGGAGGAGGAGTATGGAAGAAGTACATAAATGTTTCCAGATATTTGGATATGCGGAAGGATCATTATTCTTTTAGGGGCTCTGGTGGCCTGGTGGTTAACGCTCTCGCTTCACACGGTGAGGGCCTGGGTTCGATTCCCAGCCAGAGTAGAAACATTGGACGTGTTTCTTTCCACCTGTTGTCTATGTTCCCCATCAGTAAAATGGGTACCTGGGTGTTAGTCGACTTGGTTGTGGGTCCGCATCCTGGGACACGACCTAAGGAGCCCTGTCACAGACCGGGCCCGCGGGGGCCGGTTGACCCCCGGAACTCTCTCCCTAAAAACTCCAGAAACTCCAAGTTGTCGGTCATGTCAGCGGATGGATTTAATGAAGGATGAGGTTAATCATAGAATGATGAAGGAAAAAAAGGTGAGTGGTGCATTAAGGTATATGTGGAGACAAAAAATGTAATCTATGGAGGCAAAGAAGGAAATGTATGAAGAATAGTATACCAACACACTTATATGGGTGTTGAAGCTTTGGTGTAAATCTGTCAGTGAGAGGCCGGCTGTGAGGTAGTGATGTTCTTTCTAAGGGCAATGTAATGGTGTAAATATTATGCAGAAAATTCGGAGTGTGAAATTAGGAGAAGGTGTGGATTAATAAAAGTATTAGCCAGAGGGCTGAAAGGAGGGGTTTGTTGAGTGGTTTGGTCATTTAGAGAGAATGGATCCAAAGTAAAATGACTGGAGAGCACATAAATCTGTAAGAAAAGGAAGGCAAGGTAGGGGGTGTTCTCGAAAACGTTGGAGGGAGGGGGGTAAAGGAGGTTTTGTGGGCGAGGGGCTTGGACTTCCAGCAAGTGTTTGCGTGATCGTGTTAGATAAGGAGTGAATGGAGACAACTGGTATTTTGGGACCTTACGAGCTGTTGGATGTGAAGCATTGTAATATTTAGTAAGGGATTCAGGGAACATGGTTATTTTATATAGACGGACTTGAATCCTGGAAATGGGAAGTACAATGCCTGCCCTTTAAAGGAGGGGTTTGGGATATTGGCAGTTTGGAGGGACATGTTGTGTATCTTTATACGTATATACTTCTAAACTGTTGTACTCTGGGTATCTCTGCAAAAATGGTGATTATGTGTGAGTGAGGTGAAAGTGTTGAATGATGATGAAAGTAATTTCTTTTTGGGTCACCCTGCCTCAGTGGGAGACAGCCGACTTGTTAAAAAAAAAAAAAAATTATGGGAAAAACTGCTTTGGTTGTCATTGATTTTGGTTGTCGAATCAACATCTGGAACGAATTAAACTCGAAAACTGAGGTTCCACTGTACTATACTTTTATATAAAACTTGTATGGTGGTTGGCATTCAAACACTGAAAGTGAGCAATGATGGAAAAACATTGCTAACCACTGCTATGACTGCAAGAATTAGTTCATTCTACTACAGTGTATGAACACAAGCATTTTCTCAATGCTTATTTTGTGTCTGGAAATCAGTAAGTATACCAGATGAATACACCCCGACAGAATCAACTGCAAGTTGAAATATTCTTTGAGTTTAATGTTTTTTTGAATGCACTGAGTTACTTAGATGCAGCAGTGGCACTGCACAACAAGCAATCCCTCCCTCCTGGTGATTGAGACATTAAGTCATTTTCATGATTTGATTTGTCCATTAATGTTTAAAATTTTCTTTTTGGATATGGACACTTATGATGATCCTGTACCGTATACACTAGTTTCACTAAATTTCTCTTTTATCAGGCACTGTTTGCCATTATGCAAAATTCAGGCAACTCTGTCTCCTCTGCCTTTTTCCCGAAAGGATTTGGTGACTTACACCTATGAGAGATAGGAACATTACAATGGATGTGAAGAACAAAATGAGTTCCCACTATATATTCTTCTCAAGCATAAGTAAATATGAGTAAAACATTGACATGTGATGAACTGTTTTTGTCTATCTACATGATTTAGGGAAACCGATTATTTTATATAACCGGACTTGAGTCCTGGAAATGGGAAGTACAATGCCTGCACTCTAAAGGAGGGGTTTGGGATATTGGCAGTTTGGAGGGGTGGTATATTGTGTATTTTTATACGTATTTACTTCTAAATTGTTGTATTATGGGCACCTCTACAAAAACAGTGATTATGTGTGAGTGAGGTGAAAGTGTTGAATGATGATGAAAATATTTTCTTTTTTTGGGATTTTCTTTCTTTTTGGACCACCCTGTCTCGGTGGGAGACGGTCGACTTATTGAAAAAAAAAAAAAAACTTGTAAATTATTACATTTATGAAGATCAGACCAAAGACTTCTGCAGGTGGGGCCCTAACACTTAGTCCAGAGCTGGGTAGGAGGGTCCAGACAAATAAAAGTGTATATGTAAATCACACCAGGTTGTGATGGTTCCACTGTTTTTATTAAACTTGTGTGATGTGAAGATTGGAGATTATATCAGAGGATTCCTGTCATGTACCAAATTGATAAGTCCATCACTTGTGACACCACAGAACACATGAACACCATGATGTTCAATAAAGGCAGTACACCATGTAGCAGGCAGTGAGCTACCTGCACACTCACATTGTGCCCACAAGCCTTGTTCGTTTGTTTGTTCATTCATGCGTGCATGTGTGTGTGTGTGTGTGTGTGTGTGTGTGTGTGTGTGTGTGTGTGTGTGTGTGTGTGTGTGTGTGTGTGTGTGTGTGTGTGTGTGTGTGTGTGCGTGTGTGTGTGTGCGCCCGGATGTATGCATGTGCATATATGCATGCATGCAAAGCTACAGAGCAATCCTCAAATTATTGTTAAATTACACTAATGTTAAATATCAATCAGAGCTGGCACAATGTATGTTGCAAGATCATAATTACATTAATGTTAAATATCAATCAGAGTTGGATTAACATATGTTATAATATCATATTAGGAATACCTTCAACATCTTACCTTTGTGATCCAAGATTGCTCTTATATCACCTTCATTATTGTTTCTGATGGCTCGATGAAGGGCAGTTTCACGGAAAATTAGTGTCGGTAATAGTGAATCGTTTTCATCCTCATCTTCTGCAAATGGATCATTTGATGCCAGTGCTTTGCTCTTTGGAGTGGCCGAGTAAGTTTGGAAATTTGGGTTTGCTTCTATCTGCAAAAAGTAAACTACAATAACACCAGTCTACAATAAATTTCAAACTTCGTCTTTCAATGCACCGGCTGCAACCCACCAAGGCAGGGTGGCCCAAAAAGTAAAACAAGTTTCTCTTTTTAACTTAAAAATGTATACAAAAAGGGTTACTAGCCCCTTGCTCCCTAAATTTCAAACATTTATATCAAATACCTGTGTAGAGCTAGGTAGTAGGTTGGTAAACAGCAACCGCCCAGGAAGGTACTACCGTCTTGCCAAGTGAGTGTAAAACGAAAGCCTGTAATTGTTTTACATGATGGTAGGATTGCTGGTGTCCATTTTTCTGTCTCACAAACATGACAGGGCTTGTGGAGGTTTCAAGGTACATCTTGCTACTTCTACTTACACTTAGGTCACACTACACATACATGTACAAGCATATATATACACACCCCGCTGGGTTTTCTTCTATTTTCTTACTAGTTCTTGCTCTTGTTTATTTCCTCTTACCTCCATGGGGAAGTGGAACAGAATTCTTCCTCCGTAAACCATGCATGTTGTAAGAGGCGACTAAAATGCCAGGAGCAAGGGGCAGTAACCCTTTCGTATATATACTAAATGTAAAAGGAGAAACTTTCGTTTTTCCTTTTGGGCCACCCCGCCTCGGTGGAATACGGCCGGTGTGTTAAAATAAAAAAAAAAAGACCTGTGTAGAGCAAAAAAATAAAGAAAAAGCATAATTTTAAGGTCTTGTGTTCATGCATGATAATACATCTAGCAAGTGGCAGCAGAGCTATACAAGTACAGTCAGAGGGACTGTCTTGTACCAGAGAGATGGTTCCAGGGTTCCAGAATAAGCCAAGTACAATTAAGTACAGTAAAAATGACAAAAGATCCAAAATTGTGTTGCTTTAATTGGTAGCATTTTACTGCACTTAGGGAAAGCACTAAACTTGCCCTAAATTGTGTTTCATCTTTAATCACTGTTCTTGAAATTAATTTAGGCTTATGAAGATTTGGTTGTATCCAGTGATAAAATTTTTATGCTGAAGGGTTGCAAGATGAGTGTGGTAGACATTCCTGGCAATAAAACTAAAATTTTTTTCTGTTCATTAACCCTTTCAGGGTCCAGAGGCCAAATTTCAAAGTGTGCACCAGGGTCCAAGAATTTAAAAAAAAAAAATGTTGTTATTTTTTCTTATGAAATGGTAGAGAATCTTTTTCTGAAGGTAATAGAACAAAAAGTATGAAATTTGATGGAAAATTGACAAAATTATGCTCTCGTGAATTTTGATGTGTCAGCGATATTTATGAATCGGCGATTTTGCCGAATTTGACTCACATTTTAGGTCAATTACATTATTCCAGTCGACCAAATTCTTAGCTATTTCACTAGTATTACTTCTATTCTATCGATTGAGCACAAGAAATCACCAAGGTCAACTGTTTCAACTACAAAATAAAGTGATCGAAAATTGTAATTGACCCAATTTAGGGGCACAAAGTTCAAAATATTCCAATTTCAACATAGGGTCCAGAATAAAACAATGTGAGTATTTATCCCTACACTAAACTAACATTTCCTCTGTTCATGTATTGAGGCTTAACAAATGAATTCCATTTTGATTTTTTATTCACATGAATTTTTATTCAAACCAAAAAATAGAAGATTTACTGTTATGCATATGTAATAATTGTATAAATATCATCACCACCTTTGTGATGTATATCAGACCCACCAGCGTGGCATGTATTAGATGTGTGAGGGTCGTTTTGTTTACTCTTGAACTCGACAAAAATTTAATCATTTCCGCTACTTTGAGCTCAGTTCAAGCCATTTGCAGTGCTAAAACTCCAATCAAAAATCATCTCCATATCTGTAATATGTCTTCCATCTATCACAAATGAAGACTCAAGAATCGCACATACACCTTAAAAAAACATATGAAAAAACACTGCAAATCGATGTTTTAACCCTTTGACAGTTTCAGGGCCCTCTCTGAACGTCATTCTAAGTCGCCAAATATTCGAAAAAAAAAAAATTATTTTTTCTTATGAAAATGTAGGAATATTTTTACTAGTGTTTTTAAGCCTAAAAAAAATTTTTGCCATCAGTACTTAACACGAGATAATAGAGCCGCAAAGTTTGCAGAAATTGAACGTTGCGTACGGCAAAGCGGCGACTGCCGCCCACCAACCGAAATTCATTTTATTTAACTCTAAATTCAAGGTTTCCCTTGCTTTTTCAATATTTTTCTTTTCAGGTAACTTATGTGGCCTGTGAGACATGTAAGGTGCATGTTCAAATATACACTCATATTTACAACACATAACAGAACAAACTTTATCACTATTAGTTGGTGTATACACTTTGTTTACACAAATCAAACAATACAAAACAATGTTTATACTATTGTTTCCATAATATTATACATATGTACAGCACTAACCCCGTTCCTAGAACTGCTGCAGATTTGGAACTCTTGAAACATGGGTATATGCAGAGGGGCACTTCAACACTCCTCACACTAAAACAGTGTCTCTGCGTGTTTGTGGGCGTTTGTGGTATGCATTCATACACAACACCTCTCTGACATTTTTCTTGGCAGTATAGAGGCATTTGTATGGTAGTGATCACCAGGCCACAAACGAGAATGACGTCTGTGGGCGCTGGACTATTGCAGGAGTTCTCCTTGTACTTTTGCAATTTATTTGTCTGATTACTGACAGGCTAAAATTCACCCTATTTTTGGTGTTTTGTTGGGTCTTCACATGTATAAGTTATAACATGTTACATAGAGAAATCAACAAGATAAAAAAAGTTTGATATACCACTAATAACTCTTGCCGTACACAGTCTGCAAACCCAATCTGCATGTCACATTTGTCCACTAACGCATATTGGGTTGTAGGTCCAGACAGCTGCAGGCTTTAGAATGGTTATTGGTCCTCTGTTGTCCCTGCAACTGGGTACCATTTCGTCTGTGTGAACTGATGTCAACAATGTGACATCACTTTGTCCATGCCAGCCACGAAATTCCATATGGTCATTGGCAGCAAAGGCTTGCACCTCACCTCTGCGAGTGCCAGCGTCGAACCTTGCAAATGTTTTGCGATTACCACGCACTTTGTGCCATCACACCGTCAGTCAAGTACACTCGCAAGAAATCACTGAGTAAGGGGCTTGTGTACCAGTTAACATAAATAACAATGCCCCTAACCAGAATGTTCCCATCATTGTTCGAACCAACATCACCAAGATACCCAATAACTTCATGGTACCTCCAAGATTACTGCCAGTGTACACAATAATATCTAAAACAAGACCACTAATCTGCAATCACACAGTCACAAAAGCTTTAGTCCAAAGCGTTTCCTCTTGCTTGGTAATACTGCTTGAATGAGAGTCCTTCCTTTGAATAAAATCAGGGACTCATCAATACAAGCATCCTGAAGGGATAAAAAATATACATGCAGCACACTTTTGTTTCATGTACATAAACCATTTCTTATCACTTAATAACCTGTCCGCTTCTTTCAGGCCTGGTTTTGTTCTGAAAGTGTAACATACGCAACAGTATCATGAAAACGATGTGAACACCTATAATGTACTAAAACCTGAAGTTGAAATCAGCGATCAGTAATGTTGTCCAGTATGTGGTGACAGTGCGCTTATACACATGTGGCATAAGCATTATTGTGCAAAGAAACAGGTACCTCTCTGCCACAGTTTGTCTCCTTCCACTGTGTAGGCCGTGATTTTGGTGAGAGAATTGTATTTGCCATGGTGTATACACAGTATGTGTTGGTTTCCCTGACCATGATGTCCATCAGGGGTTCATCGGAAGAATAACTCAAAGCAGTCCCAGTTCACGCAATGTTCCCAAGTGGACAAGATGGCTTTATTTCCACTTTGTGTTTCAATCAAAGTCATGGGGACTGGGAAACAAACTCTCACCGTCCTGCCAATCCCAGATGCGGTCTGCTGGTTGGGTTGGGAAATTTGTACCTGGTTGGGCGTTGTGGTTGTGGCTGTGCAGGTTGTGGAGGTGCAGTTGTGGCACGTGTGGGGTAGGGTGAGCTGTTGTTCAGCATGAGTCAGCCGCGTGGCTAGTAGCTGTGGGCCCGGTATTGGTGCCAGAAAACAAAAAAAAAGGGGGGAGGAGTAGAAACAATAAAAAAAAAAAGGGGGGTGGGGGGGGGGAAAAAAAAACATGGGCCGTGCCACCCCACTATCACCACCACTGCCCCTCCCCTCACTGTTTTCACATCATACCCATCGGTACAATATCGTCATCCTTCACTTATCAGGTCGTGGTGTTGGGCCACGGAATGTGCTCCCAAGTTTCTCCTTCCCCCCTTGGAACAACATATTGAAACACTACCAGACCGCATCTAACTAAAACTCGTACATACTGGCGCTTCACTGGGAATATTCACTCTCACTGTCCACTAGAACTGCTTCAATGACCTTGAAAATCACTATCTCACTACATCTAATCACTATCACTGCTATCATCAGGGTGTTGTACCACGACCAAAATAGTTTTCCTCTTCGTCCTGGTACATGCAACGTGAACGTGAAACAAGCCGGCACAGCACCAGAGGTCGAAGTTTGGGTGCATCTGGGTTTTCGTCACCTATTTTACGTTATCCTGGCACTTTTTCGGTAACACTCACTTGACAACCCTTGGAATTCACTGTCTAATGACACTTTCATCGCTGTTAGAGCTATCACTTGGGAACAAAAGACCTCCAATCCGCCGAGGAGTGAGGAACTTCTTACCGAGAGGCATGGTGAAAATGGACTGACAACATGGGGTTCCCACAATGCACCGCTAGGTCCCAGATTTTTTTCACAGGGTGCACACCGACCACTGAGACCCATTCTCTCCCGTGTAGGCCTATCAGGCCTTTGGCGCTCGATTTGAAGCCGCTAGAATTTGTGCGTATAAATACGTCAGAAACATTGGCTCGTAAGACGTATTTATACGTCGGAAACAGTCAAAGGGTTAATCGAAAATCACGGTCTCATTTTTTTTCTCTCATTATACACTGTGTGCTGCAGGATTTGTTTTATGTGGTGCAGACATACCACATAGATGTATTCTCTCATATCTAGGCCCAAATTTACCACTCACAGCTTATCAGAGTGAGCTGAGGTCATGGCATAGATCTACGGTTTGGACCCTGAATGTAAAGCCATAGATCTACGGGATGGACCCTGAAAGGGTTAATCATGTCCCTGGGCATATCCTTCTACTTTGAATTCATCATCATCACAAAAACTGAAAGATTTACCCTATTTTTCAGATAGTAAAATATAACCAGGCATGACTGGTCATGGTTTATGGTGTCCTTATAATTGAATCACACCTATTAAAACTCATAAAACAGACAGGGGTACACAGCGGCTTTACCCATTGTCAGGAAAATTAGAAAAAAATTGAATGCTTCTGCTAGTTTGAGCCCAATTTTAAGCTACTTGCAATCCCGAAACCAACCAATATAATTTCTATTTCAGTAGTATATCTTACATTCTATCAAATGATGCCAAGAAACAGCCAGCAAAGCTATAAAAACCATCCTAGAAAACACCTTGAAGTCGCTATTTAAATTTACCAAATCGGTCAATTTTGCATTTCTCCATTATGCATCATGTGGGGCAGGATTTTTTATACTGTTCACACTCACCATACAAACCCATTCCTTCATATCTAAGCCAAAATTTACTGCTCACAACTTATCTGAGGGAGCTGTGCTCAAAACATTGATCTACGTGAGTGACCCCAGCATAAACAATGTAGATCTATGTGATGGCCTGTGAAAGGACTAAGTGCTCAAATCATACCAGCAATCTCTCCTCAGCCCTCTTGAATTATACTTTTGGTAATCCCAAACCAAGTAATTTCCATGATCTTAATTTTCTGCATGGTAGTCACACCACACATTGCACTCTAACGAGACATCTTCACTGCCTCAAGCCTCCTTCTTGCTGCAATGTTTAAAACCCATGTTTCACACCCATATAAAAGTGTTGGTACCATTAAACTCTGGTACATTCCCTTTATTGCCTCCATAGAAAGTTTCTTTTTTTCCACACATATTCCTTTATTGCCTCCATAGATAAGCTTCTTTTTTTCCACACATACTTCAACACACTAAGCACCTTATTTTCCCTCCTCATCTCTTCCATGGTTCATATCAGCTTTCACAGACCTATCTGTCAACAAGTCCACACACAAATGTATCAAAACATTTACTTCCTACATGCACCCTTCTTCAAATATGATTTCTAGTCTTGCATGGCCATGTTTACTTTAAATTTTCTTCTTTTACATACTCTCCTTAATTCCATCATTAACGATGATAATAGAATGAATAATTTTTTATTATTTTGATTATGACTTTTTTTTTTTTTTTGGTGGCTTGTACTCATAAGACAGGATATTATTCAGGAATATTTATTTAGTAAAGCATCACATGTTGATGCAAATTATCACATGTTACAGACTCACACCTGTATTAAGTTTAAATAAGATTGTGAAACAGCTAACCACTATTACTTGTCTAGTTTTAAGTATAGTTACTATGTAGTATTATCTTATCTAGTTTTAATTAGTTATTATGTATTAGGATTAGTTTGCCCAAAATGCCTTGGCATGATAGTGGCTATCTTTGTACTTAGCAAATCAAAATTGTAATTACACATTGTAACCTTTACAAAGAAATAAACTTTACTTTACTATTTTCTAAATACCACATAATATAGTTCTGGAGCATGTAAATCGTGTATTTGTTCAATATGTGCATGAAAGAAGGGAATGTAAAGCAGCTAAAAACTGCCAGAGAACCTGCACAGTTGGAAATACAGTGGAACCCTGGTTTTCGAACTTAATCCGTTCCAGGTCATTCTAAAACTGAAAAGTGTGAAAACTTAATCAATATTTCCCATAAGAAAAAATGTAAATACAATAATCCGTTCCAGATACCCAAAAATATTAACAAAAAATACATTTTTTAAAGATTAACTATAGCAATGCAGCTTTTCAGCTTTTCAGTGGTTAGCTCTTCCCTGTGGTCATCCACCAACTCTTCCACATTCATTACTTACCTTAAAATATTTGTAGTCTTAATGTAGGGCGAGAGTAGTGCTTTTTTGTAGGAAGTCAGTGTGTCTGACTTTTTTTTGGGTTATCCTAGGTTCTCTACACATATGCTGCTATGTATGATAATCTATGTAACTGTATTTGTGTATACCTGAATAAACTTACTATGTAGCCGGTAGACATAGGTAGCCAGTAGAGGTAGGTAGCCGGTAGGTAGCCTGGGCTACGTACATACATTTACCTTTTAGCTACATGTTATTTAATGCGGCCCAGAGCCATATTATTACCATCAATATACTTTGTTCACCGAGTTTCATCGTTACTAACAATTACCTTTAGATGCCATCATAAACAAAGGGAGAAGTAATGAATAATTCATGCCAAGAATTGTAAACAAAAGCCAGATGCAGATTCATACAGTTTTCTCTAATGCTCGACCAAAGAAAAAGAGAAAAAGTAATGTTTTCCCTCCACCGACTACCACCCTTCGATACCATATAAATATTGCATGTTTATACTATGCTATATAACGTGTTTCTTACATAATTTTGAAGAAAATATCATAGATGGATTAATGAAAATGTCTATATTAACGTAAAACAAGACATTTAATGTGCCCATGAGTGAGTCACAAACATATGAGCGGCCCAGGTGAACGCGTCTGATACGTATGATTTCCGGATCAAGGTCCGATATCCAGAGCGAAATTTCACACAAAAAATGTTTCTAAAACCGAACTGTCTGATAACTGGCCCGGGCGAAAACCGAGGTTTCACTGCATAAACACAAAAGCAGTATAACATGACCCTTTACTGACAATGTTTTGCCCACACAATGGGCTTTATCAAGTCACAAACAGATCTACCTGGGTGAAAGGTACAAGAGTAATTATAGGATGGAGTCAGGTGGAGAATGCTGCATGTGACAATCTTCTGAGTAGGGTGATAGGGTTTAGGACCTTCGGTAGCTTTAAAAAGAGATTGGACAAGTACAGCGGAACCTCGGCTTACAAACTTAATCCATTTCGTGACCTTGTTCGTGTCCTGATTTGTTCGTATGCCGAGTCAATTTTCCTAATTTAAATTAACTGAAAAGCCATTAATCCGTTCCGACAGAATTCTTGCTCTCAGAGGCAGGAACATTACACTTCAAAATAGCACTAGTAATAACTCTATGGCTTATTTATCTATCACAATTGATCTAATATGACATAATAAACAATATAAATAATATAGAAACCTGATATATACTCTAGAATGAATAAAATAAGTCATTATGTGAGAAGTGGCGGCGGCCATAACCGCTCCCGCAATGTTGTGGTATTCACTGCCATCTAGTGACGGCCTTTCGAAGGCATCTATTATTATAATTATTATTATAGTACAATTTTATTATAGTATTATTTTACATATTATTATTATTATTATTATTCAATTCAATTCAAGTTTATTCTCTATAAGAGTTACAATGTGGGGTTTACAGGTTTTGGGTATTGTGTGGTTTACATGTTATAAAATACTAATTACAGAGGGGGCCACTAGGATACCTAGCATGGCTAGGCATTTCGAGCAGACTTAGATTAATTCTTAACATTAAATCCTTACATTAAATCATAATTTGGGAGTTTAGCAGTGTGAATGCTTTTGTTTTGGCACAATACAAGGTGTCTAGAATATTTGAGTATCATAGGCAAACTTATGACTAGTTAGGATTTATTATTTTAAGATTAAGATTAGTATTTCTGGGTTTATAGTCAGTGGGTGAGTGAGTGTAATTGTGAACCACCAGGTGGTTATCATGTAGTTAGTTGTCGGGGTGGATCAGGGAGATAAGATGTTTTCTAACTGTAGTTTTGAAAGTGATGAATGTGTCTGCAGTTCTACAGTTTTCAGGTAGGGTGTTCCAGATTTAAGGTCCTTTGAAATACATTGAATTTTTGTAAAGGTTTAGTCGAAACACGGGGAATGTCATAGAGATGTTTGTGTCTGGTGTTATGCCTGTGGATCCTGTCCAACTATCAAGAAAGCATTTTAGGTCAAGGTTAATATTGGAATTTTAAGGTCCTGTAGATATAGATTGCACAGTAGTAAGTGTGGATGTTCTGAACAGGGAGTAAGTTTAGATCTATGAAGAGTGGGAGGGTGTGTTGCCAGGGATGGGATTTAGTGATTATTCTTACTGTGGCTTTTTGTTGGGTTATTATTGGCTTTAGGTGTGTTGCTGCAGTTGAACCCCAAGCACAGATAGCATAGGTGAGGTATGGATATATAAGTGAATGGTATAGTGTGAGAAGGGCAGTTTGCGGTATGTAGTATCGTATCTTGGAGAGGATCCCCACCGTTTTGGATACTTTTTTTGTTATGTGTTGGATATGAGTGCTGAAATTTAGGTTGTTGTCGAGGTATAGGCCAAGGAATTTGCCCTCATTATGTCTGGCAATTAGAGTGTTGTCGATCTTAATGTTAAGTTGCGCAACACCTGCTCTGCTACCAAACATAATACAGTAGGTTTTGCCAGTGTTAAGTGTAAGTTTATTGGCTGTCATCCAAGTCGATATTCTGAGCAGCTCCTCGTTAACAATGGTGTTGAGGGTGGCAAGATTAAGGTGGGAGATGACATAAGTCGTGTTGTCAGCAAAGAGAATGGGTTTCAGGTGTTGAGATATGTTTGGAAGATCATTGATGTAAATAAGGAAGAGCAGGTGTCTAAGGACACTTCCCTGCGGAACTCCAGTATCAAGTGGCCGTATTGATGAGGCTGTGTCTTTATTGGTGACATACTGATACCTATTAGAAAGGTAGGATTTAAAATATGCAAGCACATGGCCCCTTATACCATGGTGGTCAAGTTTGTGGAGTAGGATGCCGTGGTTTACTGTGTCAAACGCTTTTCTTAGGTCAATAAAAATTCCTAGCGGATATTCCTTATTTTCCAATGCTGTGTAAAGCAGGTCTAGCATTTATATAATTGCATCATTAGTGCTTTTATTTTTCCTGAATCCAAATTGGCAGGGGTTGAGTATGTTTTGTGACGTTACAAATGAATATAGTCTCCTGTGCACGAGTTTCTCAAAGATTTTGGATAGCAATGGTAAGTCTGATATTGGCCTATAGTTGTTTACGTCTGTAGGGTCACCACCTTTATGTATTGGTGTAACCCTTGCTGTCTTGAGTAGTGTTGGGAAAGTGCTAGTTTCTAGTGACTTGTTAAAAAGTAATGTAATAGCATGCGAAAGGACATGGGCCGCTTGCTTGTACAATAATGCTGGGACGTGAGACAGATTTCCCGAGTTACTTTTAAGTGACTTTATGATCGCGGTGACTTCCGTGGGCTCAGTTGGTACAAGATAGAAGGAATTTGGGAAATTCCCATCTAGGTAGTCCCCGGCACTGGCATTGGTACGTGGGATTTTACTGGCAAGATTATATCCTGTGTTTGAGAAGAAGTCGTTTATCTTGTTAGCTGTATCAGTGGGATGCAGTGGTTTTTTCATGAGGTTCAGTTAGAACAATATTCTTGTTTTTTTCAGTTTGTGGGTCCCCAGAATCTGGGAAAGTGTTTTCCAGGTATTTTTTATATCTCCTCATGTGTCAGTGAATCTGCTGGAGTAGTACAGTTGTTTGGCTTTCTTTATTAATTTGGTGAGAACTGTTGAATATTGTTTAAGAATATCTTTGTGTATTAAGCCCTGTCTATATTGCTTTTCATATTGGTGTTTCTTATCATTGGATTTCAGAATGCTGCTGGTTAGCCATGGGCAACCAAGCCGTTTATTCGTGATCTGTTTCAATTTTATAGGACAATGTTTGTTGTACAGTCTAAGTATTTTGTTAAGAAAAATGTCTGTCCAATCGTCAATACCACTGGCATTGGAGAATTCTGTAGGCCAGTCAACAGTCTCTAGGTCTGCTGTGAAATTCCTTATTGAGACCTCGTCATGGAGTCTAAATGAAACTTTGTTGTATTCGAGTGGTGGCTTACTAATGTTTGTTAAGAGAAAGGTTGGGTAGTGGTCAGTAGTGCTGTCTGTGATTATCCCTGATTTAAGGGGGGCTAGTATATTGGTCCATATGTGGTCTATTATGGTTGCACTTGTCTCAGTCAGCCTGGTTGGTTTAGTTATTGTTGGTATGAGAAGTGTGTTGTTCATATTGTTGATGAAATCAGTTACAGTCTGATCATCTGGTAGGCCAAGGTTGATATTGAAGTCTCCAGCTAAGAGAAGGTGGTGCTTATTCATTTGGCTGTTTGTTATTAGTGACTTTAGATTCTCACTGAAGTTTGGGATGTTTGTGTGGGGTATCCGGTATATGGCACTGATTGTTATAGGTGTCTTGAGATTTTTTACGGTAAAATTAGCAAAACTGTATTCCCCATATTCATCACTAAAGCAATTAGTGCTAATACAAGATAGTTGGTTAGAGTAATAGATTGCAGTACCACCCCCAACTTGGTATGGTCTGCAGTTGTGGATTGCTGTGTATCCTGGTAGTGGGTAGATATCAATTGTGTCCTGCTTAAGCCAGGTCTCAGTAAGAATAATGCAGGAGAAGGGTGTCTTTAGTGACTCAAGTAGTGCCAGGAGGTCATCATAGTGTTTGCTTAAGGACCTGATGTTGTAGTTAAGAACTGATAGACTTTGAGCAGTGTTCAGGATAGTGCTGGCTTGTGATGCTGTGTAATAAAAGCAGTTATTATTATTATTATTACATATTATTATTATATATTATTCTTATTATTATAATAATGGCAGGGGGTGTGTAGACCAAGTGTTTACAGTGAAACATATAAGTGAACAGTATTTAGATAAGGCTAACGAGGTTTTTTGTGGCATTTATGGATTTGGAAAAGGCATATGACAAGATAAGTTAAGATAAGATTTCGTTCGGATTTTTAACCCCAGAGGGTTAGCCATCCAGGATAACCCAAGAAAGTCAGTGCATCATCGAGGACTGTCGAACTTATTTCCAATGGAGTCCTCAATCTTGTCCCCCAGGATGCGACCCACACCAGTCGGCTAACATCCAAGTACCTATTTGCTGCTAGGTGAACAGGACAGGTGTAAGGAAACGTGTCGGAATGTTTCCACCCGCTGGGAATCGAACCCAGGCCCTCCGTGTGTGAAGCGGGAGCTTTAGCCACCTGGCCACCATGACAGGGTGGACAGGGGGGCAATGTGGCAGATGTTGCAGGTATATGGTACAGGAGGTAGGTTACTGAAAGCAGTGAAGAGCTTTTACTAGGATAGTGAGGCTCAGGTTAGAGTTTGTAGGTAAGAGGAAGATTATTTCCCAGTAAAAGTGGGCCTTAGACAAGGATGTGTGATGTCACCGTGGTTGTTCAATATGTTTATAGATGGGGTTGTAAGAGAAGTGAATGTGAGGGTCTTGGCAAGAGGTGTGGAGTTAAAAGATAAAGAATCAAACACAAAGTAGGATTTGTCACAGTTGCTTTTTGCTGATGACACTGTGCTACTGGGAGATTCTGAAGAGAAGCTGCAGAAGTTGGTGGATGAATTTGGTAGGGTATGTAAAAGAAGAAAATTAAGTGAATATAGGAAAAAGTAACGATATGAGGATAACAAAACAATTAGGTAACGAAAGATTGGATATCAGATTGGAGGGAGAGAGTATGGACGGGGTGAATGTATTCAGATATTTGGGAGTGGATGTGTCAGCAGATGGGTCTATGAAAGATGAGGTGAATCATAGAATTGATGAGGGGAAAAGAGTGAGCAGTGCACTTAGGAGTCTGTGGAGACAAAGAACTTGCCCTTGGAAGCAAAGAGGGTAATGTATGAGAGTATAGTTTTACCAATGCTCTTATATGGGTGTGAAGCATGGGTGATGAATGCTGCAGTGAAGAGAAGGCTGGAGGCAGTGGAGATGTCATGTTTGAGGGCAATGTGTGGTGTGAATATAATGCAGAGAATTCGTAATATAAAAGTTAGGAGTTGGTGCGGAATTGCCAAAACTGCTGTCCAGAGGGCTGAGGAAGGGTTTTTGAGGTGGTTTGGACATGTAGAGAGAATGGAACGAAACAGAATGACTTCGAGAGTGTATAAATTTGTAGTGGAGGGAAGGCGGGATAGGGGTTGTCCTAGGAAAGGTAGGAGGGAGGGGTTAAAGGAGGTTTCATGTGCGAGGGCTTGGATTTCCAGCAAGCATGCGTGAGTGTATTTGATACGAGTAAATGGAGACAAATGGTTTTTAATGCTTGACGTGCTGTTGGAGTGTGAGCTAAGTAACATTTATGAGGGGATTCAGGGAAACCGGCAGGCCGGACTTGAGTCCTGGAGATGGGAAGTACAGTGTCTGCATTCTGAAGGAGGGGTGTTAATGTGGCAAGACAGTGATGGAGTGAATGATAATGAAAGATTTTTTTTCTTTTTCAGGCCACCCTGTCTTGGTGGGAATCAGCTGATGTGTTAATAATAATAAAAAATAGGGAAGTGCTGGGGGGGGGGGGAGAAGATGGATGGTATTCAGGCTTAATTTAGGGAACTGGAACACAGATCAAATTCCCTAGATCAAGAGCCCCTCCCCACTTATGTACTAATAATGATAATAATAATTATTATAATAATAATAATAATACAATAGTAATAATAATATAAATAATAATAATCCTAGGTAGTAGGTTGGTAGACAGCAACCGCCCAGGGAGATACTACCGTCCTGCCAGGTGAGTGTAAAACGAAAGCCCGTAATTGTTTTACATGATGGTAGGATTGCTGGTGTCCATTTTTCTGTCTCATAAACATGCAAGATTTCAGGTGCGTCTTGCTACTTCTTCTTACACTTAGGTCACACTACACATACATGTACAAGCATATATATATGTACACACCCCTCTGAGTTTTCTTCTCTTTTCTTACTAGTTCTTGTTCTTGTTTATTTCCTGTTCTCTCCATGGGGAAGTGGAACAGAATTCTTCCTCCATAAGCCATGCATGTTGTAAGAGGCGGTTAAAATGCCGGGAGCAAGGGGCTAGTAACCCCTTCTCCTGTGCATATTACTAAATGTAAAAGGAGAAGCTTTCATTTTTCCTTTTGGGCCACCCCGCCTCGGTGGGATATGGTCGGTGTGTTGAAGGAAAGAAAGAATAATAATAATGAGAAACTTCAAAAGGCTGCCAGCAGTTGGCACCATCATCAGCAAAATATTAGTAAGCACTACTTTTCACCTTACTAAAGTTAAGTAGTCTTTAAGTATTAGGTTAAATCTGCCCAAAATGCATCGGCATGATAGTGGCTTTCTTTGCTCCAATCATATTATGATATGTAAGCATAAACCATACCCCCGGCCGGGATTGAACCCGCGGTCATAGAGTCTCAAAACTCCAGCCCGTCGCGTAAGCATACACTGTAACCTTTGCAAAGAAATAAATACAGTATTTTATTTATTATTTTATTTAAAGAACCTCCTTTGAGGGGGAAGTATGCATCCTGAAATTTCGTTCATATCCAGAAGCAAAAAATCGACCGAATAACGGTTTGTATTCTGAAAAGTTTGCATGGTGGGGCATTCATAAGCCGAGGTTCCACTATATATGAGTAGACCTTCTGCAGTATTCCTCCCTTCTTATGCTATTATGTGGGAAAATGATGAAGTTTCTTGGCAAAGAGTTCAGCTAAGTTATAGAAGCCGTTGTTTTGGTTTAAGTTGTTGTATATACAGATAAGTGGTGATTCCAGGATTCTTCGGCACTGAGTGTTGTCTTCTCTGGCAATGAGTCTTGCGTTTCTGTAGTTGATTAAATGGTTGTGTGAATTTTGGTGTTGAACACAGGCATTCCTTAAATTATCAGATCTGCCTGTGTACTGGTGTTCTGAAATACATGTCTGGAGGTCTCTGGATGTTTTGCCCACATATAATTTCCTACAGTCATTACAAGGGATAATGTATACCTCTGCAGAGGATCGAAGCTTGTCCTGTCTATTACTGGTAATGTCCTTGATGGTGGTGGATGTGGAGGTAGATACATGTGCTTGGAATGATGTACTCGAAAAGATGTTGGAAACTTGTTTGGCAATGGAGTTGGTGGGGAGGACTATGTATCTCTTCTCTGCAGTGTCTTCTCTGGGTGTGTTGAAGACGTTTAATGCCCGCCGTCTGCAGTCTCTGATGAAGTGATGAGGATAGTGAAATTTAGAAAATACTTGTTCAGTTAGAGAGCATTCTTCCTCAAGGAACTCACTGCTGCAGTTTCTGAGTGCGCTCAGGAAAAAGCCTATAATTACACCACGTTTAGTTTTGGTGTCATGGTGAGAGTAGAAGTGGAGAAGATCAGGTTGGCTGGTAGGTTTTTGATAGACTTTAAAATGAAGTTCATGGTCAGCTTTGCAGAGAACATTAAGGAAAAGAAGAGTGTTGTCGACTTCTTCTTCTAGTGTGAACTGGATTGAGGGCTCAACCTGGTTGAGCTTGTGTTGGAGAGCTTGAATGTTGAAGCGTCTGGGAGTTACGATGAGAATGTCATCAACATAAAGGAGCCAGGTGACAGACGAGGGAATAATGGTGGAAAATCGCTCGGCTTCCAGATGTTTCAGGTACAGGTTCGCCAGAATGGCACTAAGTGAAGAACCCATGGATAGTCCAAAAGTCTGCTGAAATAGGTGATTTTCGAAAGAGAAACACGTAAAGCCAATACATAGTTCAAAAAGGTCGATGAAATTGCTGGCTGGAATAGGAAGATCAAGTGAATCGTCAGTTTTCCTGTGCAAGAGATCGATGGCATGTACTTTGGTGAACAGGGATGTTATGTCAAGACTAGTTTCTGGTTCCTGATGATGTTGCGAATGCAGCATCAATCGTCGCCACTTCTACTCTCATTACAACACCAAAACTAAACATGGTGTAATTATAGGTTTTTTCCTGCGCACACTCAGAATCTGCAGCAGTAAGTTCCTTGAGGAAGAATGCTCTCTAATTGAACAAGTATTTTCTAAACTTCACTATCCTCATCACTTCATTAGAGATTGCAGACAATGGCATTAAACATCTTTAACACACCCAGAGAAGACACTCCCAAAAAGAAATACATAGTCCTCCCCACCAACTCCATTGCCAAACAAGTTTCCAATATCTTTTCCAGTACCTCATTCCAGGTATCTACCTCTATATCCACCACCATCAAGGACATTACCAATAACAGACTGGACAAACTTCAATCCCCTGCAAGGGTATACATAATCCCTTGTAATGACTGCAGCAAATTATAAGTTGGCGAAACATCCAGAGACCTCCAAACACGTATTTCAGCACACCAGCACCCAAGCAGATCTGACGATTTAAGGAATGCCATTTTAACTGTGATGTCAGTACGCTTTTAACAAGACAGCTACTGAGTGAATGACAGTGAATGTATTCCTTTTTTTTTTTTGGGGGGGGGGGGGTCACCCTACCTTGATGGGAGATGCTGTTTGTTAAAAATAATCAACTCATTAACCTTATATGATTACCATGTTAGGTGCTGTTTTGACTGTTTCTTATATTAATTTTTCTTTCTTTATTCAACACACCAGCCATAGCCCACCAAGGCACGGTGGCCCAAAAAGAAAAACAAAAGTAGTTTCTCTTTTAAATCTAGTAATTTATATGGGAAAAGGGGTTACTAGCCCCTGGCTCCTGGCATTTTAGTTGCTTCTTACAACACGCATGGCTTACGGAGGAAGAATTCTGTTCCACTTCCCCATTGAGATAAGAGGAAATAAACAAGAACAAGAACTAGAAAGAAAATAGAAGAATACCCAGAGGGGTGTGTATATATATGTATATGTATATGTATGTGTAGTGTGACCTAAGTGCAAGTAGAAGTAGCAAGACATACCTTAAATCTTGCATGTTTATGAGACAGACAAAAGACACCAGCACTCCTACCATCATGTAACACAATTACAGGTTTTCGTTGTACACTCACTTGGCAGGACGGTAGTACCTCCCTGGGCGGTTGCTGTTTACCAACCTACTACCTAGGCTTATATTAATTAACATGATGTAATATTGTCACTACTCAATTATTAATGTAATAAAAACTGTCAGTTCAGTTTAGGTGACTAAGCTACTGTTTACTGTGCAGTAGTTTTGACAATTATTCATATCTTAGTAGGTCTGAAATGCTCTGCATAATGAGTGGCTTTCCATTAAACTTCAAACCCAAGCCACATATCTTTTGTAACCATTTTCAAGTTTTTTGACAGTAAAGATATGTATTTGTACTAATAGAGTTTTAAAATAGATTTGCTTTATACAGCTACATAAATTGACAATATCTTATTGACATTTTTTAAATTTTTTATTACACCAAAAAAACTATATTTTACAATCATTAATGAAGAAGTCTAATATATACCTTAATACAGTACGTATTAACAAAAATGTATTTATATACAGTGGACCCCCGGTTAACGATATTTTTTCATTCCAGAAGTATGTTCAGGTGCCAGTACTGACCGAATTTATTCCCATAAGGAATATTGTGAAGTAGATTAGTCAATTTCAGACCCCCAAACATACACGTACAAATGCACTTACATAAATACACTTACATAATTGGTCACATTGGGAGGTGATCGTTAAGCGGGGGTCCACTGTACATACTGTTATAGGAAAAAATAGATTAACATTAAGTGTAAAATAATATCAAGTATAGGATAGCTATTTGTAAGTAGAAGAAAGGCTGACCTGGAGGAGTGCTGTAGTGAGTGAAGGCAGACCAACAGTACATGACACGTGCAGTGGACTTTCTCCATCAGCGTTGACTACGTTACAATTAGCACCTTGTGTGGTGAGAAACAGACCTGCTTCTTCCAGACCATTGCGTGCCACAAGATGGAGGATAGACTCCCCACTGGTGCCCACAACCTATGGAAATGAAAAGCTAAAAAAATCTTCCTGAATCAAAATCTTTGTCATACATGAACATTATTTTTAATATTCACTGTTTTTAAATTCAGGTAAAAACAGTGACCACTTTGTCTTTAACTTCAGTTTTCTTTATCAATTTTTGGTTGCTTGGAATGTTTGTACTCAAGTTATAAGATACATACAAGATATTATGACTGATTCTACATTCAACAAAATGGACAATAATCCATGTTCCAGTACGGAATACACTAGGAAATTTGTATACTAAGATTGATGTAAATGGGCTTTATATAAATTAGAAAAAATTTGCTCTCAAATTTGCCAGGTACAATATCCAACAATTATATGAAGAACACCTTATAAAACTAATGATAAAAAGACTGAATAAAATGAAAGAACCTTATTTATAGAAGTACACAATATTTTGTTCACATGTAGTGAAATTCCTCATGTAAACTTGAGACAGTTCACTTATGTTTTCTTAAGTCTTTTTATCACTACCCATCAACAGGTGTCACAAGTTTACTCCATTACAAAAATACTAAATATTGATGCTTCAAAGTTAAAATTTTAAGTGATCTTGATGTAGCATTTTTTTTTATGAGCCTGAGGTGAATAAATTACAGTGGAACCTCGGCACTTGAACTTAAATGATTCCAGAAAGCTGTTCGAGTGCTGATCTGTTCGAGTACAGAACAAATTTTTCCCAGCCAATTTTCTTTTTGGTTGGTTGTTATCACTAACCCTCTTAGGCCCCATGGTGACTTATTTATACAAATAATATAAAAAACACCAATAAATGCGAAGAAACGCAAAATAGTTTACAGCGAAGTTTTGGCAGGTCATGTTTCTTTGGTCAAGTGCTGACCAAATGGTCGACTACTGAGATACCGAATTGTTCGAGTACAGAGCTGTTCAAGTACTGAGGTTCCATTGTATGTATGAAAACACAAAATTTGTTTATACTCTTCACAACATATACCAGTCAACTCAGGGCTGTTGCAATACACCAATGTGTCATTCATATACGTACATACTGTACATTCACCTGTTATTCACATCTGATAAAATCCAATTACTGTTGTATTCATAGGGGAAGGGGAGTGCAAAACCTGCCAGGGTCATACAGTGCTTGGGGAATGGTTGGTATCAGATCTGATCTAAGGAATGAGAGGATAGTTCAAATCCTTTAGATGAAGAGTTCTTCACCAGCATCAAGAGATAAAACCTGAGGTAGGTCAGGTTTTATTTCTTGGTCCTTTCTTATGTTCTTATTTCTTGGGTGGCATTGAAAATTGTGTTGGGCAAAAGTTTTGTTAGTGGGATGGATTGTAAAGGACCTGCCAAGTATGGGCCAACAGGCCTGTTGCAGTGTTCCTCCTTTCTTATGTTTTTATTACTTTATAAATGAAGTAACTATCAGATAACTGACATTATCCAAAATCAGGACTACTGTGTTAAGGTCATAAACTTGAATTAAAGTAATGGAACATAAAGTGGCTGTCATTAACAAAGGACATTTATCTTTATACATTTTACAGCATATGCAGCTCATCAGATCTTGAGATGAATGATATAAATCTGAAAAATTTCTTAACATACAGAATTTGAATCACATTTCAAGAAACTACCAATAGTATATACAGTGGAACCTCAGTTTTCGTGATTAATCTGTTCTAAGAAATCTGACGAAAACCGAAATGTACGAAAATTGAAGCAATATTTCCCATAAGAAATAATGTAAATCCCAAAAATATTAACAAAAATACATTTTATAGAGAATAACTATAGTTTTACACACAGAAAACAATGAGGAATAAATATAAATCAATAATGAAATGGATAAGTGAATATTTAACATCACTTTTACCTTTACTGAAGACACTTGTTGGCGTATGGAAGACGGCAAGGAGGGGGGAGGGAGGAGGAGAGGTTATTGTTTGGAAGAGAAATCCCCTTCCATAAGGACTTCAAGCATCAAGGCCCTATCCGGGGTTACTTCGCTTCTCTGTCTTTTACTGGCATATAGGACCAGCTTGAGAGTCACTGTACCCATGTCGCACAAAAAATCTGTCCAGAGAGCTCTATTTCTGGCATCTCTAAGATTTGCCTAAAATGGGACAAGACATTGTCATTCAACATGTTGTAGATGCAGCTTGCAATAGCATTGTTAGGGTGATATTTCTCCACAAAACTTTGCAACTCACTCCACTTTGCACACATGTCCTTAATCACTGAAGAAGGCACATTCTCCCCTCTCTCTCTACCTTCTCCTCTGAAGCAATTTCCTCAGCTGTGGTCTGTTGCAGTTCCAGTTGAAGGTCTTGCAGCTCTTCAGTGGTTAGCTCTTCCCTGTGGTCGTCCATCAACTCTTTCTTCCACATCCTGGCCACTCACATCCAACCCCATGGACTTCCTCAAAGACACGATAGATTCCACAATAGGCGTAGGGTCATCAGGGTCAGTCTCAAACCTTTCAAAATCCTTCTCGAGGACACATTCTGGCCACAATTTTCTACAAGCAGAGTTCATCGTCCTGGAAGTCACTCCCTGCCAAGCCTTACCTTTAACCCTTACAGGGTCCGTGCCGTAAATCTATGGCTTTATGTTGAGGGTCCAAACCATAGATCTACGCCAAAATTCTAGTGGCGTCAAATTTAGCGCAAGAAGGCTGGTAGGCCTACATCTGAGAGAATGGGTCTGGGTGGTCAGTGTGCGCACTATAGAAAAAATCTGGATGCCTGCATGGCATTGTGGGAACGCCGCCAAAGTAGCTTTGTTCATCATGCCTGGCAACAAGGAAGCTCTCACTCCTCACTCATTCTCCTGGCGAATTCTGACTCTCAGAATGGAGTGAATGATGGTGAAAGTTTTTCTTTTTCGGGCCACCCTGCCATGGTGGGAATCGGCCAGTGTGATAAAAAAAAAAAAAAAAAAAGAACATAAGAAACATAAGAAAGGAGGAACACTGCAGGAGGCCTGTTGGCCCATACTAGGCAGGTCCTTACAATTCATCCTACTAACAAAACATTTGCCCAACCCAATTTTCAATGCCACCCAAGAAATAAGCTCTGATGTGAAAGTCCCACTCAAATCCAACCCCTCCCACTCATGTACTTATCCAACCTAAATTTGAAACTACCCAAAGTCCCAGCCTCAATAACCCAACTAGGTAGACTGTTCCACTCATCAACTACCCTATTTCCAAACCAATACTTTCCTATGTCCTTTCTAAATCTAAACTTATCTAATTTGAATCCATTACTGTGGGTTCTCTCTTGGAGAGACATCCTCAAGACCTTATTAATATCCCTTTTATTAATACCTATCTTCCACTTATACACTTCGATCAGGCCCCCCCTCATTCTTCGTCTAACAAGTGAATGTAACTTAAGAGTCTTCAATCTTTCTTCATAAGGAAGATTTCTAATGCTATGTATTAATTTAGTCATCCTACGCTGAATGTTTTCTAACGAATTTATGTCCATTCTGTAATATGGAGACCAGAACTGAGCTGCATAATCTAGGTGAGGCCTTACTAATGATGTATAAAGCTGCAGTATGACCTCTGGACTTCTGTTGCTTACACTTCTTGATATAAATCCCAGTAATCTATTTGCCTTATTACGTACGCTTAGGCACTGCTGTCTTGGTTTAAGGTTGCTGCTCACCATAACCCTCAAGTCCTTTTTGCAATCTGTATGGCTAAGTTCTACATCATTTAACTTATAAGTACATGTACTAGGGTTATGGGCACTCCCAAGCTTCAGAACCTTGCATTTATCTACATTGAGCTGCATCTGCCACTTTTCTGACCAAGAACAGAGTTTGTTTAAATCCTCCTGAAGTTCCATAACATCTACGTTTGAATCAATTATCCTACCTATCTTTGTGTCATCGGCGAATTTGCTCATATCACTAGTAATTCCCTCATCAAGATCACTGATATACATTATAAACAACAACGGGCCCAAGACTGATCCCTGTGGAACGCCACTTGTTACAGATCCCCACTCGGATTTAACCCCATTTATGGACACACTCTGCTTCCTGTCAGTGAGCCATGACTCGATCCACGAGAGCACTTTTCCCCCAATGCCATGAGCTGCCACTTTCTTTAACAGTCTATGGTGCGGAACTCTATCAAAAGCCTTACTAAAATCTAAGTAAATAATATCAAATTCTTTATCGTGGTCAACAGCCTCAAAAGCTTTACTGAAGAAAGTTAATAAATTAGTTAGACAAGACCGGCCTCTTGTGAATCCATGCTGAGTATCATTAATCAAGCTATGCTTATCGAGATGGCTTCTTATAATCTCAGCTATAATTGACTCTAGTAATTTGCCTACAATTGAGGTCAGGGTTATTGGGCGGTAATTTGACGGTAACAACTTGTCCCTTGTTGTAAAAATAGGAATTACATTAGCCATCTTCCACATATCAGACACTACACCTGTTTGAAGAGATAAATTAAAAATATTAGTTAATGGTTCACAGACTTCCATTTTGCATTCCTTAAGAACCCTTGAAAAAACCTCATCAGGACCCGGCGACTTATTTTGCTTCAGTCTGTCTATCTGCTTCACAACCATTTCACTAGTGACTGTGATGTTACATAATTTATCTTCTTCTAGCCCACTATAAAAATTAATTACTGGAATATTGTTAGTATCTTCCTGTGTAAAAACTGAGAGAAAATAATTATTAAAAATCGAGCACTTTTCATTCTCTTTGTCAGTAAGGTGCCCATAGTTATTTTTAAGGGGACCTATCTTATCTCTAACTTTTGTTCTATAGACCTGGAAAAAACTTTTTGGGTTAGTTTTAGAATCCCTAGCAACTTTAATTTCATAGTCCCTTTTAGCTTTTCTTATCCCCTTTTTAATGTCCCTCTTAATGTCAATATACTGATTCATAAGATGACCCTCACCTCTTTTGATACGCCTATAAATTCCTTTCTTATGCCCTAGTAGATATTTGAGCCAATTATTCATCCATTTTGGGTCATTTCTATTTGATCTAATTTCTTTATATGGGATAAACGTTCTTTGAGCAGCATGTACAGTGGACCCCCGGTTAACGATATTTTTTCACTCCAGAAGTATGTTCAGGTGCCAGTACTGACCGAATTTGTTCCCATAAGGAATATTGTGAAGTAGATTAGTCCATTTCAGACCCCCAAACATACACGTACAAACGCACTTACATAAATACACTTACATAATTGGTCGCATTCGGAGGTGATCGTTATGCGGGGGTCCACTGTATAGTGTTCAGAAAACTGTCATATTGATAGCTCACTTCGTTACCCCAGTCAACAGATGATAAGTGTTCTCTAAGCCCATCGTAATCTGCTAAGCAAAAATCTGGGACTGTTACTGAGTTATCGCTACTATCGTACTTCCATTCAATGCTAAATGTACAGTGGACCCCCGCATAACGATTACCTCCAAATGCGACCAATTATGTAAGTATATTTATGTAAGTGCGTTTGTATGTGTATGTTTGGGGGTCTGAAATGGACTAATCTACTTCACAATATTTCTTATGGGAACAAATTCGACCAGTACTGACACCTGAACATACTTCTGGAGTGAAAAAATATCGTTAACCGGGGGTCCACTGTAATTGATTTGTGGTCGCTAGCACCCAGTTACTCTGAAATTTCTAAATTATTAACAAGGGATTCATTGTTTGCCATAACTAAGTCAAGCAGGTTATTTCCCCTTGTAGGTTCTGTCACAAATTGCTTCAAAAAACAATCCTGAACTACTTCTAAGAAGTCGTATGATTCTAAATTCCCAGTCAAGAAATTCCAATCAATATGACTAAAGTTAAAGTCTCCTAGAATTACTACATTATCGTGCCTTGTGGCCTTAACAATTTCCTCCCATAGTAGTCTCCCTTGGTCCCTATCTAAGTTTGGGGGACGGTATATCACTCCTAAAATCAGTTTTTCATGCCCCTCTGAAAATTCTATCCAACAGACTCTGTATGTGTTTACTTCAGACTTAATACCCGTTTTATGCAACAGTTCAAGCGATCTCGGACATTACAATGCCACCCCACCCCCCTTCCCGATACTTCTATCTACTTGGAACAATTTAAAACCTGAATAATGACATTCCACAGGCATTGTCCCGACTTTTTGAATTAAACCACGTCTCAGTTAAGGCAAATACATCATGTTACCTGCACTAGCAACTAATCTCAACTCGTCCATCTTATTCCTAGCACTACGGCAATTAGTATAATAAACATTGAAAGACTCTCCTTTCTCTTTACCCTTCCTGCTCATTTCTGTTTTTCTACTAAACCTATTACTGTCCTTATCACCCAGAGTCCCTGGCTTTTCAATATCTACCTCGTTCTGCTTATTACTAGTTCCCCTAGAACTCATAATATTACTACACTGGGACTTCACTGTTTTCCTGCCAAAACCCATACCACTAACTATTCCTAGTTTAAAGTCCTAACTGCTCCCTCCACTGCAGTTGCCAGTGCTACCACTCCAGACCTAGATAAGTGAATCCCATCCCAGGCATACATGTCATTTCTGCCATAGAAGAGGTCCCAGTTGTCAATGAATGTTACCGCATTTTCCTTACAGTATTTGTCCAGCCAGCAATTGACAACAATTGCCCTGGACAACCATTCATTTCCAACTCCTCTCCTTGGCAAAATACCACATATGACAGGGTTCCCACCCTTACTCCTAATTATTTCTATTGCTGACCTATACCTGCTAATCAGGTCTTCACTCCTACGTCTGCCAACATCGTTGCCTCCAGCACTGAGACAGATAATAGGATTGCTCCCATTACCTCTCATGATGTCATCCAGACAGCTAACAATATCCTCCATCCCAGCCCCAGGAAAGCAAACTCTCTGTCTCCTACTCCTGTCCTTCAAGCAGAACGCCCTATCCATATACCTAACTTGGCTATCCCCAACATTAAATTAGACAAGTTTAGATTTAGAAAGGACATAGGAAAGTATTGGTTTGGATATAAGGTAGCTGATGAGTAGAACAGTCTACCTAGTTGGGTTACTGACGCTAGGACTTTGGGTAGTTTCAAATTTAGGTTGGATAAAAACATGAGTGAGAGGGGGTGGGTGAATTTGAGTGGGACCTGCATATGAGTGGATAGAGTTATCAGAGCTTATTTCTTGGGTAGCATTGAAAATTGGGTTGGGCAAATGTTTTGTTAGTGGGATGGATTGTAAAGGACTTGCCTAGTATGGGCCAACAGGCCTGCTGCAGTGTTCCTCCTTTCTAATGTTCTTATGTTCCTCTTCACAACTTACAGTTCTAAGACTGATGAAAGTGGATCTGAAGAGGAATTCTATGGTTTTGAACCATATGATACCATTGTACCATACGGTACAATGGTATATGGTACCATTGTACCATATGGTACAATGGTACCATATGATACAATAGTTCCATATGGTACAATGTACCATATGATACAGGGTACAGGGACCCTAATGGAAATAAGTCTGTGACTTTTTTTGGGTTATCCTAGGTTCTCCAAACATATGCTGCTATGTATGATAATCTATGTAACTTTATTTGTTTATACCTAAATAAACTTACGATGCCACATCTGCTTGAGTAAGTTTATTCAGGTGTACACAAATACAGTTACATGGATTATCATACATAGCAGCATATGTATAAAATCCTAGGATAACCCAAAAAAGTCAGGGTGACTTATTTCCATAGGGATCCCTGTATCTGTACTATATGGTGTCCTGTACCATATGGTACCCTGCACCATATGGTACCCTGCACCATATGGCACCCTGTAACATATGATACCATGTACCATATGGTCAGTTAGAGATGTTGATGCCACCAGGCACCAGTCAAGACTGAGTGGTGACACAAGCTGGCTAGTGACTCGGCGGTTTCCAAGACAAAGCGCTTTGTCATCCACCTCAAGGAAGATGTCGAGTGGCTGTACATTTGTAAATATATAATAGAACATTACTAATATACAACATTTTTGCATATTTTTGTTGTAAACAATTATTGTAAACGAAATAATGATGAAAATATTAGTGTGTTTATTGTGTTGAGTACAGTACCATATAGTACCATATGGTACAATGTACCATATGGTACAATGTACCATATGGTACAATGAACCATATGGTATCATTGTACCATACAGTACAATGTACCATATGGTACAATGTATCACATGGTACCATTGTATCATATGGTGCCATTGTACCATATTGTACCATATGGTATCATTGCACCCTATGGCACCATTGTACCATATGGTACCGTTGTATTCAACACAATAACTGCACTAATATTTTCATCATTTTGTTTACAATAAACTTGTAAACAATATAATGATAAACAAATTAGTGCAGTTATTGTGTTGAATACAATGAGTGTTCACTTATACAATATACATTATACTGGTGTCACAGGCCACAAATGTTACTAGAATAAGAAAAAAATTAGAAAAGAAAAGAAAAAAGTATAAAAAACGTAAAATAAAAAAATGTGATTTTGCGTTAGTCGCTGATGTTGCCGCCACCCGGTCATTTTGGGTCAACTTCCCGCCACTGTATCTCGGTAAGTATTGATCAGAAAATTTTTTTGTTTGTTTTATTACCTTCACAAAAATATTATCTTTAATTCTGTAAAAAAAAAATTTTTTTTTTTCAAAATTTCTTGGACACTGGGGCACCCCTTCAGATTTTGGCCTTGGACCCTGAAAGGGTTAAGGCTTATGCAATTGAGGATATTGAAATGATTTCTCCAGAACTCTCTTAGGGTCAATTCAGTGTCCGAGGTCACTTCAAAGCACCTTTGAAACAGTGCCTTCTTGTACAGCTTTTTGAAGTTTGAAATGACCTGCTGGTCCATGGGCTGGATGAGAAGAGTGGTATTAGGGGGCAAGAACTTCACTGTGATGAAACTAAACTCCTCCAACAATTGGTCTTCCAAGTCTGGAGGATGAGCAGGAGCATTGTCCTTTACCAGGAGGCACTTGAATGGCAATTAATTTTCCAGGAGGTATTTCTTCACACTCGGGCCAAACACTTTATTGACTTGGCAAGATTGGCCATGCATACGCCACTTTCATACTTTGCAATGAGCTCTTTCTTGAATTCTATCGTGTTTCTTGCCTTGTTTATCAAAGGGCTGGCACTCGGAATTTTCTTTGGCCCCACTGTGGCTTATTTAGCAGTCGCACTCAATAACCAAGCACAAAAAAAACAATAGATTATTACGAAATGTTTTGGATGAACGAGCGGGGTGATGCTCAATCAACGAGAAACAAAGGCAGACTGACTCATGAATGCATGGGATGCTTTGTGTGGGTGCTTGAGTGGCCGAGTCATGCGGATGCATTTGGTACAAACTATTTTTTAACTCTATGAAAACTGAGCGGATGTACAAAAACTGGGACAAAATTTAGATGAAAAAAGTCGTCGAACACCAAATCCTATGAAAATTGGGGCAAACAAAAATCGAGGTTCCACTGTACTTAACTACGAAATATTGAGTTTTATAGTCAAGTCATGACTTAGGTTTTAAGAAAATCAGAGCAATGACATGTCTGCCAGTTTCATATTCTCTAAAAACTAAATACTTAAAATAGTTTACTGTAAATAATTTTTAACATAGTAAAATAATTCATAAAAAAATAGTAAGATACTCAAATAATTCATAAAAATAATAAAATATTAAAATAATTTATAAAATATTAAATTCATCTCAAAAGACAAAATATGTCAAAAGCAGCTTTTGTCTTACTAATTCCTCTTAAATCACAAAGAAACAGGTATGAAAGTGGCATTGAACTTACTGCATCTGGTGATGCACCTTTCTTGATAAGAAGTGCAGCAAATGATCCATCAGCAAAATCTGTGCTCTTTGTCAGAGCATACCACAAAGGTGGATATCCAAACTTGTCTCTCAGCTCTAGGCGCAGATTGTCATGTTCAATCAGTACACGGAACACTTCCACTCTTTCTCCTTCCACTACTAAATGCATAACTGTCCTGTAAAGTAGCAAGCTCTGAATCTTAATTCATTGTATAAGTAAAGATATACAGCACAGTAGTTATTTATAAATACTGACAACCAGATGTGAGTCTGGGTAAGGTACGAGAGGCAGTGGGTAGAATGAAAGGAGGTGAAGTAGCTGTGGTAAATGGGATTAAGACATAAATGTTAAAAGTAGTAGGGTCATAGTTTTGGAGTGGCTGGTGCAATCATTCAATATATGCATGACAGGGAGGGAAGGTACCTAAGGAATGGCAGTGAATATCCTTAGTTCCTTTGTACAGTACACAAATAACCCGCACATAAAAAAGAGAGAAGGTTATGACGACGTTTCGGTCCGACTTGGACCATTTACAAAGTCACACTAACCAGAAGTGGAGCAGGATGGCTATATATAGGCAGGAAGAGGTGGTGGTAGTAGTAGTAGTAGTACAAGAATGGTATATAATACCGACAAGATGAAATTAAGACACATGAGCAACATCTGGGCATCCCTAACATAGACTCTTCGCCATCCAGCCAGCCACTGGATGGCGAAACGTCCACAGCAAAGACACCCAGACGCCGCACATGTGTCTTAATTTCATCAGTAGTAGTAGTAGTAGAAGAGGTAGTAGTAGTGGTAGAAGTGGGGAATAAGGAGGACGAGCCAGTCAAATACAAAGGAAGGGGAGCACTGCAAGGGAGCTAGGTGCCCACAGAGGGAGAGCAAGCGCACAGAGATGCACTTGCTCCTTCCCTACATTTCCGGTCTTTCTTATCTCAACAATTCTCTCCGTCGCCAGACTAATACTCTTCGCACTAATCTCATTCATACCTCTCCTCCCTCTACAGATGTTCCTGGTGTCTACTCTATTTCTTGCTCCTCCTGTCCTCTTCAATACTTCAGAGAAACTGGTCGATCTCTTTCTGACAGACTTAGGGAGCACAAAAATAGTGTTAGGCTTGCTGACACTAACAATGCTCTTTTCTGTCACGTCAGAGATCATAGCCATCCTATTGACTGGTCTTCTGCTAAAACTGTCTTCCCTACTTCCAACTCGAACAGTCGCCGTCTAGTTGAATCCTCTCTAATACACAACTTTCCTTGTATGAATCTTAGCCCTGGCTTCGTCTCTGTAGATGCCTTCCTCTCCCACTACATTGTAAAATGCTCCAAACTTCAGAACACCCGTGACTTAACCTGACTCCTAATTTTTCTTTTTCTTTTTCTTTTTCTTTTTCTCCCTCTTCCCCTTTCCTCTTTCCTTTTTCTCCTCTGGGTTGTCTTTCTCTCTTCTGTCTCATGTTTCTGTTCCTTCTTCTTTTATTTCACCACTTCCCCTTCACGCACCTCTGTGTGCTTGCTCTCCCTCTGTGGGCACCTAGCTCCCTTGTAGTGCTCCCCTTCCTTTGTATTTGACTGGCTCGTCCTCCTTATTCCCCACTTCTACCACTATCACTACTACTACTACTGATGAAATTAAGACACATGTGCGGCGTCTGGGTGTCTTTGTTGTGGACGTTTCGCCATCCAGTGGCTGGCTGGATGGTGAAGCATCTACGATAGGGATGCCCGGGTGTTGCGCATGTGTCTTAATTTCATCTTGTCGGTATTATATACCATTCTTGTACTACTACTACTACTACTACTACCACCACCTCTTCCTGCCTATACATAGCCGTCCTGCTCCACTTCTGGTTAGTGTGACTTTGTAAATGGTTCAAGTCGGACTGAAACATCGTCGTAAGCTTCTCTCTTTTTTATGTGCGGGTTATTTGTGTATCGTTCCAGTCACGGTATTGTGCCTTTTTTTGTTATTCCTTTGTACAGTATAAGAAAAAATGGGGTATGTATAAGAATTATAGGGAAATAAGCAATGTACCTCAGTGTACTAGCAATTTTTTTTTTCAATAAAGTGGCCATATCCCACAGAGGCCGGGTGACCTAAAAAGAAAAACGAAAGCTTCTCTCTTTTTTTTTATTAACACATCAGCCATTTCCCACCAAGGCAGAGTGGCCTGAAAAAGAAAAACTTCCATCAACATTCACTCCATTACTGTCTTGCCAGAGGTGTGTTTACACTACAGTTATAAAACTGCAACATTAACACCCCTCCTTCAGAGTGTAAGTACTGTACTTCCCATCTCCAGAACTCAAGTTTGGCCTGCTGGTTTCCCTGAATCCCTTCATAAATGTTGCCTTGCTCACACTCCAACAGCACATCAAGTCCTAAAAACCAACTGTCTCCATTTGCTCCTATCTAACACACTCACGCATGCTTGCGTGAGCATGTTAGATAGGAACAACTCGCACACAACACCTCCTTTACCCCTTCCTTCCAACCTTTCCTAGGCCAACCCTTATCCTGCCTTCCCTCCACTACAGATTTATAGTCTTGAAGTCAATCTATTTCGTTCCATTCTCTCTACATGTCTGAACCACCTCAATAACCCCTCCTCAGCCCTCTGGATGACAATTTTTGTAATTCCACACCACCTCCTAATCCCCAAGCTACAGATTATCTGCATTATATTCACACCACACATTGCTCTCAGAAATGACATCTCCACTGCCTCCAGCCTTCTCCTTGTTGCAACATTCACCACCCATGCCTCACACCCATATATAAGCATTGATATAACTATACTCTCATACATTCTCCTCTTTGTTTCCATGGATAAAGTTCTTTGTCTCCACAGACTCCATCAGTGCACCACTCACCTTTTTCCCCTCGTCAATTTTATGATTCATCTCATCTTGATTCATCTCATCTTTCATAGACTCATCTGCTGACATGTCCACTCACAAATATCTGAATACATTCACCTCCTCCATATGCTCTCCCTCCAAACTGACATCCAATTTTTAGCTACCTAATTTTTTTTGTTATCCTCATCCCCTTGCACTTTCCTATATACACTTTTAATTTCCTTCTTTTACATACCCTACCAAACACATCCACCAACCTATGTAACTTCTCTTCAGAATCTCCCAAAAGCACATTTTCATCAGCAAAGAGCAACTGTGACAACTCTCACTTTGTGTTAGAATCTTTATCTTTAAATTGAGTAATGTATACAGGAGAAGCAGTTTCTAGCCCCCTGCTCCCAGAATTTTAGTCATCTCCTAAGACACTCATGGCTTACTGCGTGGCTTATGGAAGAAGAATTCTGCTCCAGTTCCCCATGGAGTATACTAACAAACGTGGTTACAAAATTACACTCTCAAATGACATTGATAGAGTCGAGTTCAATAGTTGCAACAACCACAGGTTAACATGGCTGTGAAGGTCCCTGAGTTGAAAGAATGGTTGTGAAGATTCCTGGGTTGATAGAATGGTTGTGAAGGTCCCTTGGTTGATGGAATGGTTGTGAAGATCTCTGGGTTGATAGAATGGGTGTGAAGGTACCTGAGTTGATAGAATGGCTGTGAAAGTCCCTGGCTTAACCCGTAAATGGTCCAAACATATATATACGTTCACTACCCCAGTGTCCCGAATATTTTGAAAAATAATTTTTTTTTTTTTTAATGAAAATAAGAGCACATTTTTCTAAGTGTTATAGGATAAAAAAAAATTAGGGTCAGTACTTACAGAGATATGAAGCCGAGAAGTTGGCACTGGATGCTCAGCTGACAGCAACATCGAGTCTTGCCGCTTGCAGATGAGTTGCCGATATACCTTTTTTCTATTTTTCATATTATTTATATAATTTTTATGTTCTGATAAATACAATTTATAGTAGTTCTTGTCATTTCATAACCAATCTTTGTTCTGACACTACTATTAGGTACTCAAATTGTCACAAACACACTGACAGATGGACATTTACACCTGCCTTGGCCATTCACTATTGTCTTGGAATATATACAAAGTATTTATAGGTCACAGAAATGTTTTGGATATGTGGAAGTAAAGAAGAAGAAGAAGAAGAAGAAGAAGAAGAAGAAGAAGAAGAAGAAGAAGAAGAAGAAGAAGAAGAAGAAGAAGAAGAAGAAGAAGAAGAAGAAGAAGAAGAAGAAGAAGAAGAAGAAGAAGAAGAAGAAGAAGAAGAAGAAGAAGAAGAAGAAGAAGAAGAAGAAGAAGAAGAAAATAATAATAATAATTATAGGTAGTAGGTTGGTAGACAGCAACCGCCCAGGGAGGTACTACCGTCCTGCCAAGTGAGTGTAAAATGGAAACCTGTAATTGTTTTACATGATGGTAGGATTGCTGTTGTCTTTTTTCTGTCTCGTAAACATGCAAGATTTCAGGTATGTCTTGCTACTTTTACTTACACTTAGGTCACACTACACATACATGTACAAGTGTATATATACACACCCCTCTGGGTTTTCTTCTATTTTCTTTCTAGTTCTTGTTCTTGTTTATTTCCTCTTATCTCCATGGGGAAGTGGAACAGAATTCTTCCTCCGTAAGCCATGCGTGTTGTAAGAGGCGACTAAAATGCCGGGAGCAAGGGCCTAGTAACCCCTTCTCCTGTATAAATTACTAAATTTAAAAAGAGAAACTTTCGTTTTTCTTTTTGGGCCACCCTACCTTGGTGGGATATGGCCGGTTTGTTGAAAAATAATAATAATAATAATAATAATAATAATAATAATAATAATAATAATAATAATAATAATAATAATAATAATAATATGTAATAATAGGTTCCCTTGAAACATGAAAAACAAGCTTCAGCCCACCCCTGACAGTGACGTGATGAGATAACATTAGATAAGAGCTGACACTTGATGAGCATACGCGAGGGTGCAGTGATAAGACTTGATAAGATTAGAGGTGACATCTGATGAGCATTGGCCCTCGCTTTGTTTTCGCTGGTACACAAACATTTCTGTCCGTCTATTTGTCTGTCAAGCTCCTTTCCTATCTATCTATCCGTCTAGCTCTCTGTCTCAGAGAGAGCCACAAGACTGCATCATTATGTTTACTCATATCTTCAAAAAGAGTATAGCACTTTGTCTGGATTTTTTGTGTTATCCTAGGTAATTTACACTATGTATACTTGTATTTATGTGTACCTGTGAGACAGAGATAGACATAGACAGATAGAAAGAGATAGACAGAGACAAAGACAGAGACAGACAGAGACAGAGATAGAGACAGAGATAGACATAGACATAGACAAACAAACGAAGCCAGGCCGCCAACAGCCGGCCAGCCACACAGCTGGCCAGCCAGCCAACCAGCCAGCCTGCTGAACAAGTATTATATTCGAGAATTGTTTCTCTTTACTTAGGGCATAGCTTATAAGACATTCTGAAAGGGTGTTGCACAAATGTTGCACATGGGTTATTATAGAGGTTTTTGATATTTCCTCAACCACTTACGGTGACATCCACCTCAAAGCCACTAAACTTGGGGTCAACATCACTTTCCTCTTAAAATGGGAGAGCTAATACTACATGAAATCAGTGAATCCCAGGTGCTTGCTGCGCTGTTTGCTCTAGCAGGTGCTCAATTGAACTGGTGCTCCCACAAGGTACTAAGTGGTCCCAGATTTTTTTTAATACAGTGCACACTGAGTGTTATGACCCATTCTATGCTGACAAGGCATCTCAGGCCAATCATGCCATATTTGAAGGCAGAAAAAATAAAACGTTTATATACATTTGGGGCACTAGCAGTAAGAACGTATGTACACGTTTGGACTGTTTACAGGTTAATAAATGGTTGTGAAGGTTCCTTGGTTGATAGAATGGTTGTGAAGGTCCCTGGGTTGACAGAATGGTTGTAAAGGTCCCTTGGTTGATAGAATGGTTGTAAAGGTCTACATGACTCACGAAATCGTAATGACACGATTGCAAACAAACCATACCACGGGCGGGATTTGAACCCGTGGTCAGAGAGTCTCAAAGATTCGTCCAACTAGGTGTATTTCTACACCATAGGAAGGTTAGCATAGGCACCACTGTGTCCACAATTGCAAGTTTTTACAGACGAATCTCCCACTAGCATAGCCGTGACGAACTCTAGCTCAAGTCCCCTCAAAGCCGTCAACATGGTGTAGAAATACACCTAGTTGGACGAATCTTATTGAAGCTAGCTGGCCCAGTGGCTAACACAACGGTCTGGAGTTTTGAGACTCTCTGACCGCGGAGTCAAATCCCGCCCGTGGTATGGTTTGGTTGTAAAGATCCCTTGGTTGATAGAATAGTAGTGATGGTCCCTGGGTTGAAAGAATGGTTGTGAAGGTCCCTTGGTTGATAGAATAGTAGTTATGGGTCCTGAGTTGAAAGAATGTATGTGAAGGTCCCTTGGTTGAAAGAATGGTTGTGAAGGTCCCTTGGTTGATAACTGTTGTGAAGGCCCCTGGGTTGATAAAATAGTAGTGATGGTCCCTTGGTTGATAGAATAGTTGTGAAGGTCCCTGGGTTGAAAGAATGGTTGTTGAAGGTCCTTAGGTTAATAGAATGGTTATGAGGGTCCCCAAGTTGATAGAATAATTATGAAGATCACTGGGTTGATAGAATGGTTGTGAAGGTGCCTGAGTTTAAAGAATGGCTATGAAGGTCTCTGGCTTGATAGAAAGACTGTGAAGGTCCCTTGATTGATAGAATGGTTGTGAAGATCCTTGGGTTGATAGAATGGTTGTGAAATTCCCTGGGTTGACAGAATGGTTGTGAAGGTCCCTGGGTTGACAGAATGGTTGTGAAGATCTCTGGGTTGATAGAATGGTTGTGAAGGTCCGCAAGTTGATAGAATGGCTGTGAAAGTCCCTGGCTTAATAGAATGGTTGTCAAGGTCCCTGGGTTGATAGAATGGTTATCAAGGTCCCTGGGTTGATAGAAAGGTTGTGAAGGCCCCTTGATTGATAGAATGGTTGTGAAGGTCCCTGGGTTGATAGAATGGTTGTGAAGGCCCATTGGTTGATAGAATGGTTGTGAAGGTCCCTTCATTGAAAGAATGGTTGTGAAGGTCCCTGGGTTGATAGAATAGTAATGATGGTCTCTTGGTTAATAAAATGGTTGTGAAGGTCCCTGGGTTGATAGAATAGTAATGATGGTCTCTTGGTTGATAGAATAGTTGTGAAGGTCCCTGGGTTGAAAGAATGGTTGTGAAGGTCCCATAGTTGAGAGAATGGCTGTGAAGGTCCCATGATTGACAGAATAGTTGTGAAGGTCCCTTGTTTTATAGAATGGCTGTGAAAGTCCTTAGGTTGATAGAATTGTTGTAAAGGTCCCTTGGTTGATAGAACAGTAGTGATGGTCCCTGGGTTGAAAGAATGGTTGTGAAGGTCCCTGGGTTGATAGAATGGCTGTGAAAGTCACATGGTTGACAGAATAGTTGTGAAGGTCCCTTGGTTTATAGAATGGCTGTGAAGGTCCTTAGGTTGATAGAATGGTTGTAAAGGTCCCTTGGTTGATAGAATAGTAGTGATGGTCCCTAGGTTGAAAGAATGGTTGTGAAGGTCCCTGGGTTGATAGAATGGCTGTGAAAGTCCCTGAGTTGATAGAATTATTATGAAGATCCCAGGGTTGATAGAATGGTTGTGAAGGTCCTTTGGTTGATAGAATGGTTGTGAAGGTTCCTGGGTTGATATAATGGTTCTGAAGGTCCCTGGGTTGAAAGAATGGTTCTGAAGGTCCCTAGGTTGACAGAATGGTTCTGAAGGTCCCTGGGTTGATAGAATGGTTGTGAAGGTCTGTGGGTTGAAAGAAAGGTTGTGAAGGTCCCTGGGTTGATAGAATGGTTGTGAAGATCCCTAGGTTGATAGAATGTTTGTGAAGGTCGTTGGGTTGATAGAATAGTTGCAAAGGTCCTTGAGTTGATAGAATGGGTGTGAAGGTCCCTGGTTTGATAAAATGGCTGCAAAGGTCCCTGGTTCGATAGAATGGCTGTGAAGGTCCCTGGGTTGATAGAATGGTTGTGAAGATCCCTGGGTTGATAAAATGGTTGTGAAGGTCCCTGGGTTAATAGAATGGTTGTGAAGATCCCTGTGTTGATAAAATGGTTGTGAAGGTCCCTGGGTTGATATAGTGGTTGTGAAGGTCCCTGGGTTGAAAGAATGGTTGTGAAGATCCCTGGGTTAATAGAATTGTTGTGATGGTTCCAAGACTTTGAATTTTGTTAGTTTAACTGATGTAATTCTCAGATTTCATCTGAGGTGATGTCCACTACAGAGTTAACTTACAGCAGTAGAAGCAGTAATAACAACAACACTAATAATAATAATAATAATAATAATAATAATAATAATAATGGGACCAAGGGGTTAGTAGGCCCTTCTCTATAAATCACTAAATTTAAATCTACGCTATTCTTCTTAGGTCGCCCTGACTTGATGAGATACAGCCGGTTTGTTAAAAAATAATAATAGCTGTGTCATGCAAGGAAAGTATCATTGTATTCATAATCCCAGTCCCTTGTGCCTCAGTGCACATGATAGAAATAGTGCAGAGTGCGACATAAGTTGTTAATGCAGTTAAACATTAGTACTGAAGAATCGAAAGAGGCACTGATAACTCACAACAACAACAATAAGAATAATAATAATAACCCTCCATAGGGAAGTGGAGAAGAAGCCATCCTCCGTAAGGCATCTGTTTTAACCCTTTGACTGTCACAAGCCCCTTTCTGAAACTGTCATTCTATGTCGCAAAAGTTTTGGAAAAAAAAAAAATTATTTTTTCTTATGAAATGATAGAGAATCTTTTCTCGATGGTAATGACACCAAAAGTACGAAATTTGGTCGAAAACTCGTGGAATTACGCTCCCGCGAAGTTAGTGGTCTCGGCGACATATATGCATCAGCAATTTTGCCGACTTTGAGCCCTGTTTTTGGCCAATTCCGTTGTTCCAGTTGACCAAACTCATAGCTATTTCTTTAGAACTCCATTTTTTCTATCAGTTGAGTACAAGAAACTGCCCATTTACCGATTTGAACTACCCAATAAAGTGGTCAGAAATTGGCAATTTGGCCAATTTCATGCAAACTAAAAAAGATGCCAATTTCAAAATAGGGTCCAGAATAAACAATGTAGAAATTCTTGGCACTAAAATAACATATCCTCTGTTCATTAGTCACGTCTCTAGGCCCCTCTTATATTACTATTGCTTTCTATTTTCATTTTTTATTCATACAAAAAATACAAAATTTACTGTTATGCAGACTACTGCATTATTGTAAAAATGGTATAAATAATATCAGTGCACTAGTGAAAGAATATCAGACTCCCCAGTTGACGTGTATTGGACTTGTGGTGTAATTTACTGACTCCTGAACATTGGTAAAAATCGAACATTTCCGCTACTTTGAGCTCAATTTCAAGGTCGTTTTCATCGTGAAAGTAATGAAAATCATCTCTATTTGTGTAATATGTTTTCCATTTTATCACCTGAGACCATGAAAACGAGAATACAACGATAAAAACTATACGAAAATACACCTCAAAGTCGGCGTTTTAATCCAAAAAAATGGTCAGTTTTTTTTTCTCATTATGCAGTGCATGCTGCAGGATTATTTTTATGTGGTGCACACTGACCACACAGACCCATTCTCTCACATGTGGGCCTACCAGCTTTCTCCTGCTTGATCTGAAGCCACTAGAATTTACGCGTATAAATACGTCAGAAACAGTGACGCAAGACGTATATATACGACGTAAACAGTCAAAGGGTTAAGAGGTGACTAAAATGCTGGGAGCAAGGGGCTAGTAATCCTTTCTCCCGTATACATTACTAACTATAAAAAGATGGTCAACTTTTGTTTCACCTTTTTTGAGTCACCCTGCCTTGGTGGGAGATGGCAAAAGTGTTAATAATAATAATTAATTTCTACATGATATAATTATTACAGACCTAAGTGACATCATTGGCATCCTATACAGAAACCTCCTGGTTAAATAGAAATTCAATTCTTTAACCAGAGGTTTGGTAAACTGAGGGAGGAAGAAATGTAAAGAAAGGGTAGGTGGGGGGTTAGGAGAGGGGGTAATAAAGTTAAGTGGCCAAAGCACTTTAGTGCATATTAATATAGGTGTGTGTGTGTGTGTGTGTGTGTGTTTTATGTTGTATAAGAAAAGTAAACAGATGATCATATATGACACACCACCAACCAACACACACACTTGTATATGAGATGCATATGTGCATGACAGCGAATTGGTGGTAGGTATATTTTTGTATTTTTTTTTTTTGTGTAGGAGGCAAGTTGTTGGGGCTGGTTGTAGGGCACCAACTGGAGCTGCTGGTCAGGTGATCTGATTCTGGGCTGGTGTTCTTCCATAGGTGGTTTTCAGTTGATAGTTGGTTAGATATAAGGAATCAACAGTAAGGATGGTTTTCATCTATCTTAAACAGAGTGGTTCTGGTGGTTGGTACCCATTCTTCTATATCTTCAGGAAGATCACTCAGAATCTTTAGTCTTGGGAAGTTCTCCTTGTGTATGAAAATTCAGACTTTTTGTTGGAGGAACATTCTGTGGGTCCTATGGAAAGGAGCAGTGATGATGTGTAGTCAGTGGTGTTAGTTGGCTGGGGTGGGTTTTCTCAGTCTGGTACATAAAGTTCTTGCATGGTACGTAAATAGTTGTCAATTCTTAAGTTTGTCAAGCCTGACATTTACTGAGTCGATCTCCTGTTGGATGTGCAGATCTTCCATTCTGACTGTGTCCCTCTGCCTGGTGGCTGTGATAAAGTGGAGTGACTTGTTCTGGACTCTTTAATGCTGCAACATGTTGTTTTTCCTTGTTAGTGACATGAGCACACTAAGGTCTACTAATGTCCAGGCACCTACTTACTGCTAGGTGAACAGGGACAGCAGGTGTAATGAAATATGCCCAACATCTCACCCGTGCTGGGGATCCATCTCGGACACTCAGAGTGTGAGCTGAGGAGGCTTTTGTATTTACAAGAGTTTCTTGCATAAGTGATGTACCACAGGGTGAGGTATTTCATAAAAACATGGATATGTGCAGTGTCACATGACACAACTTACACAAGTAGTGTGTCACATGACATGGCTTACACAAGTAGCATCACATGACGATACAGTGGCACATGACATAGCTTACACAAGTAGTGTGTCACATGAGACAACTTACACACGTAGTGTCACATGACAACTAACGCTAGTGTGTCACATGACACAGCTTACACAAGTACAGTACCAAGTACAATATGACAACATCTCTCCATTCCTCCGTTAGTTCTGAGGGAGCAGAGACACTGTGTGTGCCACTAACAACAATCTTCAACACATCTATCGAAACAGGGCAACTACCTGAGGTGTGGAAGACAACAACTGTAGTCCCAGTCTTTAAGGAGACAGACAGGTAGCATAAACTACAGACCAGTGTCACTGACATGTATTTATGCAAAGTCATGGAAAAAACCTTATCAGGAAGACTGGTGGAGCACCAGAAATGAATGAGCTTAAACACGATAACCAGAAGTTTCAGGGAGGGAAAAATCCTGTGTCACAAACCTACTGGAGTTTTATGACAAGGTGACAGAAGTAAGGCAGGGGAGAGAGAGGGGTGGGTAGACTGCATTTTCTTGGACTGTAAGAAGGTTTTCAACACAGTTCCTCACAAGAGATTAGTGTAAAAGCTAGAGGAGCAGGCACGAATAACAGAAAAGGCACTGCAGTAAATCAGAGAATACCTGACAGGAAGGAAACAAAAAGTGATGGTAAGTGATGAGGTGCCAGAGTGGGTGCCTGTGATGAGCAAGGTTCCGCAAGGGTCAGTCCAAGAGCCGGTGCTGTTTCTGGTATACTACATGAATGACATGGTGGAAGGGACAGAAACAAGAGGTGTTTGTAGACGATGGTAAGTTAATGTGGAGAATTAAACTGGATAAGGATCAGTAAGAACTACAATGAGATCTGGACAGGCTGCAAGCCTGGTTCAACAATTGGCTCCTGGAGTTTAACCCCCATCAAGTGCAAAGTCATGAAGATTGGGGAATGTCAAAGAAGATCACAGACAGAGTACAGGCTAGGGGGCCAAAGACTGCAATGGAAATAAGTCACTCTGTCTGATTTTTTGGGGTTATCCTAAGTTCTCTACACATATGCTGCTATGTATGATAATCTATGTAACTGTATTTGTGTATACCTGAATAAACTTACTTACACTCAAGGAAAAGAATCTTGGGGTGAGTATAATACCAAGAACATCTCCTGAGGTGCCCATCAACCAAATAACTGCTGCAGCATATGGGTGACTAGCAAACCTAAGAAGAGCGTTTTGACACCTTAGTAAGGAATCATTCAAGACTCGGTACACTGTGTACATCAGGCCCATACTGGAGTATGCAGCACTAGTATGGAACCCATAACTGGTCAAACACATCAAGAAATTAGAGAAAGTGCAAAGGATCACAACAAGACTGGTCCCAGAGCTAAGGTTAAAGGAAATTGACCTGACAACACTGGAGGACAAGAGGAATAGGGAGGACAGGATAACAACATATAAAATACTGAGAAGAATTGACAAGGCAGATAGGGACAGGATGTTCCAGATATGGGACACAGCAACAAGAGCTTACAACTGTAAGCTGAAAACTCGGATGAGTTATAGGGATGTCAGGAAGTATTTCTTCAGCTATAGGAAGTGGACACAGCAACAAGAGGTTACAAATGGAAGTTGAAGACTGGAAAGAGTTACAGGTGGGGCCAGGAGCTGTTAATTGACCCCTGCAACCACAAATAAGAACATAAGAACATAAGAACGAAGGAACACTGCAGAAGGCCTACTGGCCCATGCGAGGCAGGTCCAAGTCCCTACCGGCTTAAGCCAATGCACCCAACCTAGTCAGGTCAGGTCACATTGACTTAAGGGAGGAACACGGCAACCGACCTGTTAGCACAAGCTATCAGGTCCAACTCACACCCACCCACATCTACTCATGTATTTATCCAACCTATTTTTAAAGCTACACAACGTTCTGGCCTCTATAACTGTACTTGGGAGTTTGTTCCACTCATCCACAACTCTATTACCAAACCAGTACTTTCCTATATCCCTCCTGAATCTGAATTTTTCCAACTTAAAACCATTGCTGCGAGTCCTGTCTAGGCTAGATATTTTCAGCACACTATTTACATCCCCTTTATTTATTCCTGTCTTCCACTTATAAACCTCAATCATATCCCCCCTAATTCTACGTCTTTCTAGAGAGTGCAGTTTCAGGGCCCTTAGTCTATCCTCATAGGGAAGGTTTCTGATACATGGGATCATCTTTGTCATCCTCCTTTGTACATTTTCCAGAGAATTTATATCCATTCTGTAATACGGTGACCAAAACTGTGCAGCATAATCTAAATGAGGCCTAACCAAGGATGTATAGAGTTGAAGAACAACCTGAGGACTCCTATTATTTATGCTTCTTGATATGAAGCCAAGGATTCTATTAGCTTTATTGCGAACACTTATGCACTGTTGTCTTGGTTTCAGATTACTGCTAACCAGAACTCCTAAATCTTTTTCGCAATCCGTAATATTAAGATCTACATTATTTAGTTTATATGTGGCATGGTTATTGTCCTGTCCAACATTTAGAACTTTGCATTTGTCTATATTAAACTGCATCTGCCACTTCTCCGACCACTGCATCAGTCTATTCAAATCTTCCTGGAGTGCTCGAATGTCCTCGTCAGAATGAATTCGACGGCCTATTTTGGTGTCATCGGCAAACTTGCCGATGTCGCTCTTTATGCCCTCATCTATGTCGTTTATGTAGATTGTGAACAGCAGGGGGCCCAACACTGACAAATAGGTAAGTACATGCCAGTTTACACAAGTACAGTGTTACATGACACAGCTTATACAAGAAGTGTGTCACATGACACAGCTTACACAAGCCAGGAGCTTGGACTCGACCCCTGCAACCTCAACTAGGTGAGTACATGACAATTTACTTAGGTATAGCGTCAGGTGACAGCTCATACAAGTAGTGTGTGACATGATACAAAAAACCCAAGTAGTGTGTCACATGACACAAAAAACACAAGTAATGTGTCACATGAGAGCTTATATAAATAGTCCTTCACATGACACAGCTTACATAAGTAGTGTCACATGACACAGCTTACATAAGAAGTGTCACATGACACAGCTTACATAAGTAGTGTCACATGACACAGCTTACATAAGTAGTGTCACATGACACAGCTTACATAAGTAGTGTCACATGACACAACTTACATAAGTAGTGTCACATGACACAACTTACACAAGAAGTGTGTCACATGACACAGGTTACACAAGTAGTGTGTCACATGACAGCTTACTTAGGTATAGTGTCAGGTGACATCTCATACAAGTAGTGTGTGACATGACACAGAAACACAAGTAGCGTGTCACATGACAAAAAACACAAGTAGTGTATCACATAAGAGCTTATATAAGTAGTGTTTCACATGACACAGCTTACATAAGTAGTGTCACATGACAGTTTATACAAGTAGTGTCACATGACACAGCTTACATAAGTAGTGTCACATGACAAAGTTTATACAAGTAGTGTGTCACATGACAGCTTATATAAGTAATGTTTCACATGACAACTTACATAAATAGTGTCACATTACAGCTTATAGGTCACCTGTGTCACTGTCACTAAAAATGGCATTCTGTAGTTTTAGGTCACATTCACTGTCACGTCCATCATCACCACTAACAAGTAATGATGTAAAGATCATTCTTTCTGAAGGGAAATGTTCTTAGGAGTGCATGAGGTTGGGCGGACACCTCGATCTTGTGTTACATGATTTGTATCTGCACTGCTGCAGCTTCCTTATTTATGTGGAATCCATTCTAAATCGTCTTCAGTGCATCTTGCATCACTGTTACCAATGTCACTGTATCTGGCCATGATGCCAGATATGGACCTGTGCCTCTCATGACACACTGTGTGGTCTAAGAATTTTGTTTCTGTTCCTGCAAGGGGCTGTTACACCTGACCTAAATATTTGTTTGAAGACCACAAAGGCAGATCATGACTTCGTTTTTTGAATAAATATATGATGATACTACATTAAGGGTTACTTGCCAAAACAAATCACTTAGGAGATAAATAGAATAAAATACCCACACAATAAAAAAAAAGAAGCACAAATACAATACAATGCAATCCTTTATATGCTAGAACACGTATACACTGCAATAGAGAAAAAAGAAGTCCCACTGGGGATCTTCATAGACTTACGTAAAGCTTTTGATACAGTTGACCATGACTTGCTCCATATAAAATTGTCACACTATGGTATAAGAGGGCACTCCCTCAACTACCTCAAGTCATACCTCAGCAACAGAAGCCAATATGTGTACACAAATGGGGCAAACTCTTCAGCACAGCCAATTACAGTTGGTGTCCCACAGGGAAGTGTCCTAGGCCCTCGTCTCTTTCTCATATACATAAATGACCTACCAAATGCATCGCAACTACTCAAACCCACACTATTTGCAGATGACACTATATACGTCTTCTCTCACCCGAGCCCAGTCACGCTAGCCAATACTGTAAATACCGAATTACAGAAAATATCTACCTGGATGAGTATTAACAAACTTACTCTAAACACTGACAAAACCTACTTCATTCAGTTTGGTAACAGAGCTACAGATGTCCCTCTTAACATAATGATAAATGGATCACCTATCACAAAACTCACAGAGGGAAATTTCTTAGGAATCCACCTTGACAATAGACTCAAATTTCAAACACATATAAAACAAATTTCCAAAAAAATTTCCAAGACCATAGGCATACTATCGAAGATACGGTACTATGTTCCACAGTCAGCCCTCCTGGCCCTATATCACTCACTTATTTACCTCTATCTAACCTATGGAATTTGTGCATGGTGCTCAACAACAATAAACCATCTCAGACCATTAATTACCCAACAAAAGGCTGCAGTCAGAATGATAACAAATTCCCACTACAGGCAGCACACTCCACCAACATTCAAAACTCTAAACCTACTCACCATTCAAAACATCCATACTTATTACTGCACCTACTACATTCATAGAACACTTAATTCTGATATAAACCCTCCTCTCAAACGTCTCCTTACCAACCTCAACAGAACACACGACCATAACACAAGGCACAGATCACTCTTTGATGTTCCTCGAGTCCATCTCACGGTATGCACATAAAAGGCCCTAAAATCTGGAATTCATTACCTGTGAATATAAAAGAAACACTGTCTGTTTATAAATTCAAGTCTCTTCTCAAAAATCACTTACTCACCCACAACTAAATAAATACTGAATATTTGTATCTCATAAATTGTATCTCGTAAATGTTTCTCATTATCGTATCTCATAAATGTCTAACCTGTAACCCAACCAAACTTTATTTTTTAATTACATTACCTAACAGAATACTCCAATCTGCTGAATGCTCAGTAACACAGTAAATGACCATATGACCTGTCTTTGTAATACTCATTTGTGCTAGATTGTTATCTGTTTACAATAATGTATTTACCACTGAATACGTATATCATTGCTTAGTTAATCTTAAGTTAATTTTAAGCCTGCTCATAATGCTCTGCATACAAGGGGCTTTGGCATGTTGCACTGTAATAACTTTGTACTTCACTGTATCATGTTCAAATAAATAAATAAATAAATAAATGTTTTCCTCACACAATGAGCTTTATCAGTTCACCAACAGATCTGCTTGTGAGATGATAAAGCCCACTGTGTGGGTCAAACACTGTCAATAAAAGATCACATTATACTTCATGTGTGTCTTTTCCACAAATTACTTACTTCATATTCTTGTCCTGTATATTAGGGTCGGCTCCCTTCATCATCATCATCTGTGTCACCTTCACCATGTCATCCCGGGTTTGCTGATCTTCATAATTTTGACTGACTAAAGTATGGAGAGGTGTCCTGCCATCACCAGGTGTGGCTACATTCACTGAACACCCGTGATTCATCAAGAAAGATGCAGAAAACTCATCCCCTGAAATAAATCAATAAATATGAGAGACAAAGCCATTGGGAAACAAAAACAGGAAAAATGATTCACCTGGAGTTTACCTGGAGAGGGTTTCAGGGGTCAATGCCCCCACGGCTCAGTCTGAGACCAGGCCTCATGGTGGATCAGGGTCTGATTAACCAGGCTGTTACCACTGGCCGCACGCAAACTGATGTACGAGCCACAGCCCAGTTGGTCAGGTACTGACATTAGGTGCCTGTCCAGTGCCTTCTTGAAGACAGCCAGGGGTCTATTGGTAATCCCCCTTATGTATGCTGGGAGGCAGTTGAACAGTCTTGGGCCCCGGATACTTACTGTGTTGTCTCTGTGTGGGGGGGATGTCACTGGTGTTGTGTGTCAGTGTACTCGTGGCGCCCCTGCTTTTTATCGGGGGAATGTTGCATCTGCTGTTGAGTCTTTTGCTTTCATAGGGAGTGATTTTCGTGTGCAGGTTTGGTACCAATCCCTCCAGGACCTTCCAAGTGTATTATCATGTAGATCTCTTGCCTGTGTTCGAGGGAATACAGATCAAGGATCTTCAACCATTCCCAGTAATTTAAGTGCCTTATTGTACTTATGTGTGCTGTGAAAGTTTTTTATAAGCTCTCCAGGTCTGTAATGTTTCCAGCCTTGGAGGGGGCCACTAGTGTACAGTAGAGTTCCAGCCTAGAGAGAATAAGAGCTTTGAAGAGGATCATCATGGGCTTGGTATCCCTAGTTTTGAAGGTTCTCATTATCCATCCTATCATTTTCCTAGCAGATGAGGTAGGTACATTGGTGTGGTCTTTGAAGGCGAGATCCTCTGACATTATTACTCCCAGGTCCTTTCTCAGTAGTATCAGTTCCCAGTAACAAGTTACCAGTAGTATGACTCACTACCAACCGTCTGTGTGAATCAATTGTTGTTATTCACTGTTGCTGCTGACTACAGCATGTTTTTGAACGCCGCTCACCCCTAGGCATCATTCGTGAGTCAGTCTTAGATAGAGAGCAGAGAGGCAGGGCGGGCCTGTGCTTCCCATATTTTCCGTTATAATTATACATACTAACCAGCCTATGCGAGTGTTCTTACCCAATCCACGTTTCGAATCCCCACATGACAAATTGGTGGCAGCATTGTGGGCGTGAAATTACGGGTATTTCCGACGTTAGAAGATTGTTTGTGGGGTGCCGGCAGGTCAGAGGTGACCATCTCTGCCACCTCCAGCTAGCCGCTTATCCTCACTCACCTCCACCCTGTGTACTCCAGCCTGCAAGCCAGTTGCAGCCGCTTTTCAAGCTTCCTGGCTTAATTCATGCTAAATGCTTCAATCTCCGAGGGGTTGACCTGGATTTTGCAATTAGGCCAGCCTGTAGGCCAGTCTGTGGGAGTGAGTGCCAGTCAGCCTGCCTCAGCCTATCATCCAGCCTGTCTCCTGTCATCCACCTGCTCCTTCATACTGTGTGCATCATTGCACGTCTCCCAGTCAGCTATTCTCGTGGGTTAAGCCAGCATGATAACCCAGCTTCCTAACCCAGCTGAGAGAGAGAAGTAAGCCACGCAAGTTCCTCTGAAGTATTGTCTCCTTTATCGCTTTGTGCTCCCAGTTGGATGCTAAGAGTGGTCTTCACCATCCCTGTGGCATTTGTGACTTAGTTAAGCCACCTGGAGTTTTCTCGTGCATGGTGAGAAGTGCGTGGCAGTGAGAGCGCACAGGGCCAGCTCGTTCAGCTGCCCCCACCACCACCCGCCACTCACCCTTACCCACCTGTGGTGTTATTCACCTTTCTACCGCTCACACACTGGGTCAAGAGCTGTACTACACCTGTATTTCACCTGAGCACCACCGTTAAAAGCGTAAGTGAGTCTTCGGAAAGCGCAGCGCATTTCTTCACGACAACCATGTGACTGTAGAAGGAATCATCATCCGCCCACAGGACCAGTCTTCCCCTCATCACCTGTCACTACCATTCACCACTGCTTCCAGTCTTCAGTGATAATTTTCCATTTAGAGACGTTTGCCTTGCATTTAAAGACATTTGCGTGTGTGAGACATTTACAGTGAATTTCTTGTGTACTCTAAGCCTTGTGTTTTCAGTGTAGACTCAGTGTTTCTTTGACTCATTATTTTTACATTTTTTTCGGTGTTATCGTTCATCTTTCATGTTTCACTTTTATATTTTTATCTGTTTTTTTTTATGCTACTCTCTGCCTGTAGTATTATTTTGTAGTGTACAAGTTTATTCTTTATTTGTGTGAAGTATTTTGTTTTTTACCCCAGTCATTCACTTTGTGTGAAGTAATTAATTAATTCATTTTTTTTACCTTGTATTCTTTCAGCATTGTACTCTCCAGTAGTTGTCATTATTGTAGTTCATGCAGTGCTATTCACCCCAGTATACTAAATTACCCATTTATTTCTGTGAGTACCATTTTTTTTTTATGCCAAGCAGTGTCTCATTGCCTTGATCTTCTCGCAGACTTGTGTACCATTATTTTTGCGAGCAATTTTTGTCGTATCAGTCACAGCAAGATTTTGTTTTAAGAACATAACTGATAAGCTGTTTATACATTCAAGTCTCTTCTTAAAAATCACTTACTCACCCACAACCAAATAAATACTGAATAATTGTATCTCATAAATGTTTAACCTGTGACCCAATCAAACTGTTATTTTTAATTACATTATCTAACAGAATATTCTATTCTACTGAATGCACAGCAACACAGTAAATGACCATATAATCTGTCTTTGAAATACTCATTTATGCTTAATTGTTAACTGTTTACAACAATGGTTGGTAGATAAGACACATAGGTAACATTTAGGCAACTTCATTTCGAAATGTTTCGCCTACACAGCAGGCTTCTTCAGTCGAGTACAGAAAGTAGGCGGGAGCAATAGAGATGTGAAGATGATGTAATCAGTCCATCACCCTTGAAGTCATAGATTTGAGGTTGTCAGTCCCTCAGCCTGGAGAAGTTCTGTTCCAAAGTCTGGAACTAACTGAAGATCAAACGACAGTGTTGAGACTTAAATATTGTCGGAAGGAGAGGTACAGGCGAAACGTTTACTCTGAGTAAATTGTTTTGCTTAATTTGCAATTAAGAGTTAAAGTGTTCAGTCTTTCTTCATATTTTTATTTTCATTATTTAACCTGCATTTTCCCTGTGTAACTTTTATTGCTGCATTGATTATTTCTGTGCCTTATTTTGTTGCACTTGTTCTGCAGTGAGTTATTTTCTTTTACTGATATTTTTATGCATTGTTATTCTCAGTTCATTAATGTTTGAGTGTCTTGTTTTTCATTTATTATTTTTCCTGATGTTGTCTTTTCATTATATTTTAATTTTGTTTATGCACTCTTAGAAAATATTTAAATTTCCCAGTTATCTCTCTTTGCATACAATTTAGTGATTTTATTTTATACTTTTTACATTGATTTACAGTTTTATTAGTTAATTTCTTTATTAGCAAGAGTACAGACAGCTCATTTTGCATTTAATTCAGTCTCCAGTAATATTTTTACTTGTAAATTTCTTGGCCAGCAGTCCCTTACATTGAGTTGTCCTTCCTCTTGCAGTGTATCTTAGACATTTTTTTTATTATTTCTGCAGAATTAATTACATCTCTTTTATTTCAATTTTAGCATTTTGTGTCATTTTTATTATTCATTATTTTTTTGCCTTATTTGTTTTTGTGCAACTTCTCTGCCATTATGTCTCACATACCTTCAAGTGATACTTTAGTGAATGGTGACACTCAGCCCTCTCAGGTTACTGCTGCTCCTGTCATCAGTCCTCATAGTTCCTTATTGACTGACAGACCGACCCAGACACTGAGACACTATAGTTTTACTCGTGATTCCCTTGATGCGTTACCTATATTCAATGGCCATGTACATAGTCTTGAAGCATGGTTTACTGCCATTCGTTCTCGTGTTAATGCTCTAGTTGATGGTCCTCCTTCAGAGGAAAGTCTTATCAGACTTGCGAAAGAAGCTCTTCATCGGTCCCCTGCTGCTGTTCACATTGTTGATCTCCTTGAAATGCAAGACTTCAGGAATCTTACTGATTCGTTCTTTCCTTGTACCAGTAAAAACAGCTGATCCATGTGTCATTCTTAAGGAACTCGTGAGTGCTACACCCATGACTAATGAATCGTTGAGTGCATTTGCTGTTAGATTAGATAAACTTTTATCATCATTTATCAATGCTGTCCAGTCCTCAGCTTTTGTCCCTGATGAAGATAAACCATCCACAGCATCATTTGCTAAAACAGCAGCTTTTGGAGCAATCAAAGATCTAATGCTGCCTGCTTCCGTGTGTGTTTATGAGGCTAATCCTCCAACTGTGACGATGGAACCACTTACAGCCCTAAATCATGTATGTTCCTTGTGCCCCCAGGGTACTTTTCTGTGTATCAAAAGCAATTTCACACCTATGCCTCAGTCTGCACCACCTCTTGTTTGCGCCACAGCGACAAATCGTGGTAGTCAACCATCACAGTGATCACCAAGGACCAGTGTACGGAGTCATTATAAACCTCGTAGTATTCATAGTACATTCGGTAACCATAGTCAGCGGACTTGTTACAACTGTGGTTTCCGTGGCCATATTGCAATTAATTGTCCTGATAGTCACCCTAAGAGGCATTGTACTGATGATGAGTACCAGTCAGATCTGTCGTGCTGTACTTATCATAGAATACATGGGCATGACACATCTGAGTGCAATGCTCTCCACAACCTTCAGTACTCTAGATCTTTCCGTGGCCGTTCCAACTGCAGAACCAGGAGAGGAAACAAACGTCGTGGTTCTCAGACTAACCAGAACCAGGCTCATTCTTCTAATTCAGGGGAATTTGAGCACCCCAGTCAAACCATCCCATGGTGACAGTAGGTAATGATGAGTACACCATCCCATTCCCAATTTCTTTGAAGCCTTAAGCAGTCTCGAGAACAACAATCCCACTGATGACGTTGCTTCACATGTCTCTGACGTAGATGATTTTGGGGACGAAGTGGAACAAATTTTTTCTGATGACAACCCTCCTTTGTGTTTGCACATAACTTCCAGTGCAACGATAGGCCCTACAGTGCAAGCATCTGTTCATAATGCACCCATTCATTTGTTCATGGACTCTGGTGCGCAAGTCAATACTGTCAGGTCTAGTTTGTTTAAGGATAAGCAGTTACGTCATGTCCTTCTCATAGAACCGACTCATGTGTCCTTCCTTAGTGGAGTAGCTGGTTCTCATCTGCGTGTCCGAGGTCAGACTTCCCTCACCTTTTCTATCCAAAGTAGAGATTTTACTGCTTCCTTCCTTGTTGTCAACCAGATTACTTTCCCTGGTGATCTTCTACTGGGATTTGCTTCCATGCGAGACTTATGCATTGTGCTCGACCCTTATCGATGGCATGCCCAAATGGATGACTTGATTGTACCATTTTGGGGTTACCAGCTTAGATCCAAGATCTCCCATACTGCCGCAGAGTACGACGTTCGGATTAAGTCCTTACAAGCCAGTGCATTTTCCAGTAGCGTACCCAAGCGGTCAGGCACTGGTGATCCTGTCACTCCTGTCTGTGTTCCACTTGCAACTTCAGGCTTGCAAAATAGTGTCCAGTTACCTCAAGTGTCTGAGGACACTCTGGCTACCTTGAGTGCTGAGCCTATACCTGCAATGTCTGCTAGTTCAAGTTGTAGTTTCTCCACAGGGGACGCCTTGTCAGAAAATGATTACTTGCAACTAGTAATGCCATCTCTTGTTGATGTCACATGCCGTCTGCAGAAAGACGTTTCTGTCACGGCTAGAACCCTCACTAGAGTGTCTGTTGTTGTTAGTGTTCCAGGTGGTGATAATATCCTAGTTGATAGTGATTCCTGCAAAGTAAAGGGTTTATTTGTTGAGCCATCCTTACATGTTGTAAGAGATAGTATAATCCATTTCTTCCTAGCTAACACTTCTGATCACAGTGTTCGTCTCAGAGCAAATACCAATCTTGTTGACCTTGTTCACTATCCTTACCCTGTTCAGGTAGAGGATGAGTTGTCACCTGACCAGTGGGTTGGTGCTATTTCTACCGAGGAGACCTCATCCACTTCACTGGATCAATCCGTTCCACCAGTTGAGGAGAAAGACTGAGCTCCCACTGACTTCTCAGATGAGGTCAAGCATTTGTTGACTCTGTTGAACAAACGACGTAAAGCCATTGCCTTACCAGGAGAGAAGATGGGTATAACAAACTTATTGTCCCATCGTATCCCACTTGAACCTGGTACTAGACCTATCTATATACCTGCATACAGAATTCCTCATTCACAAGTTGCTGTCACAGAAGAATTGATCAATCAAATGCTTGATGATGGAGTTATTGCACCTAGTAAATCACCCTGGAATGCACCCTTGATCCTAGTACCTAAGAAGGATGGTACTTGGTGCCCAATGATTGACTTTAGGAATTTAAATGCGAAAACTATTCCAGATCGCTTCCCACTTCCTGTACTTGGTGATCTTTTACGTAACATCAGAGATAACAAAGTCTTTTCAACCCTGGACTTGTTACAAGGGTTTTGGCAAGTCCCTCTTCATGAGGACAGCCAAGAGCTAACTGCATTCTCCACTCCTACAGGTCATTATCACTTCCTCCATATGGCCTTTGGATTACAATCCTCCCCTATCACATTCTCAAGGTTCATGACTAATATCTTTAGAAGTCTCATAGGTAATGCACTTATGGTGTACTTAGATGGCATAGTCGTCATGTCTAAAGATGTGGATACACATTTGAAAAGACTTGATGTAATACTTGGTAAGCTTGAAGAAGCCAATTTAAAGATCAAAATGTCTAAATGTCAATTTTTCAGATCATAAATCAAGTTTCTTGGTCATGTAGTCACTCCTAGAGGGGTTATGACTGACCAAAGTAAAGTAACAGCAGTACTAAATTTTCCAACTCCCAAAACTGCTGATGCCGTAAGATCCTTTGTAGGCTTAGCAGGTTTTTATAGATCTTTCATTGCCAATTTTTCTTCCATAGCTGCTCCTCTAACTGAGTTGCTTAAGAAAGATGCTCCTTTTGTTTGGACCTTCCGTCAAGACAGAGCATTCCAAACTCTAAAAGAAAAGCTAACAACTGCTCCAATTTTGAAATTTCCAGATTTTTCTAAGCCCTTTTATCTGACAACTGATGCTAGTTCTATTGGCATAGGTGCCGTACTAGCTCGGAAGACTGATGGCAAGTACAATGCAGTTGCATTTGCTAGCCAAGTCCTTACGAAGGCTGAACGTAATTATACAGTAACTGAGCAAGAAGTTTTAGTAATAGTATGGTCTCTAGAGCACTTGTAAGACATTATTTATCAGTACTCTGTTCATGTCTTGACAGACCATGCTCCACTGATACCTTTATTCCAGAACAAACAACCTACTGGAAGGTTAGCCAGATGAACCTTGACTATCCAAAAGTTCAATCCTACCTTTGAACTCTTACCTGGCAAGTCAAATGTAGTTGCAGATGCTTTATCACAACATGTTAGTATAGTAACTGCAGACCCTCCATTTACTGCTGAGGATGTAAAGAATGCTCAACGAACAGATATCATGTGGTCTGGTGTGATTCAATTCCTGCTCCAGGAAGATCTTATTCTGACTGTGAAGCCACCAGCACCCATCAGTGACTTTCTCATAAACCAAGAATTACTGTGTCAAACAGCCAAGTTGGGTACTCCTAGCAGAAGAGTATACCAGTTAGTAATTCCACAGTCACTAGTGAATGTAGCCTTACAGTTAGTTCAAGATGTACCAGGTGTTGTGCACCCTGGTATGGATCGTTCAGTAAAACAAGCCAGACTGAAATACTTTTGGCCTCGTATGGCAACTGATATTTCTGAGTATGTTAAGAAATGTAGTGTCTGCATGCAACATAAAGGTAATGTTAATGGTCCTAACCCAATCCAAGTGTATCCAACTACTAGCGAACCGTGGGAAAGAGTTGCGCTAGATTTGTTAACTAATTTTCAATGTTCCCTCCAGGGCAACAAACATGTGATTGTTATGGTAGATCATTTCACCAGATATTGTGAGTTAGTTCCTATTGCAGATAAGACTGCCGAGACAGTAGCTAAAGCATTTAGAGAATGCCCCTAAATCCCTAGTAACAGATAATGGAGGTGAATTCTGTAATGAGATTCTTGAAAATTTGTGTACCTTGTACAAGATCTCTAAATCCACCATTGTTCCTCGTCATCCTGCCAGCAATGGGTTAGCGGAACGAACCAATAAGAAAGTACTTGATGTCTTGAGAGCCACTATCAGTCCCAACAGTGAAACTTGGGATGAAGTTATACCTGATGTGCAGTGTGCTATAAATTCTGCTTACAATGTTTCCATAGGTGACACTCCACATTATGCATTGTACGGTGTAGATAAATGTTTGCCTTATGAGTTGTTATATTCTAACCCAAAACCAAATTACAACCCTGATGATTTCATAGAAACTCGTACCAGCTTAGCTCAAAGTGTTTTTAGAAGAATCCGTGAAACACTTCATAAATCAACAGCAGAATTTACAAGAGTCGCAAACACTCAAGCAAAACCGTCCAAAATTACAGTAGGTTCGAGAGTTATGCTGACTAACTTGAACAAAACGTCTGCAATGCCTAAGCTTGATCAAAAGTTTGTTGGTCCTTATTGAGTAGTTGAACATATCAATGGCAATAAGTATAAGGTTAGAGAAATTAGTACTGGTCAGTATAAAGAGTTGCATTTGGATCATACGAAGTTAGTATGTGATGATAATGATGTTTCAACACAGACTAATGTGACAGACTCTGACAATCCTCCTGACTCTGTACCCTCTACCTCTAATACTCAGTCAGATGATCAACCTGAATGCCGTTATTCTTTATGTACACGACAGGTATTGAGAAATCCTCAAGTATCATTTGTAACTACCAATTCAGATCTGCTTCAAACACAGCATGAGTTAACCAGTGCAACAGAGTTTGATCCTCCCAGAGATGACACCCATTCTGCTTATGTCAATCTCACCCTAGCAGAGTTGGGGTTAAATGTAAATAACCTGTATAGATGAATAATTACATTATCAGCTTATTAATATTCAAGAACTTTTATTTTTTTTGTGTTCATGTTCTCTCCGAATTCTGAGACTTAACAGTCTAGATTTGAGTGCACCAAGTCTGCCTTTCTGTTAAACACTTCTTTCTTTGCATATATCCTTCCTCAGAATCCGTAGACCACATGAATATAGATTGATCAATCAAAATTTTTTTTTTATCACTTCTATTGTGTAATCCCAATGTTGAGTTCAATCTATGAGTTGTGGTATATCATACCTTGTAATGCATTACAGTAAGTTTCATTACAGTAAGTTTCATTACAGTAAGTTTCATTACATTAAGCTCCATTAGCTTCTATTCCAATATTCTCCTTGTGTATGTTACAATGTTCAATTGTTGTGTACTTTGCCATTGTATAGAATCAGCCCAAGCCATACGCCTGCTGTCTCTAGTTTGTATTAGCTATATGTAGGGATGACATACATCAGCGTCGCCATGCTCTCAGTAGTATCAGTTCCCAGTAACCAGTTACCAGTAGTATGACTCACTACCAACCGTCTGTGTGAATCACTTGTTATTCACTGTTGCTGCTGACTATAGCATGTTTTTGAATGCTACTCACCCCTAGGCATCATTCGTGAGCCAGTCTTAGACAGAGAGCAGAGAGGCAGGGCGGGCCTGTGCTTTCCATATTTTCCATTATAATTATACGTACTAACCAACCTACGTGAGTGTTCTTACCCAATCCACGTTTCGAATCCCCACATGACACCTTCACATTTCTTTTTCACTCTATTGTATGGTTAGAATTTCTCATATACCTTGATACATTTTTAATTTCCTCAACTTTTCCATAACATTGTATCAATCACATCTGCTAGAAAAATGACAGGATGGATAATGAGAACCTTCAAAACTAGGGAGGCCAAGCCCATGATGACACTCTTCAGGTCACTTGTTCTATCTAGGCTGGAATATTGCTGCACACTAACAGCACCTTTCAAGGCAGGTGAAATTGCTGACCTAGAAAATGTACAGAGAACCTTCACGGCGCGCATAATGGAGATAAAACACCTCAATTACTGGGAGCGCTTGAGGTTCCTAAACCTGTATTCCCTGGAACGCAGGCGGGAGAGATACATGATTATATACACCTGGAAAATCCTAGAGGGACTAGTACCGAACTTGCACACGAAAATCACTCACTACGAAAGCAAAAGACTTGGCAGACGATGCAACATCCCCCCAATGAAAAGCAGGGGTGTCACTAGCACGTTAAGAGACCATACAATAAGTGTCAGGGGCCCCAGACTGTTCAACTGCCTCCCAGCATACATAAGGGGGATTACCAACAGACCCCTGGTAGTCTTCAAGCTGGCACTGGACAAGCACCTAAAGTCGGTTCCTGACCAGCCGGGCTATGGCTCGTACATTGGTTTGCGTGCAGCCAGCAGCAACAGCCTGGTTGATCAGGCTCTGATCCACCAGGAGGCCTGGTCACAGACCGGGCCGCGGGGGCGTTGACCCCTGGAACTCTCTCCAGGTAAACTCCAGGTAATATGAGTAGTTGAAATTACTCCTCGTTGAACTTCATACTGTTTTGAGTGGCCCATTTGAAGATTTGATTGATGTCCGCTTGGAGACTTGTGGTGTCTTCGATGGAGGTCACTGCTATGGCAATATGGGTGTCATCTGCAAAGGAAGACATGGAGCTATGGCTTACATTTCTGTCTATGTCAGAAATGAGGATGAGGAACAGAATGGGGGCTAGTACTGTGCCTTGTGGAACAGAGCTTTTCACAGTGGCTGCCTGGGACTTTTCTCTGTTTACTATTACTCTTTGTGTTCTATTTGTCAGGAAGTTATAGATCCATCTACCAACTTTTCCTGTTATTCCTTTATCATGCATATTGTGTGCTATTACACCATGGTCACACTTATCAAAAGCTTTTGCAAAGTCTGTGTATACTACATCTGTATTTTGTTTATCCTCAACAGCATCCAAGACCTTGTCATAGTGGTCCAATAGCTGGGACAGGCAGGAGCGACCTGCTCTAAACCCGTGTTGCCCTGGGTTGTGTAATTGATGGGTATCTAGGTGGTTGGCGATCTTGCATCTTAGAACCCTCTCAAAGATTTTTATGATATGGGATGTTAGTGCTATCAGTCTGTAGTTCTTTGCAACTGCTTTACTGCCACCTTTGTGGAGTGGGACTATGTCTGTTGCTTTTAGTGTGTCTGTGTGTGGGATGACCCCTGTGTCCATGCTCCCTCTCCAAAGAATGCTGAAGGCATGTAATAGGGGCTTTATGCAATTCTTGATGAACATGGAGTTCCATGAGTCTGGGCCTGGGGCAGAGTGCATGGGCATGTTATTTATTGCCTTTTCAAAGTCTTGTGGAGTTAGGGTAATATCCAATATTTTTGAGATGACCAGATTTTGGGATTCAGTCATTAAGAATTCACTTGGATTGTCTGGGCAGTAGCTCGCTGAACACCAAGTCATACTGGGACTTTAATATCTCAATCAGTTCTTGGCCATCATCTGCGTATGTCCCATCCTGCCTAAGCAGGGGCCCAATACTGGATGTTGTTTTTCCCTTAGATTTGGCATAAGAGAAGAAGTATTCTGTTTTTTTTTAATTTCCTTTATGGGTTTAAGTTCTTCCTGTGATTCTTGTCTCCTGTAAGATTCATGCAGCTTAGGTTCAACATTTGTAATTTCCCTGGCCAGTGCCTCCCTTCATATTTCAGATATATTGGCCTCTCTCAGCAGCTCTATGACTCTTCGCCTTCGTCTGTATAGGGAGCATCTCTCTCTTTCTAGTTTACATCTTCTCTTTCTTTTTCTTAATGGAATGTGTCTTGAGCAGATCTCAAGAACCAAAGAGTTCATTTTTTCCAGGCAAATATTCAGATCCATGTTGTTTAGGATATCTTGTATATTTCAGACCTTAAGGTCTCCTTAGCCAAAGAGAACCTAAATTGGAGGCCGAACTGGTTTAGAATGCACAATGGGTTGCATAATATAAAGTTCAGTGAGCAGAGTGTCTCTGTCAACTGTGCTGCCACAGAAACATTCCTGACCACATCAACATCAACAACATCTCAACCTCCAACATCAACTCTTGCTCTTCATGGTACTCTGCCTTAACAAAAATAACTGAAATCTACAAATCACCCAGAACAAAATGGTGAGATTCATTCTGGATCTGGGTCAAAGAGAACATGTAGACCAGAATGAATTACAACAATTGGATATGCTGAATGTTAAGACAGAGCTAAACGTTTATAAAATTGTTCACAACCAGTGTCCCCAATATCTTACTGCCATATCTTACAGCACTAGGGGAAGGGAGAACAACTTTGCAGTACCTACAGTCAGTGGTCAGGCTTCAAACTCAATTACTGTACAGTAATAAAGAAATTGAACAGACTACCTGCACATATCAAAGCCTGACACAGTATGAGCCAGTTCAAGAAGAGAGCCAAAAAGTACCTTTCATTTATTTATTTATTTATTTATGTCTTTGCAAACAGTACATTGAGATTTTGTATTTACAATAATGGGTTGCAATGCAAAGAGAGCCCCTATTATGCTTAGGCATTATGGGCCGACTTAACATTATTGGCTTACAGCTACTTAACACTAAGAATTATGTCATAGCTGTACAGTAGAATATTAATTATATCATAGTTGTACAGTAGATTATTAATTATAAGTGAATCTAATTTATATAAGACAAAAGATATATTCATATATTCAAAAAAAGTTTTTGTGAAAACAATGATTCAAAAATGCTTTTGTGAGAACAATGATTCAATTATATTCCTGTCAACAATGGATAAAAGGTTCAAAGTAATTGTTGGAATTATGATGTGGGAATAACATAAGTGAGTAAGTGTGTACTGAGTACAGGAAGGCCCCGCTTTACGGCGTTTCACTTTACGGCGTTCCACTAATATGGACATTTCAAATTATGAACAAAACTCGCTATACGGCTCCCCCCACCTGACTTTCTAATACGGTCACCGTGCCCCACCCTGTTTGTTTACATACTCCATGAGCTCATTTTCTCTCCATTTTGTCTGGACACTCCAAAATTTCAAATGTTTTTAAAAGTTATTTCATATTTTATATATACTCTGATAATTATACTTATGTATACCTGTACCTAAATAAACTTACATACTGTGCTGGCGTGCAGGTACACATTAAAATTGGTAAGTGTCTTATGTCTCCAGACGTCATATTAGTAATGATAATAATAATCATCGAGTCATTTAAATGTCGTATATTACGTTAATATACACATTTTCATTAATCCATCTATGATATTTTTTTCAAAATTATATAATAAACACGATGCATAACATATAAATAAGATAAATACACCCCACAGTAGAATAAATAAACATAAATGTGAGATGTGGTTGCATACGACTTGCACAAGTGACGCCATATTAGAAATCATAATAATAATAATAACAATACTCACCGAGTCTCATTAAATGTCGTATATTACATTAATATACACATTTTCATTAATCCATCCATGATATTTTTTTTCAAAATTATAGGGGACTTGAATGCTAAAGTAGGAGAAACTTTTAGAGAGGGTGTGGTAGGTAAGTTTGGGGTGCCAGGTGTAAATGATAATGGGAGCCCTTTGATTGAACTTTGTATAGAAAGGGGTTTAGTTATAGGTAATACATATTTTAAGAAAAAGAGGATAAATAAGTATACACGATATGATGTAGGGCGAAATGACAGTAGTTTGTTGGATTATGTATTGGTAGATAAAAGACTGTTGAGTAGACTTCAGGATGTACAGTTTTATAGGGGGGCCCACAGAATATCAATCACTTTTCTATTGTAGCTACCTGAGAGAAAAAGGGTTTAAAGGGGATACAAGGAAATAGAAGCATCAGGGAAAGAGGGTAAATTTTTAAAAACAAAAAAGGGAGGCATTTTAGGGTAAATAAAAACGCTTTTTGGGGATAGAGGGGGCTAATGAGAGCAAGGGCAATGGGGGTCGAAGAGGATGGGGTGGGTTTTTTAAAAATGTTTTTTAAGTTTTCGCGAATTTTTGGGGTTTACAGGAAAGGGGGCAGGGGGGAAGAGGACGATTGGGGGAAGATGATTAAAGAGGTAGAAAGGAAAAAAGTTAGCATATGAGAATTTTACAAATGAATTTAAAGGGGGGAAAAGAGTATATGGAGAAAAAGAGAAATTAAAAGAGAGTGGTGAAGAAATGTAAAAAAGAGAGCAAAGAGAGAGTGGGGAGATGTATCAAAAAATTTTGTGAAAATAAGAAAAAGTTTGGAGGAGTTTTAAACAAGTTAAGAACCCCAAAGAAAAAAGGATTTGTCATTAAAAATGGAGAGGGAGTTTTTAAAATTTGGAAGTAGGGGTATTGGGAAATGGAAGGAATTTTTTTGAGGAATTGTTAAATGTTATGAAGATAGGGAAGCGTGATTTTTGTGTATAGGGGGAGGAGGAATAAAACTTGTAGGAGTGAGGGAAAAGCCCCTTGTGAGTGTGGGGGAAGTTTGGAGGGGAAATAGGTAAAAGAAAGGGGTAAAGGCAGCCGGGGATTGAGGGAAAAAGAAGAAAGTTTTAAAAACAGGTGGGGATAATTTTTGGAGTGGTTGGGAATTTTTAATAAAGGGGGGGAAGGGGGTAAGGTTCCTAGGGATTTGGGAGAGAGCATGCATATTCCTTGTATAAAGGCAAAGGGGGTAAAAGAGAGTGCAAAAATTATAGGGGGTAAGCTGGAGTGTACCCGGTAAAGTTATGGTAAGTTTTAATTTAAAGAATTAAAAGTAAGAGGGGGAAAAAGGGTAGCAGATGAACAAGGAGGCTTTAGGAAAGGTAGGGGGTGTGTGGACCAGGTGTTTACAGTGAAACATAAAAGTGAACAGTATTTAGAAAAGGCTAAAGATGTCTTTGTGGCATTTATGGATTTGGAAAAGGCGTATGACAGGGTAGATAGGGGGCAATGTGGCAGATGTTGCAAGTGTATGGTGTAGGAGGTAGGTTACTGAAAGCAGTGAAGAGTTTTTACGAAGATAGTGAGGCTCAAGTTAGAGTATGTAGGAAAGAGGGAAATTTTTTCCCCAGTAAAAGTAGGGCCCTTAGACAAGGATGTGTGATGTCACCGTGGTTGTTTAATATATTTATAGATGGGTTGTAAGAGAAGTAAATGCGAGGGTCTTGGCAAGAGGCGTGGAGTTAAAAGATAAAGAATCACACACAAAGTGGGAGTTGTCACAGCTGCTCTTTGCTGATGACACTGTGCTCTTGGGAGATTCTGAAGAGAAGTTGCAGAGATTGGTGGATGAATTTGGTAGGTGTGCAAAAGAAGAAAATTAAAGGTGAATACAGGAAAGAGAAGGTTATGAGGATAACAAAAAGATTAGGTGATGAAAGATTGAATATCAGATTGGAGGGAGAGAGTATGGAGGATGTGAACGTATTCAGATATTTGGGAGTGGACGTGTCAGCGGATGGGTCTATGAAAATGAGGTGAATCATAGAATTGATGAGGGAAAAAGAGTGAGTGGTGCACTTAGGAGTCTGTGGAGACAAAGAACTTTGTCCTTGGAGGCAAAGAGGGGAATGTATGAGAGTATAGTTTTTACCAACGCTCTTATATGGGTGTGAAAGCGGGTGATGAATGTTGCAGCGAGGAGAAGGCTGGAGGCAGTGGAGATGTCATGTCTGAGGGCAATGTGTGGTGTGAATATAATGCAGAGAATTCGTAGTTTGGAAGTTAGGAGGAGGTGCGGGATTACCAAAACTGTTGTCCAGAGGGCTGAGGAAGGGTTGTTGAGGTGGTTCGGACATGTAGAGAGAATGGAGCGAAACAGAATGACTTCAAGAGTGTATCAGTCTGTAGTGGAAGGAAGGGCGGGGTAGGGGTCGGCCTAGGAAGGGTTGGAGGGAGGGGGTAAAGGAGGTTTTGTGTGCGAGGGGTTTGGACTTCCAGCAGGCATGCGTGAGCGTGTTTGATAGGAGTGAATGGAGACAAATGGTTTTTAATACTTGACGTGCTGTTGGAGTGTGAGCAAAGTAAACATTTATGAAGGGATTCAGGGAAACCGGCAGGCCGGACTTGAGTCCTGGAGATGGGAAGTACAGTGCCTGCACTCTGAAGGAGGGGTGTTAATGTTGCAGTTTAAAAACTGTAGTGTAAAGCACCCTTCTGGCAAGACAGTGATGGAGTGAATGATGGTGAAAGTTTTTCTTTTTCGGGCCACCCTGCCTTGGTGGGAATCGGCCGGTGTGATAAAAAAAAAAAAAAAAAAAATAATAAACACGATACATAACATAAAAAGATGATAAATACACCCCACAATAGAATAAATAAACATAAATATAAGATGTGGGAGCCACATAACTTGTACAAGTGACGGCAAGAATAACATTTTCTCTAATCTAACATAAGAGAAAATGTGTTACTGGGGGTAACTGTAGAAAATTATTCCTTTCGTATGTATGTAAGTTTATTCAGGTATACACAAATACAGTTACATAGATTATCATACATAACAACATATGTGTAGAGAACCTAGGATAACCCAAAAAAGGCAGTGTGACTTATTTCCATTGCCTTCACTCAGAGCTTCATTTCTTCTCAAAATGATGTTACATGAGAATGGGAGTGTTCTTTATTAATTCTACCGGATCAATGTAGAGACAACCTGTACACAATGTAACTTGTACACAAACCAGACGTGTACACTTCGTTTGTTTACAAAACTTACGTTCGCCTGGTTTGTTTACATAACTCTGCGCCTGTCCCCTCTCATGTACTCATTCTTTCTCTCTCTCATTTATTCATTTTATCTCATTTACTTACTCCTGACCCTACATTAAGACTACAAATATTTTAAGGTAAGTAATGAGTGAACTGTATATACATTTTATCGCTCTGGGATGCTTAAATATCATAGAATATATGTGTGGATGGGTTGGCCTGGTATGGTAGCCTGGCTGACTACCATACATACCACACTTGATTTTTTACAATAAATACTACTCATCTCACCCTATATTTTAAGGTAAGTAATGAGTGAACTGTATATACATTTTATCGCTCTGGGTTGCTTAAATATCATAGAATAGTATGTGTGGGTGGGGTGGCCTGGTATGGTAGCCTGGCTGACTACCATACATACCACACTTGATTTCTTACAATAAATACTACTTGTCTCACCCTAGATTAAGACTATAAATATTTTAAGGTAAGTAATGAGTGCACTATGTGTGTATTGTACAGTGGACCCCCGCATAGCGAACGCCTTGCATAGCGAACAATCCGCATAGCGAACGCTTTGTTCGCTGAAATTTTGCCCCGCATAGTAGACAAAAACCCGCTCAGCGAACTTCGTCCGAGACGCGTCCAATGTGGGCCCTCAGCCAGCCTCACATGTGCCGCCCGTCCCATTGTTTACCAGCTAGCCTCCGCGGTAACATTCAAGTATACACTTGGAATATTTCGTATTATTACAGTGTTTTCGGTGCTGTTTCTGGAAAATAAGTGACCATGGGCCCCAAGAAAGCTTCTAGTGCCAACCCTGTGGTAAAAAGGGTGAGAATTAGTATGGAAATTAAGAAAGATTTTGAAGGGTTTGGGGCTAACCCTGAAAGCCTATGCCAGTTGTGGAATCCATTGTGCCTACTTCAAAAATTAAGGAAATGTGTGCACAGTGGGTTGAACTGCAAACCTTTATGGATGAAAATCACCCTGACACAGCTGTTGCAAGCCGTGCTGGTGACTATTTCAATGACAATGTTATGGCCCATTTTAGGAAAGTCTTGAAGGAACGGGAGGTACAGAGCTCTATGGACAGATTTGTTGTGCGACAGAGGTCCAGTGACTCTCAAGCTGGTCCTAGTGGCATTAAAAGAAGAAGGAAGAAACCCCCAAAAAGGACTTGCTACTCAACCTAATGGAAGGGGATTCCCCTTCTAAACAAAAGAAAAAAAGCTCTCCCCTCCTCCCACCCCCTCAATCATCCCCAGATCTTCATAAAAGTAAGTGCTTAATTGTGCTGCCTTTTTCATTTGTGTGTACAAAATTAACTTTTTTTTGGGGAAAAAAATTTTTTTTTCATACTTTTGGTGTCTTCACGGATTAATTTTATTTCCATTATTTCTTAGGGGAAAAATTAATTCGCAAGCGAACTTTTCGCTAACGCCCCCCTCTTGCACGGTAAGTTCGCTATGGGGGGGTCCACTGTACTTTTTTATTGTTTTTGATGCCGGGTTCTTTGCAAATTTAAAATTATTTTTGTGAAAAACTTTTTAAATTGTTTTTGTATGCTTTTATAAGGGGAAAAAAAAGGGTGTTCCACTTTACGGCGGTTTCCGCTTTACGGCGGTAGCCGGAACCTAACCCCCCTATAAGGGGGGCCCTGCTTTTTTGTTTTTTAGTCTAGTGTGATTAAGTGGCTTTGAGAAGGTCTTAAATTGATTTTCAGACCGGTTTACTTTAATTTTCTTCGGGAAATGAATTCCAAATTTTTGGGGGCCCTTTATGTGCATAGATTTTTTTACACTGTGACAGGGACATGAGGATATCAAAAAGAGTCTGTGTTTTGTGTTATGGTCATGTGTCCTGCTAAGGTTGGTGAGGAGAATTTGAGTGGGGGTTTATTTTTTCGTGTATTTTTGTGTATTATGGGCCATGTAAGTATGGATGTTTTTAATGGTGAGCAGATTCAGACTTCTGAAATTCGTGGAGTAATGGCGGAGTGGGAATTTGTTATCATTTACTCTGCCTTTTGCTGGGTTTAGAGGTCTTAGGTGTTTGAATGTTGTTACCCCCCATGCAAAAATTCGTAGGTGGGGAAAGGGTATGTGAGTGAATGGTATTTTAAATTGGGATGATTTGCAGCTTTATTTCCAAAATGAAAAATATGTTTTATCGTATTTAAGGGAATTTATTAGTCATCATCCCCGGCAGATATTTTCTGCAATTCGGGATTGACATATTTTCTAGATGACTGGGTTTGGGTGGGAAAGACATATTTTTTGTCATCTCAAAAATTTGGGGTTTGAAGCTTGGTGCTTAGTAGATCTTGATGTAGATGGAAAAGGAGTGGTCCAAGGGGACTTCCTTGTGGGACTCCTACTGTGATTGGTTGGGGGGGAAGAGTTTGCATCATTTGCATAACTATTGATTTGTTCTAAGGCATGATTTAGGTATTTTGGGGGTGGCTTGATACATAGTCTTTAATTTGGAGTACAGCATTCTGGGAGACTGATCAAAAAACTTTACGAAATCAATGAAAATGCCCAGGGGACTTCTTTCTTTTTTTTTGTGCGGTTAAATTAATTTTGCATTTATGATAGCATCATTTTTTCATTTTTTTTTTTCCTGAATCCGAAAACAAAGGGGGTTTAATATGTTGTGTGAGACGGGTGGGGAAAAGATCCGTCTAGAAAATTTTCAAAAATTTTAAGAGCAGGGGTAAGTTAGATATTGGGCTATTTTTTCAAGTCACTTGATCACCTCCTTTATGGATTGGTGACCCTCGCTATTTTGGGATTGTTTGGGGAAAGGAGTGATTCAATGGATTTTTAAAAGTGTTTTTCAATAAATTTGGGGACAATACTTTAGAAACTTTTTTTTTAATAAAACGAATAACAAATGAATTAACAAGTTAAGGAAACCAGAGAAAAAAGATTTTTCAGTTAAAAATAGGAGGGAGAGTTATTAAATTTAGAGTTAGAGGGATTGGGAAGATGGAGGAATATTTTGAGGAATGTTAATGTGATGAAGATAGGGAAGCTGTGATTTTGTGTATAGGGCAAGGAGGAATAACATCTTGTAGGAGTGAGGAAGAGCCAGTTGTGAGTGTGGGGGAAGTTTGTGAGGCAGTAGGTAAAATGAAAGGGGGTAAGGCAGCCGGGATTGATGGGATAAAGATAGAAATGCTAAAAGCAGGTGGGGATATAGTTTTGGAGTGGTTGGTGAAATTATTATTTAATAAATGTATGGAAGAGGGTAAGGTACCTAGGGATTGGCAGAGAGCATGCATAGTTCCTTTGTATAAAGGCAAAGGGGACAAAAGAGAGTGCAAAAATTATAGGGGGATAAGTCTGTTGAGTACACCTGGTAAAGTGTATGGTAGAGTTATTGTTGAAAGAATTAAGAGTAAGACGGAGAACAGGATAGCAGATGAATAAGGAGGCTTTAGGAAAGGTAGGGGGTGTGTGGACCAGGTTTTTACAGTGAAACATATAAGTGAACAGTATTTAGATAAGGCTAAAGAGGTTTTAGTGGCATTTATGGATTTGGAAAAGGCGTATGACAGGGTGGATAGGGGGGCAATGTGGCAGATGTTGCGGGTGTATGGTGTAGGAGGTAGGTTACTGAAAGCAGTGAAGAGTTTTTACGAGGATAGTGAGGCTCAAGTTAGAGTATGTAGGAAAGAGGGAGATTATTTCCCAGTAAAAGTAGGCCTTAGACGAGGATGTGTGATGTCACCGTGGTTAATATCTTTATAGATGGGGTTGTAAGAGAAGTAAATGCGAGGGTCTTGGCAAGAGGCGTGGAGTTAAAAGATAAAGAATCACACAAAGTGGGAGTTGTCACAGTTGCTCTTTGCTGATGACACTGCTCTTGGGAGATTCTGAAGAGAAGTGCAGAGGTTGGTGGATGAATTTGGTAGGGTATGCAAAAGAAGAAAATTAAAAGTGAATACAGGAAAGAGTAAGGTCATGAGGATAACAAAAAGATTAGGTGATGAAAGATTGGCTATCAGATTGGAGGGAGAGAGTATGGAGGAGGTGAATGTATTCAGATATTTGGGAGTGGACATGTCAGCGGATGGGTTTATGAAAGATGAGGTGAATCATAGAACTGATGAGGGAAAAAGGGTGAGCGGTGCACTTGGGGTCTGTGGAGACAAAGAACTTTGTCCTTGGGGCAAAGAGGGAATGTAT
>NC_069435.1:4064585-4092498 GCF_026875155.1 Cherax quadricarinatus | reverse complement strand
AAAATTCCCCGCTCACACTCAACAGATCTCAGGTCCCAAGTACCTTTCGTCTCCATTCACTCCTATCTAACACGCTCACACACGCTTGCTGGAAGTCCAAGCCCCTTGCCCACAAAACCTCCTTTACCCCCTCTCTCCAACCCTTTCGAGGACGACCCCTACCTCGTCTTCCTTCCCCTACAGATTTATATGCTTTCCATGTCATTCTACTTTGATCCATTCTCTCTAAATGACCAAACCACCTCAACAATCCCTCTTCTGCCCTCTGACTAATACTTTTATTAACTCCACACCTTTTCCTAATTTCCACACTCCAAATTTTCTGCATAACATTTACACCACACATTGCCCTTAGACAGGACATCTGCACTGCCTCCAACCGTCTCCTCACTGCTGCATTTACCACCCAAGCTTCACACCCATATAAGAGTGTTGGTACTACTATACTTTCATACATTCCCTTCTTTGCCTCCATAGATAACGTTTTTTGACTCCACAATATACCTCAATGCACCACTCACCTTTTTTCCCTCATCATTTCTATGATTAACCTCATCCTTCATAAATCCATCCGCCGACACGTCAACTCCCAAGTATCTGAAAACATTTACTTCTTCCATACTCCTCCTCCCCAATTTGATATCCAATTTTTCTTTATCTAAATCATTTGATACCCTCATCGCCTTACTCTTTTCTATGTTCACTTTCAACTTTCTACCTTTACACCACATTCCCAAACTCATCCACTAACCTTTGCAATTTTTCTTTAGAATCTCCCATAAGCACAGTATCATCAGCAAAAGTAACTGTGTTAATTCCCATTTTGAATTTGATTCCCCATAATTTAATCCCACCCCCTCTCCCGAACACCCTAGCATTTACTTCTTTTACAACCCCATCTATAAATATATTAAACAACCATGGTGACATTACACATCCCTGTCTAAGACCTACTTTTTACCGGGAAGTAGTCTCCCTCTCTTCTACACACCCTAATCTGAGCCTCACTATCCTCATAAAAACTCTTTACAGCATTTAGTAACTTACCACCTATTTCCATATACTTGCAACATCTGCCATCATTGCTCCCCTATCCACTCTATCATATGCCTTTTCTAAATCCATAAATGCAATAAAAAACTTCCCTACCTTTATCTAAATACTGTTCACATATATGCTTCAATGTAAACACTTGATCTACACATCCCCTACCCACTCTGAAACCTCCTTGCTCATCCGCAATTCCTACATTCTGTCTTACCTCTAATTCTTTCAATTATAACCCTACCATACACTTTTCCTGGTATACTCAATAAACTTATTCCTCTATAATTTTTACAATATCTTTTGTCCCCTTTCCCTTTATATAAAGGGACTATACATGCTCTCCGCCAATCCCTAGGTACCTTCCCCTCTTTCATACATTTATTAAACAAAAGTACCAACCACTCCAACACTATATCCCCCCCTGCTTTTAACATTTCTGTCATGATCCCATCAGTTCCAGCTGCTTTACCCCCTTTCATTCTACGTAATGCCTCACGTACCTCCCCCACACTTACATTCTGCTCTCCTAAAAGATGGTATACCTCCCTGACCAGTGCATGAAATTACCACCTCCCTTTCTTCCTCAACATTTAAAAGTTCCTCAAAATATTCTCGCCATCTACCTAATACCTCCCTCTTCCCATCTACTAACTCCCATACTCTGTTTTTAACTGACAAATCCATACTTTCCCTAGGCTTTCTTAACTTGTTTAACTCACTCCAAAATTTTTTCTTATTTTCATTAAAATTTCTTGACAGTGCCTCTCCCACTCTATCATCTGCTCTCCTTTTGCACTCTCTCACCACTCTCTTCACCTTTCTTTTACTGTCCATATACTCTGCTTTTCTTATAACACTTCTGCTTTGTAAAAACCTCTGATAAGCTAACTTTTCTCTTTTATCACACCCCTTTACTTCATCATTCCACCAATCACTCCTCTTTCCACCTGCCCCCACCCTCCTATAACCACAAACTTCTGCCCCACATTCTAATACTGCATTTTAAAACCATTCCAACCCTCTTCAACCCCCCCCACTACTCATCTTTGCACTAGCCCACCTTTCTGCCAACAGTCGCTTATATCTACCTCGAACTTCCTCCTCCCTTAGTTTATACACTTTCACCTCCCTCTTACTTCTTGTTGCCACCTTCCTCTTTTCCCATCTACCTCGTACTCTAACTGTAGCTACAACTAAATAATGATCCGATATATCAGTTGCCCCTCTATAAACATGTACATCCTGGAGCCTACCCATCAACCTTTTATCCACCAATACATAATCTAACAAACTACTTTCATTACGTGCTACATCATACCTTGTATATTTATTTATCCTCTTTTTCATAAAATATGTATTACTTATTACCAAATCTCTTTCTACACATAGCTCAATTAAAGGCTCCCCATTTACATTTACCCCTGGCACCCCAAATTTACCTACTACTCCCCCATAACATTTTTTCCCACTTTAGCATTGAAATCCCCAACCACCATTACTCTCACACTTGATTCAAAACTCCCCATGCATTCACTCAACATTTCCCAAAATCTCTCTCTCTCCTCTACACTTCTTTCTTCTCCAGGTGCATACATGCTTACTATAACCCACTTTTCACATCCAATCTTTATTTTACTCCATATAATCCTTGAATTAATACATTTATAGTCCCTCTTTTCCTGCCATAGCTTATCCTTCAACATTATTGCTACTCCTTCTTTAGCTCTAACTCTATTTGAAACCCCTGATAGATAGGTAGATATTTTCTGTAATTCGGTATTTACAGTATTGGCTAGCGTGACTGGGCTCGGGTGAGAGAAGACGTATGTAGTGTCATCTGCAAATAGTGTGGGTTTGAGTAATTGCGAAGCATTTGGTAAGTCATTTATGTATAGGAGAAAGAGAAGAAGGCAAAGGACACTTCCCTGTGGGACACCAACTGTAATTGGGGTTTTTCGGAAATTTTTCCCCATTTCCCGTGAAACATATTGGCTTCTGTTGCTAAAGGAATTTGGGGTAGTTGGGGGAAGTGCCCTCTTATACCATTTTGTGAAAATTTTTATGTGGAGCAAGTCATGGTAAAACTGTACAAAAGCTTTACGAAGTAAATAAAAGATCCCCAGGGGGACTTTTTTTTTCTCTTTTTGCAGTGTACAATTTTCCCAAAGCAGGGGTGAAATAATAGCATAAATTAGTTTTTTTAATTAGGGCCAAAAAACCCAAAAATTGGAAGGGGTTGAGTATTTTTTGGGAGATGGGGGAGGGAGTAGATTCATTTATAAAAAAAATTTTTTCGAAGATTTTTGAGAGGGGGGTTTTAATTTGGGAAATTGGCCTTTTATTTATTAACTCTTTTTTTGGTCTCCCCCTTTTGTGGATCGGGTGACCCTTGCTTTTTTTAAAGAACTGTAGGGAAGGAGAGTTTCCCAATGGATTTTTAAAGTTTGCAAGGGTTTGGTGATAGCACTTGTGAAAACTTTTTTGTATATAAAGGGGGTAAGGTGTTTAAATCTCCTGCCTTTTTTTTTTTATTGCGTTGATAAAAAAGGGAGACTTCGTAGGGGTTAGTGGGAAAGCGGGAACTGGTCCCTGGGGTATTTTGCCAGTGAGGTAGTCTTTTGGGGGGTATCGAGCTTGGGATTTTATTGGCAAGGTTTTGTCCAATAGTGGAGAAGAAATAAATTGACTTTTTGCTGTTTCTGTTGGTGGGAGTTGGGGTTTTAAATGATTTTTTCTTTAATTTTTTTTCCCCTATTTCGTGATATTTTTTTGTTCCTAGAATTTCGATAGGGTTTTTCCCGGGCTTTTTTAAAACCCCTTTTAAAATTTTTATAATCTGTTTTTCATAATACAATTTTTTTGCCCTTTTTTATCAGGCTGGTTAATTGACATAACAATTTTTTTTTTGGTCCCCTGGTTTTTGCGACCCCTTTTGTACTGTTTTTCATTTGGTTTTTTTTTTTATGGGTTTTAGAAAAAGGGGGGGTGTTTTGCCAGGGACTGTTTTAGTCCTTAGCTGTCATCTGTTTTGGTTTTTTTTTTGGGGAGGCTTTTTTATAGAGGTATTGGGGCCCCTTTTTTGAAAGTTTTTAATACATTCGTCAATTTCGGGATAGATTTCTACTCATGTGCCATCAATGTTTGTTACTTTCTGTTTTTGAAGTTATTAATGGTGCCTCATTGTGAAGTCTGAAGGTGACTTTAAATAGTGTCCCTTGGGGGAATTTTACCCAAAAGTTGTTTTTGGGGGAAAGGGAAGTATGGTCCTTTTGGTATTATCCGTGATTAAAGCCTGATTTTTAAAGGGGAAATTGGTTTGGGGCCGATTGGTCCAGTAGGGGAAAAAATAGTCTCTGTAAATCTTGTAGGGTTTTTTTACTGTTGGTACAACATGCAGTTACTCATAGGTTTTTGTGAATTCAGTAACGTTGGGTCCTGGCTTTTTCCCGGAAATTTAATTTTTGAAGTCAACCCGGAGTAGTAGTGATCTTTGTTTTAGGGGTGATCATTACAAAATTCCTAGGTTTTGACTAAATTTTTTTAATGTTTGACTTTTAACCTGTAGATGTTTTTCAATGGAGAGGCTTTTTTAGGTATTTGGATTTTAATTTAGCTATTATATATTCCCCATGTTCATTCCCCCCCTTTCAAGTAAATTTGTGATACATTCTAGTTGGTCTGGTAGATATACTGTGCCACCCCCTTTCGATCTGTCCCCACCGTTGTGTATGGCGTGTAACCAGGAATGGGGATAGACATCAGTGTACAGGCTTTAGCCAGGTTTCAGTTAGTGGGAAAAAAAGGACATATTGGGATAAGGAATTTAATAATGGGTATGAGGTCATTGTAATGGCCCTTTCTTTAAATATCTGATATTTATTAAAGAAAAGTTTTTTGTTTTTTGTTGGCTCTGAGGGGTGCCCTTTTTTTTGTTCTGCTGGTAAATAATACCCGAACTGGGTTTTAAAAAATTTAAGTCAAATTTAAAAAAGGGTTTTGGATCAGGATCAATGCTTGTAATCATAAATTTGTAGTGAATTTTTTAAAAAAAGTTTTTGGGAAATTTAAATATAAACAAAGTAAAAAATTCCCAAAAACTAAAAAAAGCACCTGAATTATTTCCCCAAAAGTAAAAAAAAATGAGCTAAGGTAGTTTTTTAAAGCAAAATAAAGGGGACAATATAAAAAACTAAAATAATTTGTGGTGAACAAATAAAAATGGGTGATCAAAAAATGGAGCTTGGGAATATGAAAGTAGGTAGTACTTTAAAGGTAATTCTTTAAGTTAGAATTAGGGGAAAAAAAATATAAAAGGGGCTAATTTTAAGTTGTGGGGGAACAATAAAAAGGGGAATCAAATAAATGAGCTTTGGAATATAATGGCAAAATTGTGAACTTATTACACTTTAGCACCTGAGAATAGCACCTTGATTATTTTAACAATTGTGAATATATGAACTAGGGTAGTTATATAAAACTAAAATAAAGGAGAAAATATATAAGGGACTAAAATTAAGTAATGGTAAACAAAGTTCAATTAAGTAATGGTAAACAAAGTTCAATTAAGTAATGGTAAACAAGTTAAATGGACAGATAGTCACTATGAAATAATACTGGTTTAGGAGTAAGATCTGATTTGTAATATTAAATAAGTTGAGCAGTTTATTGCACAATGAAAAGTAAAAAAAAACATGAGGTAGTTGGTACTAGCTAGCAAAAGATAGTTTTGGGACTTGCAAAAAAGTAATTGGAATATACACTAATTGCACACACAATAAAAGGTGACTAAAACAAGTAGTGGTAAACAAAATTAATTGGACAGGTAAGAATGATGAATAATATTAATTTGGAGTAAGATTTGACTTGTAACACAAAATTATGAGCAATTAATAGCAGTAAGAAAGAAGTATAAAGTACTGGAGGTAGTTGGCATTAGCTAGTGATGAAAAATAAAAAATAATAATGCACAATTATAATAGTAACATACACTATATGCACCACACGTATATATGTATTAAGGGCACTTATCTAATCTGTTACAGAAATGTCAGCTTTTCTAAGGAAGGTAGAGAAATCATGTTCATTGGAGATGGTATATTGTTGTCCTGTTGATGTTTTCCTTACTAGTATTTTCCCATCTCGCGTGAAACACTGATGAATTTTATTTTCCTGTTTAAGTTTCCTCAGCCTGAACAGAAGGTTTTGACGTTTTCTTGTTAGACACTCATTTATGTACACTCCATTTTTCATTGTAATTGCTGATTTAACCCTTTCAGGGTCCAAGGCCAAAATCTGAAGTGGTGCCCCAGTGTCCAAGAATTTAAAAAAAAAAAATTGTTATTTTTTCTTATGAAATGGTAGAGAATCTTTTTGTGAATGTAATAAAACAAAAAGTACGAAATTTGATGGGAAATTGACGAAATTATGCTCTCGTGAATTTTGATGTGTCAGCGATATTTACGAATCGGCGATTTTGCCGACTTTGACTCCCATTTTTGGCCAATTACATTATTCCAGTCGACCAAATTCTTAGCTATTTCACTAGGATTACTTCTATTCTATCGATGAGCACAAGAAATCGCCAAGTCAACTGTTTCAACTACAAAATAAAGTGACCGGAAATTGGTAATTTGGCCAATTTAACACAAAGTTCAAAATATTCCAATTTCAAAAAAGGATCCAGAAAAAAACAATGTAGGTATTCCTGGCACTAAACTAACCCTTTCCTCTGTTCATTAGTTTTCGTTTTGAGGCTTTACAAATAAATTCCATTTTTATTTTTATTCACATAATGAATTTTTATTTACAAACCCAAAAAAAAGAAGATTTACTGTTATGCAATATTTTAATAATTGTATAAATATCATCACCACATTTTTTTGAATGTATATTAGACCCACCAGCTGGCATGTATTAGACGTGTGAGGTCGTTTGTTACTCTTGAACATCGGGAAAAATTTAACATTTCCGCCACTTTTTAGCTCAGTTTCAAGCCATTTCCGTGCTAAAAACCATCAAAATTATCTCTATTTCTGTAATATGTCTTCCATTCTCTCAAATGAGACCAAGAAATCACAAATACAACTATAAAAAACATACGAAAAAACACTGCAAAGTCGCTGTTTTAATTGAAAATCACGGTTTCAGTTTTTTTCCTCTCATTATACACAGTGTGCTGCAGGATTTGTTTTATGTGGTGCACACATACCACATAGATGTATTCTCTCATATCTAGGCCCAAATTTACCACTCACAGTTTATCAGAGTGAGCTGAGCTCTTGACGTAGATCTACGGTTTGGACACTGAACGTAAAGCCGTAGATCTACGGGACAGACCCTGAAAGGGTTAATTAGGTCCTTTCTTTTATCGTATGAATGAAGTCTGATCATTATACTGTGTTTACTTCCTGGTTTTCCTAGCAAACGTGTTTCTTTGATTTCATTGTTTTGCACGATGACTTGTACGTGGTTCTGTATTATCTGATAGGAGTTTCTTTGCACTGTGCTTGGGTTATGTCACTAGGAATGTGTGGACTGTTTATTATAACTGCATCAGACAACTTGTCTTGTTCAGTTTTGTCGTAATTTGTGAAGAGGAGTCAGAATTCGCCAGGAGAGTGGGGAGTGAGAGCTTCCTTGCCGCCAGGCATGATGAACAAAGCTACTTTGGCGGCGTTCCCACAATGCCATGCGGGTGTCCAGATTTTTTCTATAGTGTGCACACTGACCACCCAGACCCATTTTCTCAGATGTAGGCCTACCAGCCTTCTCGCGCTAAATTTGATGCCGCTAGGATTTTGGCATAGATCTACGGTTTGGACCCTCAACATAAAGCCGTAGATCTACGGCACAGACCCTGAAAGGGTTAAATATACATTATGCTAATACCCATAGTGCTAGGAATAAGATGGATGAGTTGAGACTAGTTGCTAGTGCAAGTAACATTGATGTATTTGCCATAACTGAGACGTGGTTTAATTCAAAAAGTCGGGACATGCCTGCAGAATGTCACATTCAGGGTTTTAAATTGTTCCAAGTAGACAGAAGTATCAGAAAGGGGGGTGGGGTGGCACTGTATGTCCGAAATCACTTGAACTGTTGCATAAAAACGGGTATTAAGTCTGAAGTAACACATACAGAGTCTGGATAGAATTTTCAGAGGGGCATGAAAAATTGATTTTAGGTGTGATATACCGTCCCCCAAACTTAGATAGGGACTAAGGGAGACTACTATGGGAGGAAACTGTTAAGGCCACAAGGCACAATAACGTAGTAATTTTAGGAGACTTTAACTTTAGTCATATTGATTGGAATTTCTTGACTGGGAATTTAGAATCAAACGACTTCTTTTAAGTAGTTCAGGATTGTTTTTTGAAGCAGTTTGTGACAGAGCCTACAAGGGAAAATAACCTGCTTGACTTGGTTTTGGCAAACAAGGAAACCCTTGTTAATAATTTAGAAATTACAGAGGAACTCGGAACAAGCGATCACAAATCAATTACCTTTAGCATAGAATGGAATTATGATATTAGGGATAATTTAGTAATGGTCCCAGATTTTCGCTTAGCAGATTACAATGGGCTTAGAGAACACTTATCATCTGTGTACTGGAGTAACGAAAAGAGCTATCAGTATGACAGCTTTCTTAACCCTTTCAGGGTCGACAGGCCCTCTCCCAGACTTGTTCTCAGGGTCGACAAATTTTCAAAAAAATAAAAAAATTATTTTTTTCTTATGAAAAGATAAGAGAATATTTTCCTGATCATAATGGCACCAAAAGTATGAAATTTGACGGAAAACTTACGGAATTATGCTCTTGCAAAGTTAGCTGTCTCAACGATGTTTATGCATCGGCGATTTAGCCCGCTTTGAGCCCTATTTTCAGCCAATTCCAGTGTACTAGATGACAAAAATCATAACTATTTCACTATAACTTCATTTTTTCTATTGAATGAGTACAAGAAACCACCTACTTACCGATTTCAACTATCCAATAAAGTGGTCAGAATTTAGCAATTTTGCCAATTTCACACAAATTTCAAAAAATGCCAATTTCCAAATAGGGTCCAGAATAAACACTAAAATAACATTTCCTCTGTTCATTAGTCATGTCCCCAGGCCCCTCTTACATTCTTTTGCTTTCCACTTTGAATTTTTATTCTCACAAAAAAACAGAAGATTTACTGTTATGCAGACTACTGCATTAGCGTAGAAATTGTATAAATAATATCAGTTCACTTGTGAAAGAATATTAGACTCACCAGTTGATGTGTATTGGACGTGTAGCATGATTTGTTTACTTTTGAACTTTGGCAAAAATCGAACCTTTCTGCTACTTTGAGCTCAATTTAAAGGTACTTTTCATTGTAAAACCAATCAAAATCATCTCAACTTCTGTAATATGTCTTCCATTCTATAAAATGAGACCAGGAAAACTAGAATACCATTATAAATACCATACGAAAATACAGTGCAAAGTCGCTGTTTTAAACCAAAAACACTCAGTTTTTTTTTCTCATTACGCACTGTGTGCTGCAGGATTTTTTTTATACTGCGCACACTGACCACATAGACCCATTCTTTCATATGTAGGCCTACCAGCTTTCTCTCACTAGATTTGAGGGCACTAGAATTTAGGCGTATTAGTACATCAAAAACCCTGGTGCGTAAGCCGTACTAGTGCGTCCAAAACCCTGAAAGGGTTAAGGGATATGGCTGGTTTGATAAAGGAACAAAGTTTACTGAGTATACCAAGAAAAGTATATGGTTTACCTGGAGTTTACCTGAAGAGGGTTTTGGGGGCCAATGCCCCCACAGCCAAGTTTGAGACCAGGCTTCATGGTGGATCAGGGTCTGATCAACCAGGCTGTTACTGCTGGCCCCACGCAAGCCGACGTATGAATCCCAGCCCGGTTGGTCAGGTACTGACTTTAGGTGCCTGTCCAGTGCCTTCTTGAATACAACCAGGGGTCTATTGGTAATCCCCATTATGTATGCTAGGAGGCAATTGAACAGTCTTGGGTCCCAGACACTTTCTGCGTTGTCTCTCAATGTACTCGTGGCACTCCTACTTTTCTTTGGGAGAATGTTGCATCTCCTGCCGAGTCTTTTGCTTTCATAGGGAGTGATTTTCATGTGCAGGTTTGGTGCCAATCCCTCCAGGACCTTCCAAGTGTAGATTATCATGTATCTCTCTTGCGTGCTTTCGAGGGAATACAGATCAAGGGCCTTCAACCATTCCCAGTAATTGAGGTGCCTCATCACACTTATGTGTGCCATGAAAGTTCTTTGTACACTCTCCAGGTCTGCAATGTCGCCAGCCTTGAAGGGGGCCGTTAATGTACAGCAGTATTCCAGCCTAGAGAGCACAAGAGATTTGAAGAGAATCATCATGGGTCTTGGCATCCCTAGTTTTGAAGGTTCTCATTATCCATCCTCTCATTTTCCTAGCGGATGACGTATATATATTGTTGTGGTCTTTGAAGGCGAGATCCTCTGACAATATCACTCCAAGGTCCTTCACATTACTTTTCTGCTCTATTGTTTTTTTGTTTTTTTTTATAAACACACTGGCCGATTCCCACCAAGGCAGGGTGGCCCAAAAAAGAAAAACTTTCACCATCATTCACTCCATCACTGTCTTGCCAGAAGGGTGCTTTACACTACAGTTTTTAAACTGCAACATTAACACCCCTCCTTCAGAGTGCAGGCACTGTACTTCCCATCTCCAGGACTCAAGTCCGGCCTGCAAGTTTCCCTGAATCCCTTCATAAATGCTACTTTGCACACACTCCAACAGCACGTCAAGTATTAAAAAGCATTTGTCTCCATTCACTCCTATCAAACATGCTCACGCATGCCTGCTGGAAGTCCAAGCCCCTCGCACACAAAACCTCCTTTACCCCCTCCCTCCAACCTTACCTAGGCCAACCCCTACCCCGCCTTCCTTCCACTACAGACTGATACACTCTTGAAGTCATTCTGTTTTGCTCCATTCTCTCTACGTGTCCAAACCACCTCAACAACCCTTCCTCAGCCCTCTGGACAACAGTTTTGGTAATCCCGCACCTCCTCCTAACTTCCAAACTACGAATTCTCTGCATTATATTCACACCACACATTGCCCTCAGACATGACATCTCCACTGCCTCCAGCCTTCTCCTCTCTGCAACATTCATCACCCATGCTTCACACCCATATAAGAGCGTTGGTAAAACTATACTCTCATACATTCCCCCTCTTGCCCCCAAAGGGACAAAGTTCTTTGTCTCCACAGGCTCCTAATGCACCGCTCACCCTTTTCCCCTCATCAATTCTATGATTCACCTCATCTTTCATAACCCATCCGCTGACACGTCCACTCCCAAATATCTGAATACATTCACCTCCTCCATACTCTCTCCCTCCAATCTGATATCCAATCTTTCATCACCTAATCTTTTGTTATCCTCATAACCTTACTCTTTCCTGCATTCACTTTTAATTTTTTCTTTGGCATAACCCTACCAAATCATCCACCAACCTCTGCAACTTCTCTTCAGAATCTCCCCAGAGCACAGTGTCATCAGCAAAGAGCAACTGTGACAACTCCCACTTTATGCGTGATTCTTTATCTTTTAAACTCCACGCTTCTTGCCAAGACCCTCGCATTTACTTCTCTTACAACCCCATCTATAAATATATTAAACAACCACGGTGACATCACACATCCTCGTCTAAGGCCTACTTTTACTGGGAAATAATCTCCCTCTTTCCTACATACTCTAACTTTTAAACCCCACTATCCTCGTAAAAACTCTTCACTGCTTTCAGTAACCTACCTCCTACACCATACACCTGCAACATCTGCCACATTGCCCCCCTATCCACCCTGGGCATATGCCTTTTCCAAATCCATAAATGCCACAAAAACCTCTTTAGCCTTATCTAAATACTGTTCACTTATATGTTTCACTGTAAACACCTGGTCCACACACCCCCTACCTTTCTAAAGCCTCCTTGTTCATCTACTATCCTATTCTCCGTCTTACTCTTAATTCTTTCAATAATAACTCTACCATACACTTTACCAGGTATACTCAACAGACTTATCCCTCAATAATTTTTGCACTCTCTTTTGTCCCCCTTTGCCTTTATACAAAGGAACTATGCATGCTCTCTGCCAATCCCTAGGTACCTTTCCCTCTTCCATACATTTATTAAATAATTGCACCAACCGCTCCAAAACTATATCACCACCTGCTTTTTAACATTTCTATCTTTTATCCCATCAATCCCGCTGCCTTACCCCCTTTCATTTTACCTACTGCCTCACAAACTTCCCCCACACTCACAACTGGCTCTTCCTCACTCCTACAAGATGTTATTCCTCCTTGCCCTATAACACGAAATCACAGCTTCCCTATCTTCATCAACATTTAACAATTCCTCAAAATATTCCCTCCATCTTCCCAATACCTCTAACTCTCCATTTAATAACTCTCCTCTCCTATTTTTAACTGACAAATCCATTTGTTCTCTAAGCTTCCTTAACTTGTTAATCTCACTCCAAAACTTTTTCTTATTTTCAACAAAATTTGTTGATAACATCTCACCCACTCTCTCATTTGCTCTCTTTTTACATTGCTTCACCACTCTCTTAACCTCTCTCTTTTCCTTCATATACTCTTCCCTCCTTGCATCACTTCTACTTTGTAAAAACTTTTCATATGCTAACTTTTTCTCCCTTACTACTCTCTTTACATCATCATTCCACCAATCGCTCCTCTTCCCTCCCACACCCACTTTCCTGTAACCACAAACTTCTGCTGAACACTCTAACACTACATGGTTAGAATTTATCGTATACCCTGATATATTTTTAATTTCTTCAAGTTTCCCACATCTGGGTAGTTGAAATTTCTCCTCGTTGAACTTCACATTGTTTTGAGTGGCCCATTGAAAGATTTGGTTGATGTCCACTTGGAGTCTCACTGTGTCTTTGATGGAGGTCACTGCCATGGTAATCCAAGTGTCATCCGAAATGGAAGACATGGAGCTATGGCTTACATCTATGTCTATGTCAGAACTATGTCGAACAGAGCTTTTTACCGTGGCTGCCTGGGACTTTATTTATTTATTTATTTATTTATTTATTTATTTATTTATTTATTTATTAACAATTTGAGCATACATACATGCAGAATGTAAGTGTGGGGGAGGTACGTGAGGCATTACGTAAAATGAAAGGGGGTAAAGCAGCTGGAACTGATGGGATCATGACAGAAATGTTAAAAGCAGGGGGGGATATAGTGTTGGAGTGGTTGGTACTTTTGTTTAATAAATGTATGAAAGAGGGGAAGGTACCTAGGGATTGGCGGAGAGCATGTATAGTCCCTTTATATAAAGGGAAAGGGGACAAAAGAGACTGTAAAAATTATAGAGGAATAAGCTTACTGATATACCAGGAAAAGTGTACGGTAGGGTTATAATTGAAAGAATTAGAGGTAAGACAGAATGTAGGATTGCGGATGAGCAAGGAGGTTTCAGAGTGGGTGGGGGATGTGTAGATCAAGTGTTTACATTGAAGCATATATGTGAACAGTATTTAGATAAAGGTAGGGAAGTTTTATTGCATTCATGGATTTAGAAAAGGCATATGATAGAGTGGATAGAGGAGCAATGTGGCAGATGTTGCAAGTATAGGGAATAGGTGGTAAGTTATTAAATGCTGTAAAGAGTTTTTATGAGGATAGTGAGGCTCAGGTTAGGGTGTGTAGAAGAGAGGGAGACTACTTCCCGGTAAAAGTAGGTCTTAGACAGGGATGTGTAATGTCACCATGGTTGTTTAATATATTTATAGATGGGTTTGTAAAGGAAGTAAATGCTAGGGTGTTCGGGAGAGGGGTGGGATTAAATTTTTGGGGAATCAAATTCAAAATGGGAATTGACACAGTTACTTTTTTGCTGATGATACTGTGCTTATGGGAGATTCTAAAGAAAAATTGCAAAGGTTAGTGGATGAGTTTGGGATGTGTGTAAAGGTAGAAAGTTGAAAGTGAACATAGAAAAGAGTAAGGTGATGAGGGTGTCAAATGATTTAGATAAAGAAAAATTGGATATCAAATTGGGGAGGAGGAGTATGGAAGAAGTGAATGTTTTCAGATACTTGGGAGTTGACGTGTCGGCGGATGGATTTATGAAGGATGAGGTTAATCATAGAATTGATGACGGAAAAAAGGTGAGTGGTGCGTTGAGGTATATGTGGAGTCAAAAAACGTTATCTATGGAGGCAAAGAAGGGAATGTATGAAAGTATAGTAGTACCAACACTCTTATATGGGGTGAAGCTTGGGTGGTAAATGCAGCAGCGAGGAGATGGTTGGAGGCAGTGGAGATGTCCTGTTTAAGGGCAATGTGTGGTGTAAATATTATGCAGAAAATCGGAGTGTGGAAATTAGGAGAAGGTGTGGAGTTAATAAAAGTATTAGTCAGAGGGCAGAAGAGGGGTTGTTGAGGTGGTTTGGTCATTTAGAGAGAATGGATCAAAGTAGAATGACATGGAAAGCATATAAATCTATAGGGGAAGGAAGGCGGGTAGGGGACGTCCTCGAAAGGGTTGGAGAGAGGGGGTAAAGAGGTTTTGTGGGCAAGGGGCTTGGAGTTTCCACAAGCGTGCGAGAGCGTGTTAGATAGGAGTGAATGGAGACGAATGGTACTTGGGACCTGACGATCTGTTTGGAGTGTGAGCAGGGTAATATTTAGTGAAGGGATTCAGGGAAACCGTTATTTTCATATAGTCGGACTTGAGTCCTGGAAATGGGAAGTACAATGCCTGCACTTTAAAGGAGGGGTTTGGGATATTGGCAGTTTGGAGGGATATGTTGTGTATCTTTATATGTGTATGCTTCTAGACTGTTGTATTCTGAGCACCTCTGCAAAAACAGTGATAATGTGCGAGTGTGGTGAAAGTGTTGAATGATGATGAAAGTATTTTCTTTTTGGGGATTTTCTTTCTTTTTTGGGTCACCCTGCCTCGGTGGGAGACGGCCGACTTGTTGAAAAAAAATACAGAGGTACAAAAAAATTCAGGTAAGAGCAGCATGCCAAAGCCACTTATACTATGCATAGCATTATGGGCTGGCTTAAAATTAACTAAGCAATGATGAAATCAGTGATAATACATTATTGTAAACAGATAACTATAAAGCACAAATGAGTATTACAAAGACAGGTCATATGGTTGCATGCATTGTTGTACATTCAGTCGTATGGAGTATTCTGTTAGGTAGTGTATTTAAAAAATAATAAAGTTAGATTGGGTTCTAGGTTTAACATTTATGTGATATAATTGTGAGAAACATTTAAGATATACAATTTATAAGGTTCAGTTATTCAGTATTATTTGGTTTTGGGTGAGTAAGTGATCTTTGAGAAGAGACTTGAATTTATAAACAGGTAGTGTTTCTTTTATATTTACAGGTAATGAATTCCAGATTTTAAAGGGCCTTTTATGTGCTTTGATTTTTTGGGCAAGTTTTGAAAATGGACCCCGGGAACATAAAAGGGAGTGATCTGTTCCTTGTTTTAAGGGTCATGGGTTCCCTGTGATTTTGGCAAGGAGATTTTTTTAGGGGGGGGGTTTAAAAATCAAGTTAAGTGTTCTATGTATGTAATAGGGCAGAAAATAAGTTTTGGTTTGTTTTGAAAGGTGAGTAGGTTTAGGTTTTGGAATATTGGGAGTGGCCCCTGTAGTGAGAATTTATTATCATTCTAACTGCGCCTTTTTTTTGGGGTAATTAGGGTCGAGATTTTTAAATTTGTTGTTGAGCCCCATGCAAAATTCCATAGGTGAATAGGGGTAAATAAGAGAGGATAGGGGGCCCAGGAGGGCGATTTGGGGGAAACACAGAAACCTTATCTTGGGAGTATGCCTATAGTTTTGGGAAAATTTTTCCTTAAAAATTTGTTGAAATATGTTTTAATAAATTTGGTCTTTATAAAGGTGGATTCCTAAAAATTTTTCCCCCTCTGTTATTTTTGTGATAGGTGATCCTTTATCTTTAATTTAAAGAGGGACATCGAAAGCTCTGTTACCAAACTGAATGAAGTGGGTTTTGTCAATGTTTAGTGTAAGTTTGTTAGTCCTCATCCAGGTAGATATTTTCTGTAATTCGGTATTTACAGTATTGGCTAGCGTGACTGGGCTCGGGTGAGAGAAGACGTATGTAGTGTCATCTGCAAATAGTGTGGGTTTGAGTAATTGTGAAGCATTTTGAAGGTCATTTATGTATAGGAGAAAGAGAAGAGGGCCAAGGACACTTCCCTGTGGGACAATAACTGTAATTGGTTGCGCGGAAGAGTTTGCCCCATTTGCGTACACATATTGGCTTCTGTTGCTGAGGTATGACTTGAGGTAGTTGAGGGAGTGCCCTCTTATACCATTGTGTGACAATTTTACGTGAAGCAAGTCATGGTCAACTGTATCAAAAGCTTTACGTAAGTCAATGAAGATCCCTAGTGGGACTTCATTTTTCTCTATTGCAGTGTATATATGTTCTAGCATGTGTATAATAGCATCATTAGTATTTTTATTAGGCCTGAATCCAAATTGGCAGGGGTTGAGTATGTTTTGGGAGATAAGGTAGGAGTAGATTCGTTTATGAATGAATTTTTCGAAGATTTTTGAGAGAGGGTGTAAGTTGGATATTGGCCTATAGTTATTCAACTCTGTTCGGTCTCCTCCTTTGTGGATCGGGGTGACCCTTGCTATTTTGAGTACTGTAGGGAAGGTGGAGGATTCAATGGATTTGTTAAAGAGTGTTGCAATGATTGGTGATAGCACTTGTGACAGTTTTTTGTATATAAAGGGTGGTAAGGTATTTAAATCTCCTGCCTGTTTTTTAGTGCGTTGATAATAAGGGAGACTTCGTATGGGTTAGTCGGAGCTAGAACAGTGTGTTCGGTAGTTGCCGGGGAGGTAGTCATTTGGTGGGGTATCTGAGCTTGGGATTTTATTGGCAGTTTTGTCCTATAGTGGAGAAGAATCATTGAGTCTGTTTGCTGTTTCTGTTGGTGGGAGTTGGGGTTCATCTGATTTTGCTAATTTTATTTCGCTATTTTGTGATATCTTTTTTGTTCCCAGAATTTCTGATAGGGTTTTTCCAGGTCTTTTTTATATCACCTCGTAAGTTGGATAATCTGTTCTCATAATACAATTTTTTTTGCCCTTCTTATCAGGCTGGTTAGGATTGACGAGTAACGTTTTGTTTGGTCTCTGGTTATGTGACCCATTCTGTACTGTTTTTCATATTGGTGTTTTGTATTTATGGATTTGAGAATGCTGGGTGTTAGCCAGGGACTGTTCAGTCTCTTAGCTGTCATCTGTTAGTTTTTTTAGGGCAGTGCTTGTTATAGAGGTATTGGGTCTTTTTAGAAAATTATTAATACATTCGTCAATATCTGTATAGATTTCTAGCTCAGTGTGCCAATCAATGTTTGCTACTGCTGTTGTGAAGTTATTAATGGCTGCCTCATTGTGAAGTCTGAAGGTGACTTTAGTAGTGTCTTGGGATAGTTTACCAAAAGTTGTTATGAGGAAAGTAGGGTAGTGGTCTGTGGTATTATCTGTAATTATGCCTGATTTTAAAGGGGATATGGTGTTGGTCCAGATGTGGTCAAGTAGGGAAACACTAGTCTCTGTAACTCTTGTAGGTTTTGTTACTGTTGGTAGTAACATACAGTTACTCATTGTGTTTGTGAATTCAGTAATGTGTGGGTCCTGGTCTTGCAGGAGATTTATATTGAAGTCACCTGAGAGTAGTAAGTGATCTTTGTTCATGCGTGCATCAGTTATCATACTTCCTAGGTTTTGACTAAATTGGCTAATGTTTGACTGTGGAACTCTGTAGATGTTTATCAATGTGAGAGGTTTTTGTAGGTATTTGGATTTGAATTTAGCTATTATATATTCCCCATGTTCATCCCTTGTGCAAGTATTAGTGATACATTCTAGTTGGTCTAGAGTATTTTGGTTGTGCCACCCCCTTGTTGGTCTGGCCTACAGTTGTGTATGGCTGTTAACCAGGAATGGCATAGACATCTGTACTATCAGGCTTTAGCCAGTTTTCAGTTAGTGTAATGATGGACATATTGGCATGTAAGGAATTTAGTAATGCTATGAGGTCATCGTAATGCTTGCTTAAAGATCTGATATTGTAGTTAAAGATAGTTATGTTGTTGTTGGCACTGAGAATTGCCTTTGATTGTTCTGCAGTGTAGTAATTACAGTAACTGTTTGATTCATTTAAGTCATTAAATAAGAGGTTGGTATCAGGATCAATGCTTGTAATCATAAGATTTGTAGTGAATCTATAGTTTGAATTAAGTATAAAACAAAGTAAATAGTCTTTCTGTTCAATTTGTCAGGAAGTTGTAGATACATCTACCAACTTTTCCTGTTATTCCTTTATCACACATTTTGTGTGCTATTACACCATGGTCACATTTGTCGAAAGTTTTTGCAAAGTCTGTGTATACTACATCTTTATTTTGTTATCCTCTACAGCATCCAGGACCTTGTCATAGTGGTCCAGTAGCTGGGACAGGCAGGAGTGACCTGCTCTAAACCCGTGTTGCCCTGGGTTGTGTAACTGATGGGTAACTAGGTGGCTGACAATCTTGCTTCTTAGAACCCTCTCAAAGATTTTTATGATATGGGATGCTACTGCTATTGGTCTGTAGTTCTTCGCAAATGCTTTACTGGCACTTTTGTGGAGTAGGGCTGTCTGTTGTTTTTAGTGTGTGTGGGATGACCCCTGTGTCCATGCTCCCTCTCCATAAAATGCTGAAGGCACTCGATAGGGGCTTCTTGCAATTCTTGACGAACACGGAGTTCCATGAGTCTGGGCCTAGGGCAGAGTGGATAGGCATGTCATTTATTGCCTCTTCAAAGTCTTGTGGAGATAAAATAATATCCGAGATTTTTGAGATGACCAAATTTGGGGTTTCGTTCATAAAGAATTCATTTCAATTGTCGACCCTTAGTCTGGGCAGTGGCTTGCTCAACACTGAGTCATATTGGGACTTTAGTATTTCACCCATTTCTTGGCCGTCATCTGTGTATGTCCCATCCCACCTAAGCAGGGGCCCAATACTGGATGTTGTTTTTCCCTTAGATGCGGCATAAGAGAAGAAGTATTTTTTTTTTTTTCAATTTCCTTTATGGTTTTCAGTTCTTCCTGTGATTCTTCTCTCCTGTAAGATTCCTTCATCTTAAGTTCGATATTTGCAATTTCACTGACTAGTGCCTCCCTTCATATTTCAGATATATTGGCCCCACTCAGCAGCTCTGTGACTCTACGCCTTCATCTGTATAGGGAACGTCTCTCTCTTTCTAGTTTAGATCTTCTCTTTCTTTTTCTTAACCCTTTGAGGGTTTTCGTCGTACTAGTACGTCTTACGCGTAGGGGTTTTTGACGTACTAGTACTCATAAATTCTAGCGACCTCAAATCTAGTGGGAGAAAGCTGGTAGGCCTTCATATGAAAGAATGGGTCTATGTGGTCAGTGTGCACAGTCTAAAAAAAATCCTGCAGCACACAGTGCATAATGAGAAAAAAAAAAACTTTTTCCATTTTTTTTAATAAATCAGCGACTTTGCAGTGTATTTTCGTATGGTATTTATTGTTGTATTCTAGTTTTCTTGGTCTCATTTTATAGAATGGAAGACATATTACTGAAATTGAGATGATTTTGACTGGTTTTTACAATGAAAGGTGCCTTGAAATTGAGCTCAAAGTAGCAGAAATGTTCGATTTTTACCAAACTTCAAAAGTAAACAAATCGTGCCAAGCGTGCAATACACGTCAACTGGTGAGTCTAATATTCTTTCACAAGTGCACCAATAATATTTATACCATTTTTTACACTAATGCAGTAGTCTGCATAACAGTAAATCTTATATTTTTTGTGAGAATAAAAATTCAAAGTGGAAAGCAAAAGAATATAAGAGGGGCCTTGAGACGTGATAATGACTAGAGGAAATGTCATTTTAGTGCCAGGAATGTCTTCTTGTTTATTCTGGACCCTATTCCGAAATTGGCATCTTTTGAAATTTGTGTGAAATTGGCAAAATTGCTAAATTCTGACCACTGTACTGGATAGTTGAATTTATAAATGGTGGTTTCTTGCACCCATTCGATAGAAAAAATGGAGTTCTAGCGAAATATTCATGTTTTTTGTCGACTAGTACAGTGAAATTGGCCGAAAATGGGGCTCAAAGTGGGCAAAATCGCCGATCCGTAAACATCGCCGAGACCGCTAACTTTGCGAGAGCATAATTCCGTAAGTTTTCTATCAAATTTCAAACTTTTGGTGTCGTTATGATCGGGAAAAGATTCTCTATCTTTTCATAAGAGAAAATAATTTTTTTTTTTTTTTAAATTTGGCCGACCCTGAGAACGAGTTTCGGAGAGGGCCTGTCGACCCTCAAAGGGTTAATGGAATGTGTCTTGAGCAGATCTCAAGAACCACAGAATTCATTTTTTCAAGGCAAATGTTCAGATCCATGTTATTTAGGATATCTTCCCAGCTTGTTTCATTTAGGACACGGTTTACTTGATCCCACTATGTTTTTGTTATTGAAATTTAATTTCGTGAAGAGACCTTCATGACTGCTCACATTTTGCTGGTCAGGAGCCCTGTGCATACATGTCTGTACCTCTATTATGTTATGATATGAGTGTATTGTCTTTGATACAGTTATATTACGTATCAGATCATCACTGTTAGTGAAGATGAGGTCCAGCGTATTTTCTAGTCTTGTAGGCTCTATTATTTGCTGGTTTAAGGTGAATTTGGTGCAGAGATTTTATTAGCCTGAATCCACAATTGGCAGGGGTTGAGTATGTTTTGAGGTCGATTAGTAGGAGTAGATTTCGTTTATGAATCTAATTTTTCGAAGATTTTTGGAGAGAGGGTTGTAAGTGGATATTTGGCCATAGTTTATTCAAACTCTGTTTGGTCTCCTCCTTTGTGGATCGGGGTGACCCTTGCTAATTTTGAGTAACTGTAGGGAGGTGGTCGGATTCAATGGGATTTGTTATTTAACGTGTGTTTGACACATGGACTTGGTGATAGCACTTGTGTACACTTTTGGTTATATAAGGGTTGGTATGGTATTTAAATCTCCTGCCTTGTTTTTTAGTGCGTTGATAATATGGGAGACTTCGTTGGGTAAGTCGGAGCTAGAACAGTGTGGCTGTTCGGGTAGTTGCGGTGAGGTAGTCATTTGGTGGGGTATCTGAGCTTGGTTTTTATTGGCAAGGTTTTGTCCTATAGGGAGAAAGAATTCATTGAGTCTTGTTTGCTGTTTCTGTGGTGGGAGTGGGGTTATCTGATTTTGACTAATTTTTATTTCGCTATTTCGCATGATATCTTTTTTAGTCTGAATTTCTGATAGGGTTTTCCAGGTCTTTTTTATAACACCTCGTAAGTTGGATAATCTGTTTCATAATACAATTTTTTTGCCCTTCTATCAGGCTGGTTAGGATTGACGAGTACGTTTTGTTTGTCTCTGTTAATGTGACCCATTCTGTACTGTTTATATTGGTGTTTTGTAATTTTATGGATTTGAGAATGCTGGGGTGTTAAGACAGGGACTGTTCAGTCTCTTTGCTGTCATCTGTTTAGTTTTTTTAGGGGCCAGAGTGCCTTGTTATAGAGGTATTGGTTTATTTCTAGAAATATTATTAAATACATTCGTCAATATCTGGTAGGTTTCTAGCTCAGTGTGCCAATCAATGTTTGCTATTGCTGTTTTAAGTTATTAATGGCTGCTCATTGTGGATGTCTGAAGGTGACTTTAGTAGTGTCTTGGGGGTAGTTTACAGAGCTTGTTAGGAGGAAAGTAGGGTAGTGGGTCTGTGGTATTATCTGTAATTATGCCTGAATTTTAAAGGGGATATGGTGTTGGTCCAGATGTGGTCAAGTAGGGAAAACACTAGTCTATGTACTCTTGTACGTTTTGTTACTGTTGGTAGGTAACATACCAGTTTACTCATTGTGTTTGTGAATTCTGTAACGTGTCTGTGGGTCCTGGTCTTGCAGGAGTTTTATATTGAATGTCACCTGAGTGTAGTAAGTGATCTTTGTTCATGGTGGCATCGTTATCATACTCTAGATTTTGACTAAATAGGTAATGTTTGGACTGTGGAACTCTGTAGATGTTTATCAATGTGAGAGGTTTTGTAGGTACTTGATTTGAATTTAGCTATTATATATTCCCATGTTAATCCCTTGTGCAAAGTATCTAGTGATACATTCTAGTTGGTTCTGAGTAGTATATGGCTGTTGCCACCCCTTGTTGGTCTGGCCTACAGTTGTGTATGGCTGTCGGTAACCAGGAATTGCCTAGACATCTGTACTATCAGGCTTTAGCCAGGTTTCTGATAGTGTAAATGATGGACATATTGGCATGTAAGGAATTTAGTTATGCTTTGAGGTCATCGTAATGCTGGCTTATAAGATTGATATTGTAGTTTAAAGATGGTTATGTTGTTGTTGCACTGACGTAGTGACTTTGATTGTTCGCAGTGTAGTAATTACAGTAATGTTTGGATTCATTTAAGTAATATATATAAGAGGTTGTTGGTATCAGGTTCAATGCTTGATAATCATAAGATTTGTTGTGCATCTATAGTTTGAATTATGTATAAAATACAAAGTAATTAGCCTTAAGCTAAAAAATATCACCTGGATTTTAACTAATGTAAAAATAATGAGCTCTAAGGGACTTAATACAAATAAACGTGATGATCAATATAGTGGAGCTTGTGATTATGTAATTTTTTAAAAGTTAGAATTATTAGTAGTAAAATCTATAATATTAAAAGGACTTAATAATAGGTGTGGTGAACAAAATAAAGTGTAGTAATCAAAATAAAGCGAGCTTTGGAATATTAATGGAAAAATTGTGAACTTATTCTACTTTTGCACATGAGAATCGCACCTTGTTTATTTTAAACAATTGTGAATATATTAACTTGGTGTAGTTTATATAAAGCTAAATTTAAAGAGACATTATATAAGGGGACTAAATTCTAAGTGATGGATAAGCAACAGTTTAATGGTCAGATGGTAGGGAATTATAATATAAACTTTTAATTATAAACAAATACAAAATAAAAAATAAAATTTGTATCGTACTTGCTCAGATTGCCCACTAAGAGTTGGTATTGGTTTGTGACAAGATCAAGATCTTTAACTAGATTTCAATTTGACAAAATAAAATTCACAATTAAAGTACCAAAAGAATAATAGTAAAAAAATAACAATGGTATTTGTCTTGGTTATAAATATGATAGTAAGATGGTAGACAGGTACCCAGGTACACAGTACACAGGTACAAGGGATAATATTAAAGGTCTGGGGTCTGAATAATACAAACTTGAAAATTTGGAACATAATGTTATGGGAAGTATAAAATAATGTTTAAATGTAAAAAAGTAAAATTGACCTGGTAAGTAAAATGGTGTACTTCAATAAAATTTTAGTAAGTAACTCTTTGATTACAAAAAAAAGTGAAAACAGCAATTTTATTTCATTCAATATTGCAATGGTAGTTATACTTGAGGTTATATGGCAGTTACAAGGTAGTTTTAATGAGTAATCTAGACGGGATAGTAAATGTGGATATTAAACAGGTAAAGGTAATTAGACAAGTAATGGTTATTAAATGTCAAAAATGTTAAGAGTAAATTGTAATTTTTGTAAATATCGGATAATTTATTATTTTTAGTATGTAATATCAATTGACAGTATTTAATAAAATATGAGGTTGTTATATGGACAGAAGAAAGTATCAAATCAGCTAATGTTTTAGCGAACAATAGTAAATAACGAAAATCACATAAGGTGACTATGCTTACTGTAAAATCACAAAATGAGTTGTTGATTATTTAATTACTAAAGAGATTGTACAATGGAATTTTGAACAATAATGGAGCCAAAACGTACACTGCACTACGTAGGCTTTTAGGTAGGACATTGTTCAGTTATTCTCTGTAAGATTAGTATCCCTGAGAAATCGTGATAGATCATTCTCGTTCGTGATTGTGTACAGTTGACCTACATTTGTTTTCCTAACTAGAATTTTACCATAACCTTGTGAAGGCATTGGTGTTAGTGGTCATTTTTCTCTCGTAAGTTTTCTGACACTATTACAGGTGGGTTCTGACATTTTTTGGTAAGACACTCGTTTATGTATACCTCTTTCTTTACTTTACTTACACATATATAAATTTCACTGTTAATATATATTTGAAAGCTTACACTTTATATATAAGTTCATTTAATAGAACGTAGTCTAAGAAAACAACTTTAACACAATCCTGGTCCTCTTAATTTTGTCTATAAAACTTTATAAAACACTACTGTGTATATATACACTCCAGACAAACAACTTCACTTTGGTGGTTGTTGTTGTCTTTATCAGCAATTTCTCCAGATTGGAGACAAAGTGGGTGAAGGATGTGGGTTGATGAGGTCACCCAGCTCCCTTTTCTTTGGGTGTCACGATGGGTGTGCGCCCGTTTTCTTTTTGGTAGTGAACGCTGGCGTGGAGCGCCCGTTTCTTTTGGGCTGCCCATTCTCTGTGATTGAGTCTGAAGGGACTCATTTTATGATTTATATTGTATAAAACACTTGTTTACAGCATTTTCGAAGGACCTTGGCTCATAGGTAATTTGTACACTGTCAGTACACCATTTATGGTCCACCAGTGTGGTCTTTATCCGGTTCGAGCACGTCCAATTTGTTGAGAATTTGGTTCCTTACCTGCATTGTGTATTACTATTTAATTATAGGAAACAATTTCGCTGAATAAATGACAGCAAATCGTTACCACAGCGCCCTGCAGACGAGGTCTAGAAGCTGTCGAAACCATCACAACATTGGGCTGTCAAGAGATTACATTTTGTAAGTATAAATTAACCCCTAGGGGGCGTGTTATGTCCAGCATATTTCATCGATCGATGGCTGACGAAATACCTACTTGTTTTGGACTCAAAAGTCCACACCTTAATGCCCGATTACAGGTTGATTACAAAACTCTTTGTGACTCAAGAGTTGCGCCAATCCCAATCTACAAGAAATTCGTTAACTTCCATTGCTCTTTTGTAACGTGAGCTATGGGTTTTGGCTGTCAACACCTTCGAAGGTTATTCGGGTGACTTGATAGAAGCTGAAGTGTCCTTGGATGTTCCACGTCTTCCATGTCTAGGAAACGGCACATGGTACACTATGTTCCACAAGATTTTTCTTTATTGTTCACAATGTCATCACAAGAGAAGCTAGTTCACATTCTTTAAGTGTTTAATGTGTTTGAGACCACTTGTTCACACTAACGACAGTTCAGTTATCTCGGCGTCAGTGTCACTTCTCCCTAGAGTCAAAGATAGGTCTGGCGCCGCCCAACACTGCCACCATGCCGTCTCAGCCCTGGCACTAGCAATCTCAAAATAAAAATATAAACGCTCGACCTATGTACACTTGCATCCTTGTCATCCTCCTCGATGAGGCAAAGCAGTATGTTTCTTGCTTGCTGTATTAAGGCAATAGGACAACAATGTACTCTATTTTTTACTATGGTAATAAGTGGGAGCAGGATTTTCCTTAATTGTCCTGACTAGTGTTTGAGTGTACTGTCCTTCTTATTAAAAATACACTTTGCATACACACGCTGCAAGGAGCAGAGGTCACTTGACTATGATGGCATAGCATCTGTGAATCAATTACTCACTCTAGCTGTAAACTAAGGCGCTAGACCTTCTGAGAGCCTAGGCCACTCAGGGCTGAAAGGGGACTGATGGGGTTTTGTTGAAATGGGCCTGAAGGGGGCTGATACCCCCTTCCTGGAGAAAATTTCTTCCACATTTACAGCACCGCTATTAACTTACCATAAGAACTACTTAACTCTGTTATTAATCCCTCCCCTCAAACATTCTTGCTAACCTCACAGAAACACATGACCACCAACACAAGGCTCAGATCACTCTTTGATGTTCCTCGTGTCCATCTCACGCTATGCAAAAACTCAATGCACATAAAAGGCCCTAAAATCTGGAATTCTTACCTGTAAATATAAATAAACACTACCTGTTTATAAATTCAAGTCTCTTCTCAAAGATCACTTACTCACCCAAAACCAAATAAATACTGAAAAACTGAACCTTATAAATTGTATATCTTAAATGTTTCTCATAATTATATCACATAAATGTTAAACTAAGACCCAAATCTAACTTCGTTATTTTTTAAATACACTACCTAACAGAATACTCCATTCTACTGAATGTACAGCAATGCATGCAACCATATGACCTGTCTTTGTAATACTCATTTGTGCTTTTCTGTTATCTGTTTACAAAATGTTTTATCACTGATTACATCATTGCTTAGTTAATCTTAAGTTAATTTTAAGCTTGCCCATAATGCTATGCATACAAGTGGCTTTGGCATGCTGCTCTTACCTGTATTTTTTGTACCTCTGTATGTATGTTCAAATTATTATAAATAAATAAATAAATAAATAAATAATAAAGTGGCAGATGCAGTTTAATATAGACAAATGCAAAGTCCTAAATGTCGGACAGTTAAATAACCATGCCACATATAAACTAAATAATGTAGATCTTAATACACGTATTATTGATTGCGAAAAGGATTTAAGAGTTCTGGTTAGTAGTAATCTAAAGCCAATACAACAGTGCATTAGTGTTCACAATAAAGCTAACGGGAATTCTTGGCTTCATATCTAGAAGTATAAATAATAGAAGTCCTCAGGTTTCTTCTTCAACTCTATATATCCTTGGTTAGGCCTCATTTAGACTATGCTGCTCAGTTCTGGTCACTGTATTACAGAATGGATATAAATGCACTGGAAAACGTACAGAGGAAGATGACAATGATGATCCCATGTATCAGAAATCTTCCCTATCAGGATAGACTGAGGGCCCTGAATCTGCACTCTCTCAAAAGGCATAGAATTAGGGGGGATATGATTGAGGTGTACAAATGGAAAACAGGAATAAATAAAGGGGATTAAATAGCGTGCTGAAAATTTCCAGCCAAGACAGGACTCGCAGCAATGGTTTCAAGTTGGAAAAATTCAAATTCAGGAAGGATATAGGAAAGCACTGGTTTGGTAATAGAGTTGTGGATGAGTGGAACAAACTCTCGAGTACAGTTATTGAGGCTAAAACGTTGTGTAGTTTCAAAAATAGGTTAGATAAATACATGAGTGGGTGTGGGTGGGCGAGAGTTGGACCTGGCTAGCTTGTGCTGCTGAGTCTGGTGCCATGCTCCTTCCTTGAGTGGAGGTGACCAGACTGGGTGGGTCATTAGGCTAATATGGGGGGTACATGGACCTGCTCCGCATGGGTCAGTAGGCCTGTTGCAGTGTTCCTTCTTTCTTATGTTCTTATGAAGTCAGCCAAGCAAAAATCTGGGACCGAGATTTGATTGCAGTTATCTGGGGAATTCCTTGATACAGTAGGGCCCGCTTTTATGGCGTTTTCGCTTTACAGCGTTCCGCTAATACGGTCATTTCAAATCACGACCAAAACTCGCTATACGGCTCCCCCCACCTGACTTTCTAATAGTCCACTGCGCCCCACCGGTTTGTTTACATTCTCTGTGAAATCAAGCACAAAGTCTCTCCATTATGTCTGGAAACAACAAAATTTCAAGTGTTTTTAAAGTTATTCCATATTTTATATATACTTTGATAATTATACTTATGTATACCTATACCTAAATAAACTTACATACCGTGCTGGCGTGCAGGTACACATTAAACGTAAGAGTGTCTTATGTTCGAGACGTCATTTA
>NC_069435.1:4032686-4064085 GCF_026875155.1 Cherax quadricarinatus | reverse complement strand
GGGGTTGTCAAGTTGCATAGCAGCTTCTTATTTTCCTCCTTGGTTATATTACCTCATCCACATTTGTTGGTGTCCCCCCCCTTGTTCGGTTTCCCGGATTTCCTACTGGTTTCCACGGAAATACTTTTTTAAATCTCGTTTTGAGTCCGGACATACCTCTCGGGTGGGTTTTTTGGGTGAATTCCCATCACCCTTCCTCAGTCTGATTACCTGGCCCTTGACTGTTGTTTTCCCTCCTGATGGGGTTTTAAAACAGTTGGGTCAGTCTTGATTTTCCCGGTTGCTTTGTAATTTTCTTATTGTCCCCAAGCCCCCTTTTTATCTGGGGCTTTTATTCTTTTCCCGGGCTTTCGGAAAATCTCTTTTTTTTCCCTGGTTCTCTGTCTTCTGTACCTTTTCCTTTCTCTGTACCCCATTTTTTGCCCCCCTGGGGTTTTGTGGTGTGTGGGGTTGTATGTGTGTGGTTTTTAAAGGGGTTGTGTTGTGTGTGTGTTTTGTGTGGTGTGTGTGTGTGGGGTGTACTCCCTTTTGCCCTCCTAATTTTTTGGGTTGCAGGGCCCGATTTTTGCTCTGGCCCTGCCTCTTTGCTGATTGCTACTAGGTCCTCTCTCCCCCCGGCCCCATGAGTTTATCATCCTTCCCTTTTAAAACTAGTAGGGTTTCCCCGCCCCCACTACGCACTTTCTAGGCTTTTCCCAAAGGCCCCCCTGACAATTTTTTTGACTGAAAGAAAAAAACTTCCTAAAACCCTTTGATTAAATTTTGAGTCTTCAGCTTCCAATTGTGACCCTTTTTTCTGTGCCCCTTCTCGGGAAACCATCCCATCTTTGTCCACCTTTTTCTTTTCCATGCAGTATTTTTTGTCGTTATCATGTCTCCCCTGCCCCTCCTGTCCCCCCCCCCCCCCCAGTGTGTCAGGCCGTTTTCCCCTCAAACCTTTTTTCATAGGACTTTCCCGTAGCTCGGGGGACTAGTCTTGTTGCAAACCTTTGCATTTTCCCTTTTAATTCTTGACATGCTTAAACTATGTGTTTTTTCCCAAAAATGGTGTTTGCATACCCCAGTAGGGGCCCCTGAGTAAAAGGGTATTCAGAGTTTTGAACGAATCCTTACTGAGGTTTGGGAAACACTTTCCGTGGGGTTTCCCAGGCCCCCGTATGTGCAGAAAGTTATCGGGTTGGGTGTGTGCCTCGGGAAAGATATGCTCGGTGTTTTACTCACCCCCAGATCTTTTTCCGAGTGAGGGGTTTCAGTCTTTGGCCATCTAAACTTTTATTGGGTCTGCGGTCTTCTTTTTCCCTTCCCCAATCTTCATGATTTTCAGTTGGCAGGGTTTTTTAAATCAAAGGGGCCAGTTGCTGGCCCCGGCTTGTAGCCTGTAAGGTCTCTTTGTAGTCCCGCCCGTCCATCCCATTTGGGTTCTTTCATTTTAAATTCAATTCTCTGCAAACAAGGAACTTTTTGAGTTTTATCCCCTCCGTTAATTTTCGTTCCATTACCAAAAAAAGCACGGTTTCCAGGACTGACCATGTGGAACCCTGTTGTCCCCGCGCGCCCCCCCCTGGGCACCCCCGTCATGTACCATGAATGGTTGGGTTTTCCCCGTTTAGGTATTCTCTGATCCATTGCAGTGCCTTTCCGTTATGTGTGCCTGATCCCTAGCTTTTGCAGTAACCCCTTGTGAGGAACTTTTGTCTAAAAGGGCCCTTTTGGCCCCAAAAAAATGTGTGTGTTTTTGTTGGGGTGTTTTGTGTTGGGGGAGTGAGTGAGTGAGGGGAGGACAGGCACAGAAACTATGTTTAAAAAAAAAACCCGGGGAAAAATAAGTTTTTTTTAAAAATGTGTACCGTCTGGTTTTTGTACAAGTTACATTGTGACAAGCTGTCTCTACATTGATTTGGTTTTGAACAAATAAAAAAGGGAAAAAGTCCCATTCTCATGTAACACCATTTTTAGAAGAAATGACACTCTGAGTGAAGGCAATGGAAATAAGTCACTATGACTTTTTTGGGTTATCCCAGGTTCTCTACACATATGCTGCTATGTATGATAATCTATGTAACTGTATTTGTGTATACCTGAATAAACTTACAAACATACGAAAGAAATAATTTTCTACAGTTACCCCAGTAACACATTTTCTCTTATGTTAGACTAGAGAAAGTGTTATTCTTTCCATCACTTGTACAAGTTATCTGGCTACCACATCTCATATTTATGTTTATTCTATTGTGGGGTGTATTTATCATCTTTATATGTTATGTATCGTGTTTATTATATAATTTTGAAAAAAATATAGTGGATGGATTAATGAAAATATTTATATTAACGTAATATACAATATTATAGGACATCGGTGGTTATTATTATTATTATTATTATTATTATTATTATTATTATTATTATTATTACAGTGGTCCCTCGCTTTTCGTAGTTCTCGGCAATCGTAAATTTTGCCAATCATAGGGGTATTTTGTATAAAAAATGGACTCGCTTTTCATAGGTTGACTCGCGAATAGTAGTTCGTCCAGGACGCTTACGCACGGTGTGAGCCGGGGAGGCCTCCCTACCCAGCCAGTCTGGCATTGTTTACCAGTGAGTGAAGGTCCCCTCAAGTGCTCCTACGAAATATTTCATAATATTCCACTCATTTTAGTGCTTGCAAGTACTAAATAAGCTACCATGGCTCCAAAGAAAGCTCCTAGTGCCAAGCCTGTGGTAAAGAAGGTGAGAAATATGTACAGTGACAAAGTCTTGGGCCATTTTAGGGAAGTGTTAAAGAGACACCAGAAAAAGAGCTCTCTCCACAGTTACTTTGCGAGACAGGACTAGAGTGACTCTCAAGGTGGTCCTAGTGGCATTAAGAAACAGAGAAGACAAACAACCCCAGAGAAGCAATTGGTACCTGAGGTGTTGCTGGAAGGGGATTCCCCTTCCAAACTGTAAACAATCCAATCTTTCTCCTCCTCCAGTCTCCCATACACTAAGAAGAATCTCCAATAAAGGTAAGTGTTATGCTGTTAATGCTTCATTCATCATTTCCCATTGTATTGTTTATGTACTACATGTGTATTTCATGTAAAACTTTTTTTTGTTTTAATACTTCTGAGTGTCAGAAACAGATTAATTGTATTTACATTATTTCTTATGGGGAAAATTGATTTGCAAATCGTAAATTTCATTTATAGTAGCTCCTCCAGGAACGGATTAATTACGAAAAACGAGGGACACTGTATTATTATTATTATTATTATTATTATTATTATTATTATTATCATTTCTAATATGGCGCCATTTGTGCAAGTCGTCTGCTACCACATCTCATATTTGTTTATTTATTCTACTGTGGGGTGTATTTATCATCTTCATATGTTATGCATTGTGTTTATTATATAATTTTGAAAAAATAACATAGATGGATTAATGAAAATATTTATATTAACATAATATACGACATTTAATGAGACTCGATGATTATTATTATCATTACTAATATGACGTCTCGAGACATAAGACACTCTTACTGATTTTAATGTGTACCTGCACGCCAGCACGGTATGTAAGTTTATTTAGGTATAGGTATACATAAGTATAATTATCAAAGTATATATAAAATATGGAATAACTTTTAAAAACACTTGAAATTTTGTTGTTTCCAGACATAATGGAGAGACTTTGTGCTTGGATTTCACAGAGAATGTAAACAAACCGGGTGGGGCGCAGTGACTATTAGAAAGTCAGGTGGGGGGAGCCGTATAGCGAGTTTTGGTCGTGATTTGAAATGACCGTATTAGCGGAACGCTGTAAAGCGAAACGCCATAAAGCGGGGCCCTACTGTATCAAGGAATTCCCCAGATAACTGCAATCAAATCTCGGTCCCAGATTTTTGCTTGGCTGATTTCATAAGAACATAAGAAAGAAGGAACACTGCAACAGGCCTACTGACCCATGCAGAGCAGGTCCATGTACCCCCATATTAGCCTAATGACCCACCCAGTCTGGTCACCTCCACTCAAGGAAGGAGCATGGCACCAGACTCAGCAGCACAAGCTAGCCAGGTCCAACTCTCGCCCACCCACACCCACTCATGTATTTATCTAACCTAATTTTAAAACTACACAACGTTTTAGCCTCAATAACTGTACTCGAGAGTTTGTTCCACTCATCCACAACTCTATTACCAAACCAGTGCTTTCCTATATCCTTCCTGAATTTGAACTTTTCCAACTTGAAACCATTGCTGCGAGTCCTGTCTTGGCTGGAAATTTTCAGCACGCTATTTAATCCCCTTTATTTATTCCTGTTTTCCATTTGTACACCTCAATCATATCCCCCCTAATTCTATGCCTTTTGAGAGAGTGCAGATTCAGGGCCCTCAGTCTATCCTGATAGGGAAGATTTCTGATACATGGGATCATCATTGTCATCTTCCTCTGTATGTTTTCCAGTGCATTTATATCCATTCTGTAATACAGTGACCAGAACTGAGCAGCATAGTCTAAATGAGGCCTAACCAAGGATATATAGAGTTGAAGAAGAACCTGAGGACTTCTATTATTTATACTTCTAGATATGAAGCCAAGAATTCCGTTAGCTTTATTGTGAACACTAATGCACTGTTGTATTGGCTTTAGATTACTACTAACCAGAACTCTTAAATCCTTTTCGCAATCAATAATACGTGTATTAAGATCTACATTATTTAGTTTATATGTGGCATGGTTATTTAACTGTCCGACATTTAGGACTTTGCATTTGTCTATATTAAACTGCATCTGCCACTTTTATTTATTTATTTATTTATTTATTTATTTAATAATTTGAACATACATACAGAGGTACAAAAAATACAGGTAAGAGCAGCATGCCAAAGCCACTTGTATGCATAGCATTATGGGCAAGCTTAAAATTAACTTAAGATTAACTAAGCAATGATGTAATCAGTGATAAAACATTATTGTAAACAGATAACAGAAAAGCACAAATGAGTATTACAAAGACAGGTCATATGGTTGCATGCATTGCTGTACATTCAGTAGAATGGAGTATTCTGTTAGGTAGTGTATTTAAAAAATAACGAAGTTAGATTTGGGTCTTAGGTTTAACATTTATGTGATATAATTATGAGAAACATTTAAGATATACAATTTATAAGGTTCAGTTTTTCAGTATTTATTTGGTTTTGGGTGAGTAAGTGATCTTTGAGAAGAGACTTGAATTTATAAACAGGTAGTGTTTATTTTATATTTACAGGTAATGAATTCCAGATTTTAGGGCCTTTTATGTGCATTGAGTTTTTGCATAGCGTGAGATGGACACGAGGAACATCAAAGAGTGATCTGTGCCTTGTGTTGTGGTCATGTGTTCTGTTGAGGTTAGCAAGGAGATGTTTGAGGGGAGGGTTAATAACAGAGTTAAGTGTTCTATGTATGTAATAGGTGCAGTAATGTGGAGAAATTTTCTCCAGGAGGGGGGTATCAGCCCCCTTCAGCCCTTTCAACCCCTTCAGCCCCTTTCAGCCCTGAGTGGCCAAGCTCTCAGAAGGGGCGAGCGTCTTGTTTACTGCTAGAGTGAGTAATTGATCACAGATGCTATGCCACGTAGTCAAGTGACCTCTGCTCCTTGCAGCGGTGTTGCAAAGTGTATTTTTATAAGAGACAGTACATCTCTTACTTAGCAGGACAATTAAGGAAAATCCTGCTCCCACTTTATTACCATAGTAAAAATAGTGTACATTGTTGTCTATGCTTAAGACAGCAAGAAAGAAACATTCTGCTTTGCTTCATCGAGGAGGTGACAAGGATGCAAGGTACTAGGTCAGCGTTTTTTTTTTTTTTGTGCTAGGGCAGTGACGGCTTGGGGCAGTGTGGCGACGCCAGACTATCTTTGACTCTAGGGAAGGTGACATGATGCCAGGATACTGATCTGTGCTTTAGTGTGAACATGTGTCTCAAACACATTAAACCTTACGAAAGTGTGATCAGCTTCTCTTGTGATACATTGTGAACATATAAAGACAATACTGTGAACATAGGTACAGTGCCGTTTCCAGACAATGAAGACGTGGACTCCAAGTACACTTAAGCTTCTATCAAGTCCACCGATACCTGATCGAAGGGTGTTGATAACATCCATAAGCACACATTACAAAGAGCAGGTATTGTTACGAATTCCCTTGTAGATCGGGGGATTGCGCAATTCTTGAGTCACAAGGATTTGTAATCAACCTATAATCGGCAGTAAGGTGTGACTTTTGAGTCCAAACAAGTAGTATATTCGGTCAGCCATCATCGAATGAAATTGCTGACCAAAACACCCTTAGGGTAATTATACTTACAAATTGTATCTCATTGACAGCCCAATGTTGTGAATGGTTTTCGACAGCTTCTAGACATCGTCTCCCAGGGGTGGCTGTTAGACGATTTGCTGTCATTTTATTCAGCTAAGTGTTTCCATATATTTAAATATATACCCATAGCTTTTAAACCAAATTCTCACAGAATTTGGGCGAGCTCGAACCGGATAAAGACCACACTGTGTCCCCAAATATGTGTACTACAGAGTACAAATAACCTATGAGCCAAGGTCCTTCGAAAAATATCTGTAAAACTAGTGTTTTTACATATAAATCAGTATAAATGAGTCCCTCAGACTCAAACACATAGAATGCGCACCCAAAAAGAAATGGGCGCTCACCCAGCTTCACCCAAAAAACGGCTGCTCACCCAGCTGACAACCCAACGAAAACGGAGCTGGTGACTCACCACATCCTGCACCCACTGCTCCAATCTTGAGACATTGCTGATTAAGCACCACCACCAAGTGATGTTGTTTTCTGAGTGGTATATATACACGTAGTTTTTATAATGTTTATAGACAGAATTAGAGACAAGATTGTTCTTAAAGATCTACCTGTTATATTAAAGGAACTTATAAATAAAGCGTAAGCTTTCCAAATATATATATAACATTGAAATTGTATATATGTGTAAGTAAGTAAGAAGAGGTATACATAAAACGAGTGTCCTTACCAAAAAATGTTTCATAACCTCCTGTATCGAGTCAGAAACTTTAAGCGAGAGATAATACACATTACACCAATGTTCCACAGGGATGGGAAAATTCTAGATAGTAAAACAAATGGTAGGTCAACAGTACACAATCACAATGAGATGAGCTATCACGAATTTCTCAGGGATACCTAATCTTACATATAATAACTGAACAATGTCCAACCTAAAAAGCCTACCATAGTGCATGTTTACCGTTTTGCTCCATTAAAGTCAAATTTTCATTGTACTATCACTTAGTAATTAAATAATCAACTACCTCAATTTGTGATTTCTAGTAAGCATAAGTCACTTATGTGATTATCTTATTACATTGTTCGCTTAACATTAGCTGAATTGAACTTTCACTTGGTTCCATATTACTAACTTCATATTTTTAATACCTATCAATTGATATTACTTACTAAAAAAATAAATATCATTTTTACGTAATTTCAAATTACTCATAACATTTTTGACATTTAATAACATTACTTGGTCTAATTTACCGTTTTACCTGTTTGTTAATACCACATTTACTATCCTAGATTACTCTTAACAACTCTTGTAACTGCCATATAACCTCAAGTATAACTACCAGTGCAATATTGAATGAAATAAACATACTTTTTTCACTTTTTTGTAATCATTTATTACTTACTAAAATTTTATTAAAGACCAAATTTACTACCAGTCCAATTTACTTTTTACAATAAACATTATTTTATACTTCCCATAACATTTTGTTGCCAAATTTTCAAGTTTGTATATTCAACCCCAACCTTTATATTATCCCTTGTACCTGTGTACCTGGGTACCTGTCTACCATCTTACTATCATATTATAACCAAGACATTACCATTGTTATTTTTCTTTACTATTATTCATTTTGGTACTTTAATTGTGAATTTTATTTTGTCAATTTAAATCTAGTTATAATCTTGATCTTGTCAACAACCTATACCAGACTCTAGTGCAATTGCAAGTACCATTTCAAATTGTATTTTTATACACGCTAGATAACAGGGATATCTTGCTACTCCTACTTACACTTTGGTCACACTTCACAGACACGCACATGCATATATATATATACATACATCTAGGTTTTTCTCCTTTTTCTAAATAGCTCTTGTCCTTTTTTATTTCTTCTATTGTCCATGGGGAAGTGGAAAAGAATCTTTCCTCCGTAAGCCATGCGTGTCGTATGAGGCGACTAAAATGCCGGGAGCAATGGGCTAGTAACCCCTTCTCCTGTATACATTTACTAAAAAAAGAGAAGAAGAAAAACTTTATAAAACTGGGTTGCTTAAATGTGCTGATGTATGCGGATGACAAGAAACAGATTATTGCTGATGTTAGAATGAAAAGAAGTTGGAATGTCCTGGCTCTATTTAGAAACAAAGCAGAAAGGGGTAGGAATTTCAGTGTGGGAAATAAATGGGATTAAATCTTGAAAAGTATCCTGAGAGAGTTAGAGCAAAGAGGGGTAGCAGTAAAGTTAAATATCAGTTTGGAAGGAGAAAAGGAGATAATGAATGTGTAAAATTCTAGTATTATGTGATTAAAGTAAAGTTGGATGCGAGAAGTGGGTCATAAAAAGCGTGTATGCACTGGAGAAGAGAGAATGCAGAGGAGAGAGCGAGATTTTTGGGAGATTGTTAATTGAATGAAGCAAGGAGCCTTAGAACCAAAGTGAGAGAGTAATTGTGGTAGGGGACCTGAAGGCTAAGTATGAGAAACTTTTAGAGTAGGGGTGGTAAGGTAAGATTTGGGGTGCCAGGTGTAAATGATAATTGGAGCCCCTTCGATGAACTTGTATAGAAAGGTTTTATATCTAGGTAATACATATTTAAGAAAAGAGGATAAATTAAGTAAATACAAGATATTGTATGTAGGGCAATGACAGTAGTTTGTTGATTATGTATTGGTAGATAAAAGACTGCTGAGTAGACTCAGGAAAGTACATGTTTATAGAGGGGCCAACAGATATACAGATCACATTCTAGTAGGAGCTACACTGAGAGTAAAAGGTCGATGGGATACAGGAGAATTAAACATCAGGGAATAGAGGAGTTGAAGGTTTATAAACGAAAAGAGGAAGGCAGTTGGGTAAGATATAAACAGCTATTGAGGATAGATGGCAAATGAAGTCATAGGCAAGGGGTCAAGAGGTATGGGGTAGGATTAAAAATGTAGTGTAGAGTTTTTCAGCAGAAGTTTGTGTTACAGGAAAGTGGGTTTTGCAAGAGGAAGAGGAGCAATTGGTGAAATGAATGAGTGTAAAGAGAGTAGTAAGGTAGACAAAGTTTGCATATGAGAAGTTTTTACAAGTAAAAGTGATGCAAGAGGGAAGAGTAATATGGAGAAAAAGAGAGAGGTTAAGAGAGGAGGTGAAAGCAATGTAAAAAGATAGCAAATGAGAGAGTGGGGAGATTTATCAACAAATTTTTTGAAACATAAAAAAAGTTTTGGACTGAGAGTGAGATGAAGAAAAAAATGAATAACAAGTTAGAAAGCCCCTAGAGAACAAATGGTTTTGTCAGTAAAAATATGGAGAGGAAAGTTTTTATTAAATTGAGAGTTGAGTAATTGGTAAATGGAGGAATATTTTGAGAAATTGTTAAATGTTGATTAAGATAGGGAAGCTGTGATTTCGAGTATATGCAAAGAGGAATAAATCTTGTAGGATGAGGAAGTAGCCATTGTGACTGTGGGGAAGTTTGGTGAATCATAGGTAAAATGAAAGGGGTAATGCAGCCCGATTGATGGGATAAAGAATAGAAATGTTAAAAGGCAGGTGGGGAATATAGTTTTGGAGTGGTTGGTGCAAATATTTAATAAATGTATGGAAGAGGGTAAGGTAAATAGGGAATGCAGAGAGCATGCATAGTTTCCTTTTGTATAAAGGCAAGGAAAAAAGAGAGTGCAAAAAATATAGGGGGATAAGTCTGTTTGAGTGTACCTGGTAAAGTGTATGTAAGTTATATTGAAAGAATTAAGAAGTACGACCGAGAATAGGATAGCAGATGAACAGAGGCTTTAGAAGGTAGGGGTGTGTGGACCAGGTGTTTACAGTGATACATAAAAATAACAGTATTTAGATAAGTGCCTAAAGAGATCTTTGTGGCATTTATGGATTTGGAAAAGGCGTATGACAGGTGGATATGGGGCAATGTGGCAGATTTGCAAGTGTTATGTGTAGGAGGTAGGTTACTGGAAAGCAGTGAAGAATTTTACTAGAAAGTGAGGCTCAAGGATAAGTATGTAGGAAAGAGGGAAATTTTTTCCCAGTAAAGGTAGGCCTTAGACAAGGATGTTGATGTCACCGTTGTTGTTTAATATATTTATGGATGGGTTGTAAAGAAGAAAATGCGAGGGTCCTACTTGCAAGAGCTGATTTAAAGATAATGAATCACACACAAAGTGGGAGTTTCACATGCGCTCTTTGCTGATGACACTGTGCTCTTGTGAGATTCTGAAGATAAGTTTGCAGAGATGTGATGAATTTGGTATGGTGTCAAAAGAAGAAAATTAAAGGTGAATACAGGAAAAGTAAGGTTATGAGGATAACAAAAAGATTAAGTGATGAAAGATTGAATTACAGTATTGGAGGAGAGAGTAAGGAGGAGGTGAACGTATTCAGATATTTGGGAGTGGACGTGTCAGCGGATGGGTCAATGAAAGATGAGTGAATCATAGAAATTGATGAGGGAAAAAGAGGTGAGTGTGCACTTAGGAGGCTGTGAGACAAGAACTTTGTCCTTGGAGCAAGAGGGGATATTAGAAGTATAGTTTTTACCAACGCTCTTATATGGGTGGAAGCGTGGGTGATTAATGTTGGCATGCGAGAGAAGGCTGGAGCAGTGGAGATGTCATGTCCTGAGGCTATGTGTGGTGTGAATATAATGCAGAGAATTCGTAGTTTGGAAGTTAGGAGGAGGTGCGGGATTACCAAAACTGTTGTCCAGAGGGCTGAGGAAGGGTTGTTGAGGTGGTTCAGACATGTAGAGAGAATGGAGCGAAACAGAATGACTTCAAGAGTGTATCAGTCTGTAGTGGAAGGAAGGCGGGGTAGGGGTCGGCCTAGGAAAGGTTGGAGGAAGGGGGTAAAGGAGGTTTTGTGTGCGAGGGGCTTGGACTTCCAGGAGGCATGCATGAGCGTGTTTGATAGGAGTGAATGGAGACAAATGGTTTCTAATACTTGACGTGCTGTTGGAGTGTGAGCAAAGTAACATTTATGAAGGGATTCAGGGAAACCGGCAGGCCGGACTTGAGTCCTGGAGATGGGAAGTACAGTGCCTGCACTCTGAAGGAGGGGTGTTAATGTTGTAGTTTAAAAACTGTAGTGTAAAGCACCCTTCTGGCAAGACAGTGATGGAGTGAATGATGGTGAAAGTTTTTCTTTTTCGGGCCACCCTGCCTTGGTGGGAATCGGCCAGTGTGATAATAAAAAAAAATAAAAAATAAGTTTATATTATAATTCCTACCATCTGTCCATTTAACTGCTTACCATTACTTAATTTTAGTCCCTTATATATTTTCTCCTTTATTTTAGCTTTATATAACTACCTTAGTTTATATATTCACAATTGTTAAAATAATCAAGGTGCTATTCTCAGGTGCTAAAGTAGAATAAGTTCACAATTTTGCCATTATATTCCAAAGCTCATTTATTTGATTACCACTTTATTGTTCACCACAACCTATATTAGTCCCTTTTATATTATAATTTTATACTATAATTCTAACTTTAAAAAATTACCTTTATAGTACTACCTACTATCATATTCCCAAGCTCCACTATTTGATCATCACTTTATTTGTATTAGTCCCTTAGCTCATTATTTTACATTTGTTAAATAATCCATGTGCTATTTTTTAGCTTAAGACTATTTACTTTGTTTTATACTTAATTCAAACTATAGATTCACTACAAATCTTATGATTACAAGCATTGATCCTGATACCAACCTCTTATTTAATGACTTAAATGAATCAAACAGTTACTGTAATTACTACACTGCAGAACAATCAAAGGCACTTCTCAGTGCCAACAACAACATAACTATCTTTAACTACAATATCAGATCTTTAAGCAAGCATTACGATGACTTCATAGCATTACTAAATTCCTTACATGCCAATATGTCCATCATTACACTAACTGAAACCTGGCTAAAGCCTGATAGTACAGATGTCTATGCCATTCCTGGTTACACAGCCATACACAACTGTAGGCCAGACCAACAAGGGGGTGGCACAGCCATATACTACTCAGACCAACTAGAATGTATCACTAATACTTGCACAAGGGATGAACATGGGGAATATATAATAGCTAAATTCAAATCCAAGTACCTACAAAAACCTCTCACATTGATAAACATCTACAGAGTTCCACAGTCAAACATTAACCAATTTAGTCAAAATCTAGGAAGTATGATAACTGATGCACGCATGAACAAAGATCACTTACTACTCTCAGGTGACTTCAATATAAATCTCCTGCAAGACCAGGACCCACACGTTACTGAATTCACAAACACAATGAGTAACTGTATGTTACTACCAACAGTAACAAAACCTACAAGAGTTACAGAGACTAGTGTTTCCCTACTTTACCACATCTGGACCAACACCATATCCCCTTTAAAATCAGGCATAATTACAGATAATACCACAGACCACTACCCTACTTTCCTCATAACAACTCTTGGTAAACTACCCCAAGACACTACTAAAGTCACCTTCAGACTTCACAATGAGGCAGCCATTAATAACTTCACAACAGCAATAGTAAACATTGATTGGCACACTGAGCTAGAAACCTATACAGATATTGACGAATGTATTAATAATTTTCTAAAAAAAAACCAATACCTCTATAACAAGCACTGCCCTAAAAAAACTAAACAGATGACAGCAAAGAGACTGAACAGTCCCTGGCTAACACCCAGCATTCTCAAATCCATAAATACAAAACACCAATATGAAAAACAGTACAGAATGGGTCACATAACCAGAGACCAAACAAAACGTTACTCGTCAATCCTAACCAGCCTGATAAGAAGGGCAAAAAAAATTGTATTATGAGAACAGATTATCCAACTTACGAGGTGATATAAAAAAGACCTGGAAAACCCTATCAGAAATTCTGGGAACAAAAAAGATATCACAAAATAGCGAAATAAAATTAGCAAAATCAGATGAACCCCAACTCCCACCAACAGAAACAGCAAACAGACTCAATGATTTCTTCTCCACTATAGGACAAAACCTTGCCAATAAAATCCCAAGCTCAGATACCCCACCAAATGACTACCTCACCGGCAACTACCCGAACACACTGTTCCTAGCTCCGACTAACCCATACGAAGTCTCCCTTATTATCAACGCACTAAAAAACAAGGCAGGAGATTTAAATACCTTACCACCCTTTATATACAAAAAAGTGTCACAAGTGCTATCACCAATCATTGCAACACTCTTTAACAAATCCATTGAATCCTCCACCTTCCCTACAGTACTCAAAATAGCAAGGGTCACCCCGATCCACAAAGGAGGAGACCAAACAGAGTTGAATAACTATAGGCCAATATCCAACTTACACCCTCTCTCAAAAATCTTCGAAAAATTAATTCATAAACGAATCTACTCCTACCTTATCTCCCAAAACATACTCAACCCCTGCCAATTTGGATTCAGGCCTAATAAAAATACTAATGATGCTATTATACACATGCTAGAACATACATACACTGCAATAGAGAAAAAAGAAGTCCCACTGGGGATCTTCATTGACTTACGTAAAGCTTTTGATACAGTTGACCATGACTTGCTCCACGTAAAATTGTCACACTATGGTATAAGAGGGCACTCCCTCAACTACCTCAAGTCATACCTCAGCAACAGAAGCCAATATGTGTACGCAAATGGGGCAAACTCTTCTGCACAACCAATTACAGTTGGTGTCCCACAGGGAAGTTGTCCTTGGCCCTCTTCTCTTTCTCTATACATAAATGACTTCCAATGCTTTGCAATTATCAAAACCCACACTATTTGCAGGAGACACTACATACGTCTTCTCTCACCCGAGCCCAGTCACGCTAGGCCATTACTGTAAATACCGAATTACAGCAAAATATCTACCTGGCTGAGGACTAACAAAAAGTACACTAAAAACATTGACAACAAACCTACTTCATGCAGTTTGGTAACAGAGGCTACAGATGTCCCTCTAACATAATGATAAATGGATCACCTATCACAAAACTAAACAGACGGGAAATTCTTAGGAATCCACTTGATAATATTTGGATCAAATTTATCCACATATAACACAACTTTCTAGAAAATTTCCAAGACTGTAGGATACTATCGGAAAAGTACGGTACTATGTTCCACAGTCACCCTCTGCCCTATATCACTCTCGTATATACCCCTATCTCATCTATGGAATTTGTGCATTGTGGCTCAACAACAAAAAATTTTAAAACCATCTCAGCCACTAATTACCCTACAAAAAGGCGGCAAGTTAGAATGATACAAATTCTCACTACAGGGCAGCACACTCACAATATTCAATACACTTAAACTATCTCACCATACAATCATCCATTACTTCATTACTAACCTAATTAATACATAGAACACTTAACTCTGATATTAACCCTCCCCTCTCAAACATCTCCTTGCCATCCTCACAGAACCACATGACCATAACACAATGCACAGAATTTCATCTTTGATGGTTCCTCGTGCGTTTCATCTCACACTATGCAAAAACTCATGCACTTAAAAAGGGCCCTAAAATCTGGAATTCATACTGGTATATTATAAAAGAAAAACATACCTGTTTATAAATTCAAGTCTCTTCTCAAAGATCACTTACTCAACCCAAAAACCAATAAATACTGGAATAACTTGAACCTTACTAAATTTGTGTATCTTAAATGTTCTCACATTTATATCACCATAAATATTGGGGGGTTTAAACCTAAATACCGAATCTAAACTTTATTATTTTTTTAAATACACTACCTAACAGATCCTTATATGGACTGAATTGCAAACCCATATGACCTGTCTTTGTAATAGCAATTGTGCATTATAGTAAATTGTTTACATTAATGTTTTTTATCCACTGAATTCATCATTGCTTAGTTAAGCTTAAGGTTATATTTAAGCCTGCCGTAATGCTATGCATGTATAAGTGGCTTTGGCTTGCTGCCCTCTGATCTGTATTTTTTTTGGACCTTGTATATGTGCTCAAATTGGAAATAAATAAATAAATTAAATTTAAATAAGTAATATTCACGTGTGATTTACCAGTTTATACAGTGACTATTTATTAGTGTATAGTGAATGAACGTGTTATAATGTCGTTATTTTCGATTAATCATTCGTGGTAGGCTGGGACACGCAAACAAACTCAAGCCATAAACACGAGACACAATGTGTTTCGCTTGTACCCTTCATGGTCATTGACCCTGAGGTCAGTCGTGTCTGACTAGATTATTGCTGACTTAAGCTAAACAAAACTCTGCTGTTTATAGCAGTACAGTGTTTTTTAAACCACTCTAAGGTGTGGGTGCTAGAATTTTCAGTAGACCATTAAAATGGCTTGTTTGAAAAACTCAGTTTCAGTTCTTTCAGACCTAAGATTACACCAATTATGAAATTAATTCAGTATGTATAGGATTAACTCAAGATGGCAAACATTTAGATTTTGATGATCTTGAGGTCAAGTTTGGATTATTTACAACAAGTATGAAAATAATTACAATCAGTCTATACACATTATGAAACTATATTTTCTTGAATCAGGGATCCATTGAGCGATTGAAATTAAAAATATTTGGAATACTTTTAGTGATCAACATTAATGTGGACAGGAAAGTACGGTCTCTGCCGTTATTATAACTCTGTCACAGTGGACCTACTATAAGAGTGGGCAACACCACCTGTTACACCTGTAACAACAACAAGTTGTTTCCCATTTTTTTTTTTACCCCCCCAAGCTTACCTAAATTGTCATTACCTATTTTCCAAGGTCAATAATTATGACGAATTCTTTAGTGGTTTTTTTCAATCCATAAGTAAATTCACGGAACTACTGGACTATAGAAGAGATTGCTAGTTCAATTATCTTAATTGTCTTGTGAGGGAGAACCTATGAATGATTTAAGTCATTTCCGGTCGGTCAAAGGCATTATCAAATAGCCTTACGTGTCTTAGCAGACTAATACTTCGATGCTGGGACAAGGCTATAGAATAGACATGCAGTCTTAATATCAAGCTTGAAGCCACCCAACCATTGTTAATTCAGACTTACAGGCATTTAGGATCCACATTAGACAATAGTCTCCTATCTCTAGGTGCTAATATGACCTAAGACAATGTGATTGGGTTTATCAGTGGTATTGTTACAAGATATGTTGTCTCACCACAAACTATTGAACGATTAATATTATGTTCAATAAACGCTATTTCACTTGTGAGAAAAATTAGGCAATGGTTTACCAAACAATAGTTTCAGGCATGCATAGCAACGAGACAAGATGAAAAATCCACAAATCCAGTGGATAATAAACCATTACAACTCAGTATATAAAAAGAGTCTACCTGACTCCCCACTAAAACCACATTAAGGGGAAATCACCACTAAGGCATTTACAAGCTGATGAATCAATAGACAGTAACAGACTGTCATTACATAACCGTACTCCAAAAATGTGTACTTTGTAGATGAAACACATTGGGCACAGAATTGTAGTCAATACACATCAAATGGAGGCACGTTAAAACAACGTCATTCATCAGCTGAAAGGATGCATCAAGTGTTTAGGTGAACACAAGGGCGGAAAATGCTCACTGAAAGAAAGTGTTTGAAATGAAGGGTAGCATGTTACAGATTATGCCCCAAAATACTGTTTGCTGAACAGCAGCAGACTTCCACTGAATTCAGGAAGTCAGCAAGCAACTGCATTTAAATGTGAGAGATAAGTTTAAGGCAATGCTCTCCCGATAGCGCGAGTTGAGTTATTCTAATAAATTACACAAACCAAATGTGCTAACACTATTTGATAACGGCTCACAAAGTCCTTCATAAGAGATCATGTGTTGCAGAAACTGAAAAAAATAAACGACCCTATGCCAATAAATACAGTTAGATATATGATGGTTTTTTCCACATATTTGGTAAACAGGACATAATGACCTAGCCAGAATCACTGTTGTGTCTAGGAAACAGGAAAAAAGGACTGTTAGAGCTGTGGTAGTAGATGATTTGCCTAAGTTGTGCAGATAAGGGATTAAAAGAAAACAGTTGCAGCACTGAAATCAGCTAGGTCAAAGTTAGCCTGTCCTGACATACAGACGGACACAATTTGTCAATTCGTTTAATCATGGAAACGTGATTATTATCACTGTTTTGTGCAAAATATAGTAAGTAAACATGATGTTTTCTACTTGCTGAAAACAGTAGGAGGCGGCCACATGATATGCAGGGTCCCCATTCCCTCTCAAAGTGGAAAGAAGCTGATATTGATAGTGGCAAAATGTACTAGTTACGAGAATAACCGTGATCATGTACACAGCAAAAATTATCATTATGGAACGAAAGAAATGGAAATGAACAGTTGATAAGTTTGTGGGATTTAGATGCGATAGGTATGGATGTAAATTAAACCCCCCCCAAGCCAAAGAGTCTCAGACTTATAACCAATATTTGGGACACTGTCAAATTATAAAGATGGACAGTATTGTGGTTAGGTTACCCTAGGAAATTCAATCCACCACATCTGCCTAGCAATTATCGCATGGCTTTCGGACAGTTGAAAGGCACAATCATGAGCCTCAGGAGAACTCCAGAGCTTAAGGCTGTCTGTGATAATATCATACAAGACAAAAGTTGGACAAAATTCATTGAGGAAATAGTCGAAGATAAGTTGAAGGACAAACGCTTCATTATCTCCCGCACCATGAGTCAGAAAAGATTCTGAAACCACTCCTCTACGTGTTGTATATAAATTGCGCGCACGTGCAAATAAAGATGTAGCACGTCTTAATGACGTCTGATGACCGGACCCTCACTAATCTGAGAAGCTTGGAGACGTGCTTATGAAATTTTGACAAACCATTTGCCTACACGGCTGATATTCCAAGGCTTTCTTAGAGTAGGATACATGAAATAAATAGACATTATTACTCGCTTCTTGTGGCCTGAAAATCCACATGATCCCTAAAGTCCTGTGATAACGTATTGTTTCAAATCAGATATTATTTGGTGCAACATCCTTCCATTCTTATTAGAAGACCTTTACTCTTTATAAATTACACATTTGAAGAAATCTGAAAGTCCTTCAAAGAAATCTTAAAGAAAAGTTTTATGTGGACAATCTTCAAAGGTAGTGTGAACAAAGAGGAGGATTTGAATGAAATCCTTTATACAGAGAAGCTAACAAGAGATGAAAGGAAGGCTCAAAATGCCTCTAAGGATGTGGAATACAAATTCAAAACAATTAAGGGATTATCAGAGACGATTTTCCTGAAAATGAAATTCTGATTGCAACAATATGCGGGACTTTAATTGGAACAACAGGAGATATTTGGAGTCTCAAAAATAGGATAAAAATAAATCATGCAGCTACACTCCTAAAACGTAGTTTTCTGGTCAGAGTATCACAATGTTTTGCTCCCTCTAGGATCGTCTCACCAATTTACCATAAAGGGGTTTAAAATGATTATGAATGCATGGAAAAGTCAAAATAGGTTGGGAGGAGAACTTACCTCTAGAAATAGTCAAGCATGGATGGAAAATATCCAGGGAGTTTAAGCAACTTCATCAAATTAAATTTCCCAGACAAATAGGATCAAGAGGGAAACAAGTTACACATTACATTGTGTTCTGTGATGCGTTCAAACCAGAGGTTATGGCGCTGTAGCTTTACATGAGTAATGCCTGAAGGAAGTACACTAATTACTTCAGAAGGGCCAGGGTAGCACCTTGAAGGTCCAGAACTGTACCACAATTGGAAAACTGACAGCACTCATGTAGGTACAAAAATTAGCTGTCTATCTCAACAAAGTACTTGATCATCTCACTATTGAGGAAAACCGTGATCTGGAGTGATAATGAGGAGTTCTCCAATGGTTACGAAATAATTAGAGTAAGTTGGTCTATGTACAGACACAGGCAGTAGCAGAAATAAAGAGATGCAGAGAGAATTTATCTCTTTCTTCACGTCTCTACCCTAGAGAATCCAGATGAACATGTTGTCACGTGGTGTCCACCCTCAAGAAATTTGTGGATAATAAAAATTATGGTCCACGGACCCGAACAGGCTCTTCTGATGAAAAATAAACTGGCCTCAGAAAAAGCTCCCATTATGCCAGAAGAAACGGTCTCTGCTTGAACACAGCAGAACTAAGTTAGTGTTAAATACTGCAGAACAACAGAAAATAGTCATTTGGGATCTAAATACTCATTTTTGGGTAAACTCTTAAGAGTTACAGCTCTTGTCTTTAAGTTCTTTACAAGGAATAAAACCTGATTATGAATGTCTTGAACCATTTAAATATGGGTGAAACTAATTACAGATAGTTGTTTATCCTCTACTGAATATACATTTCTAGAAACACAGGATAAATCCCCAATGATTTATTCTTTAGGGACTTTATCTCGATCAGAAAAGATCTATAAAGATGTCGAGGCAGAATTCTTAATTCATCACTACCCTAAAAGAAGCCATTACATCCAATATTTGATCCCCAAAGAATCATTGGCTAAACAAAAACTGATTGTGCAGACGCCCACAAACGTGATTACATGGGGTGGGGTAGCTGACCCACTTTGTCATTTACGCACAATCCTACTGGATTAATCAAGGTCGACAAAGTGTGAAAAAAAATATATAACGGGACTGTATTATTGTCGTCACTACGATATGCGTGTATGTCAGTATCCAGGGTCCACTCCATATCCTCTGAAAAAGAGTTTGTCATATCACTCCATTTGAGGTGACAGGGTAGATTCACACACTGGACAATAATTTTAACAATACAGTTGACAAAGTTCTCATCAAGGTGTACTCTGTTTGTTCACTTGTGCTACGGACTAGATCAGTACATATAGAAGTAGCCATGACATGTCTGCTGAAAAACCTTTATCAAAATTATTCAGAAGGTTTGCAGCCAGAAGGGCATGTCCTCAGATTGATGATTTCAGGATATGCAATTGAACTTTGTTGCTGGTGCGGCTATATAAGCAAGATCTTTGATCACCTGAAGTACAAAGATGCTGAATCAACGCAGAGTTTGTCGTTGGAGTTACATTCCTCCTATTAATCTCCAATGGCACGGCGAATTTTTTGAAAGAATGATCGGCATGTGTAAAATGTTGTTTAACCCTTGAGGGTTTTCGTTTCTACTAGTACGTTTTTACGCGTAGGGGTTTTTGATGTACTAGTACTCATATACATTCTAGCGGCCTTCAATTATGGGGAGAAAGTGGTAGGCCTTCCATTTGAATGAATGGGGTTCTTTGTGGTCAGTGTGCACTGTCTAAAAAAAATTCTCGCAGACACAGTGCATAATGAGAAAAAAAAACTTTGACCATTTTTTTTTAATAATTCAGCGACTTTGCAGTGTATTTATTCGTATGGTATTTATTGTTGTATTCTAGTTTTTCTTGGTCTCAGTTTATAGAATGTCGACTATTACAGAATTGAGATGATTTTGACTGGTTTTACAATGAAAAGGTGCCTTGAAATTGAGCTCAAAGTAGCAGGAAGGTTCGATTTTTTACGAAGTTCAAAAGTAAACAAATCCGTGCCAAAGCGTGCATCCACGTCAACTGGTGAACTCTATTATTCTTTTACAAGTGACCATTAATATTTATAACCATTTTTTAACTAATGCAGTAGTCATGCATAACAGTAAATCTTATATTTTTTGTGAGAATAAAAAATCAAAGTGGAAAGCAAAAGAATATAAGTGGGCCCTTGAGGGACGTGACTAATGACTAGAGGTAATGTCATTTTAGTGCCAGGAATGTCTTCTGTTTATTCTGGAACCCTTTTCGGAAATTGGCTCTTTTGAAATTTGTGTGAATTGGCAGAAATTGTAAAATTCTGACCACTTTATGGCTAGTTGACTTTATAAATGGGTGGTTTCTAGCACCCTTTCGATTGACCAAAAATGGAGTTTCTAGCGAAAATATTCATGTTTATTTGTCGACTAGTACAGTGAAAATTGGCCGACAAATGGGGCTCAAGTGGGCACAAAATCGCGATGAGTAACATCGCCGCGACCGCTAACTTTTGCGAGGGCATAATTCCAATAAGTTTTCTATCAAATTTCAAACTTTTGGTGTTCTTTATGATCGGGAAAAGATTCTCTATCTTTTCATAAGAGAAAAATAATTTTTTTTTTTTTTTTAAATTTTGGTCCCCGACCTGAGAAAACGAGTTTCGGTGTGGGCCTGTCGAACCTCAAAGGGTTAAGGATGGACTCTTCTATCGTCATAGAATAGACTTAGAAGATTCCATACAGCTTGTGGACTGAATGAAATAGAAAATAGAGTCAACAACCAGACCTCTAACTTATGTTACCGATGATCTGGACAATTTAGAAGTGTTAAGTCCATCTCATTTACTACATGGCAGAAGGCTAGAACTGTTCCTCCCCATGATTGATAAAGAAATTCATAGGGATTCCTACTTATTTCCGAACCTGAGCAACTCAGGACGTAATTCCAACACCTTACTAAAGTGATTGAACGTTGGGAGCAATTTGGGGAGAAATATATCTCACCTCATTGGAGAGGACACTTCTATGGAGCTGGTGTTCCTGAAAATCATAGTCCTTAAGACCTGGTGGACTTAGTGATTAGCGCAATGATTGGCGTCCGAGGTTCTCAATGGCCACTTGGAAAAATTGTGTCCATATTATCCAGATGCAAATGGAATCATCAGGACAGTTTGTGTTTTGAGCAAAGGTGTAGTGAATAAAGCGGGACAATAAATAAACGAGTGCCGTTAGAATTACACAGTGTTGAAACACATATGTAGTGATTCTCCAGAAACCACACAGACCCTAACGCGTTCAGAAAAGACATGCAGCATGGTGGCGAGTGAAGAAAATTAAATTTATGTTAAGTGATGAATAGTTCACCTGCAGAGAACCTCCGCCGCCCCAGTGTGTGAGAAAATTTTCTCCAGGTGGGGGTTATCAGCCCCCTTACAGCCCTTTCAGCCCCTCAGACCTTGTTCAGCCTTGAGTGGGCCAAGCTCTCAGAAGGGGTGAGGTTCTAGTTTACTGCTAAGTGGAGTAATTGGATCCACAGATGCTATGCCAGTAGTCAACCAGTGACTCTGTCCTTGCAGCGGTGTTGCAAAACAAAGTGTATTTTTTATAAGAGACAGTAAACATCTCTTACTTAGCAGGACAATTAAGGAAAAATCCTGCTCCCTCTTTTTTACCATCGTAAAAAATAGTGTACATTGTTAGTCTATTGCTTAAGGACAGCAAGAAACAAAACATTCTGCTATTTGCTTCATCGAGGAGGTGACAAGGATGCAAGGTTACTAGGTCAGCGTTTTTTTTTTGTGCTAGGGGCAGTGATGGCTTGGGTCGGTTGTTGGCGACGCCAGACTATCTTTGACTCTGGGAGAGTGACACTGATGCCAGGAAGGATACTGATTGTTGTGTTAGTGTGAACAAGTGTCTCAAAACACATTCTAAAAACTTAAGAGAAGTGTGATCAGCTTCTTTGTGATCATTGGTGAACATAAAGAAAATCTTGTGGAAAACATAGTTGTACCAGTGTGCGATTCCTAGACAATGGATAGGACGTGGATACCTAAGGACACTTCAGCTTCGATCAAGTCACCGACTACCTCGTCGAAGGTGTTGAGAAACACCATAACTCTCGTTACAAAGAGCAAGGTATGTTTCGAATTTTCTTGTAGATCGGTGGGATTGCGCAATTCTGGAGTCACAAGGAGTTGTAATCACCCTAAATCGGCAGTAAGGTGTGGGACTTTTGAGTCCAAACAGTAGGTATTTTCGTCAGCAATCTTCGAAATGAATTTATTGCTGGACATAACACCCCCTAGGGGTAAATTTTACTTACAAATTGTATTCTTGACAGCCCAATGTTGTGATGGTTTTCGACAGCTTCTAGGACCTCTGTCTGCGGGGCGGCTGTGTAGCGATGTGCTGTCATTTATCAGCTAAGTGTTTCCTATATTTATATATATACACATAGCGTGTAAGGCCGATAATTCTCAACAAGTAGTAAGTGTAAAGCACCCTTCTGGAAGACAGCTGATGGAGTGATGATGGTGAAAGTTTTTTTTTTTCGGGGCCCACCCTGCCTTGGTGGGAATCGGCCAGTGTGATAATAATAATAATAATAGTTAAGTATGGATGTTTTGTATGGTGAGGTAGGTTTAGTGTTTGAATATGTGGAGTGTGCTGCCTTGGTTAGTGGGAATGTGTTATCATTCTGACTGCATTTGAACCATTGCAATCAGTCTATTCAAATCGTCTGGAGTGCTCTAGGGTTTTTGATTGTACTAGTTTGCCTTAAATTTACGCGCCTCAAATCTAGTGAGAGAAAGCGGGTAGGCCCTACTTATGAAAGAGTGATTCTATGTGGGTCAGTGTGCGACAGTATAAAAAAAAAATCCTTGCATCACACAGTGTTGTAAATGAGAAAAAAAACCAACTTTGTGTTTTTGGATTAAAATACAGCGAACTTTGCATTGATATTTTCATATGGTATTTATTGTTGTACGTGGACCACGGTTTTCGATTTAATTCGTTCCGAGAGTTCATTGTTATACCAAATTATTGAAAAGCGAATCAATTTTCCCATAAGAAATAATGGAAAACAAATTAATCCGTGCAAGGACACCCAAAAGTATAAAAAAAAAAATTAACCTCATGAAAGATTAAGTTTAAATGCCACACAAAACTGAAGAAGACATGCACAGTTTGTTAGCTCTCTACTAACAATAGAATACATGGAAAACTTACGCTCCTTTAATGAAAGGATTCTTGTGATGATCATGTAGGATGGATGGGAGGAGGGGATGGAGCTCAAGTGTCAAACTTATGGTTAGAAGGGAATCCCCTTTCATTAGGGCTTGAAGGTAGCAAAAGTCCTTTTCTGGGGTTTTACTCCTTTCTTCTTTTAATGCCATATGGATAGTGAGAGTCTCGGGACTTCTGGTCGCACAACATTGTCTGTCCATAGAGGGCCTGTGAACTGTTACTCTCATTCCTCTTATGACTTTCCTAAAGTGGTTCACACATTGTCATGTACAAGGTTGCACAACACAGCTTGCAAAAGCTGTGTTAGGGTGATTTTCATCAAAAAGGAGTTTGCCCAATTCCAGCACTTTGCAAACATTTCCTTATCTTTTAGGAGAGGCAAGCTTCTTCATTTTCTCTATCCCTCATGACTTCACGATATCGTAATGATACGATTGGAAGTTTTGAGACTGTAACTGCGGGTTCAATCCCGCCCGTGGTCTGGGTTTTTTTCTCTATCCCCTCATCTGAAAGCAGTTTCCTCAGGTTCTGGCCTCTTGCTGTTGAAGATGACTGCAGCCCATCAATCAGTGGTTAGTTCGTCATTGTCTCTCCCAACCTCTTCGCATCCTTGCACTAACTCTCCCACCCCAAGGACTTCCCAGTGCCACATGGATTCCTCAAATGGCAATAGAATTCCAAGGTCTGTAGACGCAAACCGCTACTCTAACAATCAACCTTTTCGTTTACATTCTGGCCAAGTTTTTCAAGCAGAGTTCAAGGTCCTCTTAGTCACTCCCCTCCAAGCCTTACCTATAAGGTTTACACAATTGAGGATATTAAAGAGATCATTCCTAAACTTTTAGAGTTCAATCGAGTGTCTCTGGTCACTTTCAAAGCACTTTTGAAAATCGCTTTGGTGTACAGTTTCTTGAAGTTGGAAATGACTTGCTGGGTTCCATGGCCCTGCAGAGAGAGGAGTGGTATTAGGGAGGCAAAAAACTTGACCTTAATGAAGCTCATGTCCACAAAGTCGCTTTGCCAAGCCTGTCGATGACCAGGGGCATTCGTCTATTACCAGGAGCACTTAAGGTCCAAATGTCTTTTCAATTAGGTAGTATTTTACACATTTGGGGAATGCATGGGTAACCCAGTCATAGAAAAAGTCCCTAGCGATCCGTGCCTTATGTTTGCCCTCCACAGACACACAATTTGCCTTGAGGATATTCTTTTGCCTGAACGCGTGGAGGTTATCTGAGTGAACACCAATATAAGGCTTCACTTTGCAATTCTCCACTAGCATTGGCACACCATCAGAAGAGTAAAGCTTGTCTTTGCATAAGCTTTCTGTCCTGGGCTTTTATCCTCCTGAGTAATGTAGGTCCTGCCTTGGCAATTTCTTCCAAAATAGGCCTGTTTGTCGCCACATTAAACACTGTTCAGGTTTCAGTCTTCACTGTCTATGTAATTCCTTGGAATTCCTTCACATATTTTTCAGGCTGACTTTTTGGTTCCGAAACTGGGGCAGCCTCACCATCATGACTAATCACACTATGTATACCAATACGATCTTAAATCTTTCAAACACACCTTTTGCTGGCCTTAAATTCATCCATCACCACTAGAATGCAGGCAGTTTTTCAATTAATACCTCATGGCAAACTTCCTAGCCTTTTCAACAAATGATCGCTTGGAGGAGTGCTCATCTGTTTTTCATTTATCCACACCAATAAACAGTCTCTCAACATCTTCTAAGGACTTGCGGTCGCGTTTTGAAATCACAGTTGCACCTTTTGCATCAAAGCTTCATGATTGCCTGTTTTCCTGGTCACTATTGTGGCGATGATTTGATTGGGGGTTTGGTACTACAAACCTGGCACTGCTCGACCACATTGCACCTCCACTCCTCGTACTTAGCAATTATCTCTTTCTTTGTTTTCAATAGGTCATTAGCACACATTTTCTCGAAGGGTTGGCACTTGAAGCTTTCTTGGGGCCATGGTGACTTATTTTTCAGAAACAAGCACGCAAAACCCACTGTGATTATCTGGAATGTACTGAATGACATCTTCGATGTGAGCATCGCTGGCTGGCTTGTAAAATACTGGCACCACACGGGGCAATTCTGGCTACATGTGGAACATTCATGACGAATCGCGTGATTTTTGTGGTGGCGGGTTTTTTACGAGACCGAGGCTAAATTTTTGCATTAAAATTGTTTCGAATACCGGATTTATCGGATAAAATGCTCATCGACTACTGGGGGCCCACTGTATTCTAGTTTTCTTGGGTCTCATTTTATAGAATGAAGACAATATTACAGAAATTGAGATCGTTTTGACTGGTTTACAATGAAATAGTCTTGGGAAATATAAAAATTGAGCTCAAGTTTAGCAGAAAAATGTTTCATTTTTTACCAAAGTTCAAAAGTAAACAAAATCGTGCTACGCGCCAATACACCCGTCAACTGGTGAGTCTAATATTCTTTCAAATGTGCGCCGCGGTATTATTTATACCATTTCTTACACTAATGCGTAGTATGAATGACAGTAAATTTTATTTTTGTGGAATAAAAATTGAAGTGGAAAGCTAAAGGAATGGAATAGTTTGAGTGGGATGTGACTAATTAACAGAGGAAATGTTTTTTTTTGTGCCAAGGAATGTCTTTTTTGTTTATTTCTGGACCCTATTCGGAAATTGGGCATCTTTTGAAATTGTGTGAAATTGGTATAAAATTGCTAAATTCTTACCACTGTATTGGATAAATTGAAATCGGTAAGTGGGTGGTTTCTTGTACCATTCAATAGAAAAAATGGAGGTTTTCTAGCGATATAGTTGGAGATTTTGTCGACTAGTACACTGGAAAGGGCGAAAAATAGGGCTCAAGGTGGGCAACAATCGCTGATGCGTAAACATGCGTCGAGATGCTAACTTCACGTGAGCATAATTCCATAAGTTATTCATCAAAATTTTATATTTTGGTGTCATATGATTGGGAAACGAAAAGATTCTCTATCTTTTCATCAGAAATTTTTTTTTTTTTTTTTTTTTTGAGAATTTAGCGACCCTTGTGAACAAGTTCTCGGAGGGGGCTGACTGGCACACCCTGAAAGGGTTAATTTAGGAACTGAAGCTCTTATCATTTAATAAAATAATATTGATATTATTATTATTATTATTATTATTATTTTATTCATTATTATTAATTTAGGGAACTGAAGCTCTTTTCGTGAATATATAATACAGTTGACCGCCATTGAAGAATTGCTGCACAATTTTATGTTACATGTTGTATAATTAATTTAAACATGGTTCAGGTTTGTGCGGAAGAAAATAAAAGGCCATTAAGAAATGTCTCCATTACCTCAAAATTAACGACAAACCATATCTAATTCCTATCTGTGGGTCAGTCCATCAATCTTGAATAGAATAAGGCACTATGTGCGGAGAAGCAACTTATAAACCGTTAGGCAGGAGTGGTGCAGCAGATTGTAGGTGGTGATCAATTTGTTCAGGTGGAAGTAGGTCATGCCCCAACGGGTTAGGCAAGTGAAGATCCAAGTATTTAAGATCCCAAGAAGTTTCAGTTGTCTGACAGATTTGTAGATGAAAGGGTTCAGAGAACGAACGTTTTTCAAGTTTACCTCTTTGTATGGAATGTTGGAAGCCTCTGTGTGGTGAAACGTTTCCTCAAATATAAGATACCAAGAGTTGCACATGTGTTTATTTATCAACATGTCGTTCTCTGAACAGGTTTCATTATAATACCTACCAGTTACTCAAAAGGTACCTCAACTTGTGCTGAGGATGGCTCAACCTCTTACACACACTTCAAATTAATATGCTAAATTTACATTGTTATTTAAATAGTACCTAAATTGTAAAACAGTGGAACCTTGACTTTCAGCAGTGTCAAATCGTATGAGTTTTTTGTGATTACGTGCAGTCCCTGGTCAATTTTTTGCTGCTGACGTACGAAGAGTCAAATTATGCGGACAGTCCCCTCATTCCCCTTCAACCCAAAACTGGACACCTCGATTTGGTTTATCTATTCTGATTCAATGCTTTAACCCTTTCAGGGTTCCGAGGTCACAAAATCGGGTATGCACCAGTGTCCAAGAAGTTAAAAAAAAAAAAATTTGTTATTTTTTCTTATGAAAATCGTTTTAGAGATAGCGAATCGTTTTGTGAAGGAAATAAAAACAAAAAGTACGAAATTTGGTGGAAATTTGACGAAATTATGCTTCGCGATATTTTGATGTTGTGGCCAGCGCATCATTACGAATCGGCGATTTTTTTGCCGACTTTGACTCCCATTTAAGGCCAATTACATTATTCCAATCAACCAAATTCCTTAGCTATTTACTAGTATTACTTCTATTCTATCGATTGAGCACAAGAAATCGCAAGTCAGCTGTTTTCAACTACAAAATAACATCGTGAGCGGGAAATTGGAAATTGGCCAATTTAACACGAAGTTCAAAATTTTTCCCATTTCAAAAAATAGGTCCTGAATAAAACATTGTGGATTCTGGCACTAAACTAACATTATTTCTGTTCATTAGTTATGTTTTTGAGGCTTTACAAAATAATTTCACATTTTTATTTTTTATTTCACATAATGTTTTGTTATTCCACCAAAAAATTTAGAGATTTATGTTATGCAATATGTAAATAATTGTATAAATATTCATCACATATTGTGAAGTATATAGAACCACCAGCTGCACGTGTATTAGACGTGTGAGGTGTTTGTTACTCTTGAATATCGGCTCACAAAATTTAACATTCTGCTATTTGAGTCTCAGTTTCAAGCCATTTCCAGTGCTTAAAAACCAATCAAAATCATCTCTATTTCTGTTATATGTCTTCCATCTATCAAATGAGACCAAAGAAATCGCCAAATGAACTATAGAAAAAAACATCGAAAAACACTGCAAAGTTGCGTTTTAATCGAAAAAAATCATGATTTTCGTTTTTCTCTCATTATACACAGTGTGCTCCAGGATCGTTTTTATGTGGTGCACACATACCACATAGATGTATTCTCTATATCTAGGCCCAAATGTAATACACTCACAGTTTATCAGAGCGAGCTGTGCTCATGGCGTAGGATCTACGGTTTGGGACACTCACCGTAAAGCCGTATTAGATTATGGGACGGACCATGAAAGGGTTAATTCATGGAATCATACTTTCTTCTCAGTTACTGCTCCCTCAGCGAGGTAAGCAGTTCACTGAGGTTGAGGTGGCATTCGTTATAATATAAAATAATAATAATAATAATAGTAATAATAAAAATTATTATTATTATTATTATTATTAGAATTATTATTAATTTAGGTACCTCAGAGCGCAGATACAAATTCCCTTGTCAAGAGCCCCTCACAGGTCAAGGTTCCTTGATGTGCGTATGATGGGCTTCTTGGTTCGGGAATAGGAATCTGTGCTTCCAGTTCTCTAATTTAACCCTTTCGGTGGTTTCGGCCTACTAGTACGGCTTACAACGCCAGTGTTTGTGACGTCTAGTATGCATAAAATCTAGAGCATTCACTAATCGCAGGGAAAGGCTGGTAGGCCTAGGTGTGAGAGAATGGGTGTGTGGTCGGTGTGCGCAGTAGAAAAAATTCTGGGCCCCAGTGGCGCATTGTTGGAATGCCATTTTAGTAGACCTTGTTCACCATCCCTCGCAGTAAGAAGCCCCCTCACTCCTCGGCAAATTGGGAAACACTTTTTTTCCCCCAGTGACAGTTCTAATACAGGTGGAAGTGCCAGTGAAGATAAATTTCAAGGTTTTGGTGAGGTTGTGACTGAAACTAATGACCATAATACCAGTAATAGTGGGGAAAAAACCCAGAAACCCCTCAGCCTTCCCTCTGCTGCTGGGGCCATTTGTTCACATTCAGTTGTAATTTAAAGTTGTAGAAATTTACCGGGACAATATGTAAATTAAAAGGACACAAGTGCAATAATGTGACATTTTATTGTGCCACAATAAAATGTCACATTAGTTGCGCTTGTGCCCTTTTATTTTTCGTTCAGTTGTACCAGAATCAAAGAGGAAACTTTATTTTCCCAAATCCCTGACTCAGATAGGCTCCAGAACTGATGGTCCCTGGTCAAGGACAGACAAGGTTATCTGTCTGATGAACTCATTCCACCTCTAAATCGACGGATGTGACTACCTCTACTATTTAGTCATGAGAAAGCGGACCCTCTTTGCCAAAACACTTCGCTCCCATAATGCAAGTTCCTGATCCAGCAAGGGACCTCCTTGGCTAGCTGCAAGAACTGTGTCAAAACTGTCAGTGGTAAAAATAAGGCAGGAAGAGGTGCACTTCCTTCTTAAATCACTTGACCAAGAAAAGGTGTGGGCCCAGACAAGTTGAGCCCAAGATTGTGAGAAGGTGTGCAGGGCCAGCTAGCAGCACCTTTAACTCGCATCTTTCAGCACTGCCTAGTACAGTGTAAATGGCCTTCTCTGTGAAAAGAGGGAAATGTAGTCCCTGTTCACAAAAAGAAGAGCAGAGCAGAAATTTAGCAACTACAGACGTGTCATCCTGTCAATCACTGGCAAGCTCCTTGAGACAATAATCTCAAGATAAATGACAGAGTTTTCTGACTACCACTCACTACTTTGTGACCGTCAATATGGCTTTAGGAAAGGTTCTCCGTGCTGATTTTGTTAAACCTCTCCACTAAGTGGCACCAGTCACTGGATGAATCCAAAGTCAGCTGTGTGGTAGAACTGGACATTGCTGGTGCTTTCGACGGGGTGTGGCACCAGGGCCTCTTAGCAAAACTGCCCAAACTCTGGGAATTGCAGGCTTTACGCTATGTCTCCTCAGTGATTACCTTCATGGTAGATCTCTAAGGGTAGTTCTCAATGGAACAGAATTAGTAAGACATCCTATTGGGGCAATTGTTCCAAGGAACCCTTCTGGGGACCATTGTTATGGAATGTCTACTTCAACGACCATCATCTCAACCAAGAATTCGATGGGAAATTTCAGATGACTATACACTGACATTCACTTGTGCAAGAGAAAAAAATGCCCGTTGCTCTAAGTACTCAATCACCAGTCAGAGTATATCAGCATGGGGAAATGATGGGAAGTAACATTTGCACCTGAGGGGAAAAGCAGATGATGATGATCTTAGGCACCAGTGGTAAAACGGTGCAGATAGTAAGGATGAATGGGAGAGTGTTGGCATTGGGGAAAAAATTGATTTTCCCTTTGGGGGGAAATCAGCCAAAAGACCTGAAAAACCATGTTTTAAATCTTTCAAAAAGGGAACAGGAATTA